>CM060968.1:114448510-115048510 GCA_030765045.1 Tenodera sinensis
TTGTACAAGAGCAGAGAAAGCAATGTGAGTGCAACGCATGAAATGTAATAAAATACTCAAATGAGGTTTGTTTCCAACTTCATCATTTTTTTCATTTTTTAAAAGGCTCTATATAATCAACGCATACATAGTTTTCTTTAAAACTTGCTGTAACATAGTGTGCCTTTTCCACCTATCTTTTAACGTATCACAGCGCTCTTAGAAGTCCCTTAAAATAGTTCTCCTTTCTTAAGTGTTTCTCTTTACTCATGTTTCTTATGGAAGAGCAATGTTGCATTTTATATGCATACTAGCGACGTTATGAAACCTCCTTTGTACACAGAGCATTACCAACCGGGATAATAATTTCAAACAGTTTCCCTCTTCCTGTTTCTTTGATCATTTCTAGGAGGTTTGTCTTGCGGTTTTGGAACACAAATGTTTTAAGAGAAGGGAAGTTAAACCAGCACCCAAATCCCCAGGGGCGCCAGCCCTTCGTATTTATGATCCCGAGAGATGGGGTGGCCCAGTTAAAATCCAGGAGTCGTTTTCCAATAATGCCTTCCCTTTTGAAACACATACTGCGGATTATCAGCACTACAGCATATGGTGTATCGAACCTGCTATCTTGTTTGAATTCAAATACCTACATTTTCTGCATCGTAGAAAGAATATATTTTTCATTCGCGTGAAGCTTTTTGCCTAAGGGTATTAGAAGTGCATACGTTTTAGCTTACATATACACAGGTACTCTGTGGAACTGGTAGAATAATACGAGATTTACATTTTAATTATTGATATTAATCTGCATATTGAATGCTAGCTAGCTGTATTAAACATTTCCCAGGAGAGAACTTCTAGCTTCAAAATTGCTGTATGAAAAATAAAATGTTATAAAGCTTTAACCTTCCCTTTTATAACTTAGAACTAAAAATGTACATAACTTCGCTATATTAGTTTTATTAATTCATATAAATCCTCAGCGCTGTATTTCATAATATCGGATTCTGATATATTTCCTTTTAATCCTCTCTTTTACAGTTCTGCTATTTGACTAAGAAATTATCGAGAAGAATAAACCACACAGCGGTAAAATAATCATCTAAATTGGCTGATGCCTTCCGAAAATTCAGAAAGCCTTCACTATAATGGTAATAAGACGTCAAATTGCTTTGACTTTATTTGTAAAAATCTGATATGTTGCACTCACATGACTTTCTCTACTTTTGTATCAACCATTCTTACAAACTCTTATTCCTATATCTTCTTCGTATTAGTTAAAATAAACATTTGTACAAATTATCTTATTGCTTATTTCCTTGTAGGTGCAAGAGGAATATTGGAATACAGTAGGCTTTGTGCGACAGTCAAATCTTTTAAAGCTTTGAGATTCCGTTCTCTTTGTACACGTAACATATAAAAAAGTGAACAACGATGACCCATTTCATGAAAGTTCCAAGTTTTCCGAAACTCACACACATAACAAGCTATATCTCCGAAATGGTTCACCCTACAAGAAAATTTATTGAGACATAAATTGTGTATTTTAGCAAGATCTACATTTTTTGTATAGTATAATTTGGTCTATCTCTAACGGTTTACCAGTTATGCAAAAGTCGTCCAGAGTAAATACGACTACAGGGGCTATAGCCAGAAAATTCAAGATATACCTACATTTCATTTGTCATAAAAAATATCTCAAACATATGACATTTTAATCAAAATCGTTAGAGCAATTTTCAAGAAAAGCAAAATTTTCGAAAAATTTTCCGTGTAAAGGGTAGTTTAGGGTGGGGCTATTTTCTTCAAAATCTTCGTGTCACATCCTTGAACGACATTAAACTTAAATACCAACTTTGGTTTTTAACCGACTTTTCGTTTTTGAGCTATGCTGTGCACAGACTGACAGACTGACAGACTGACAGACACAGACACACAGACACACACACGGACCTTTTTCTAAAAATTCTTTTTTTGGATTCAGGGAGCCTCAAAACATGTATTTCCGGTGAAATCTCGACTTCGAATTTTTGGGTGGAATACAATACTTCCCCTACTTACCAGTAGAGAAAGTAAAAATTGTTAAAATAAGGACAGGTATTATTTTATTAGACATTGATACAGTTAAAATAGTACTGAGAGACAGGCAGACAGTGGAAGAGGAAGAGAGAGTGAGAGAGAAACTTTAAGTGCACAAAATATTACTGGTTTAAGCTGTACCGCTTAAAATGTGGAAAACTGCTACCAAAAAATCCATTATTACCTCGAAACTAGTTAATATCAACAGAGTTATATTATTTCTGTAAACATTCAAAAAATACATGGAATCATAATTTGGAGAAAATGCGTCTTCATCATAAAAAAAGGTGTAAAAATGCAGAAAAGTTGAGTTAAATAATTTAATTTGATTTTAATTGAGGTGTTTGAAAAGTAAACAACTTCAAAACAAAGAAACCTCAATTAAACGCATTTCGCCATCTTGTTGACAGCCTTCTAAAAACGTACAAACAATAGTTTCATAAAGTTGACACTCAAAACAGCAATAAATACAAAAAACGAAAAGGCATAGTAACATTCATTTTTATTTAAATTATTTGTTAATACTTAGAGTGATGATAGAAGCATAAAACTTCAGGAATACAATCCCAATAGTGTAAACTATTTTTAATAGAAGAAAAACTGCTTTTTCCTACCCTTAACACCCAAAGTGCAAAAATATACTGCTGCTACTGACAATTCTCGCTGTACATAAATGTATGAAAGGTTTCCAGTCCTTTATCTTAATCAACATGTTTTGTTTGAGTTGGAAAGATTACAATTCTGGCTACCAATGCAACACATTAAATTCAATCGTCTATCAATTTCACCAATATAAACCTGCCATACGGTCTGACTAATGGACACCTTAACAATACATTACAACTCGCCGATTAAAATGGTCATACAACTCACAAACACGTTAGCAATTACAATTAGTCAATTTCAAACGCCACATAACTCGCTAACACATCAGAACACCCGGCTCAACCAATCAAAGCAATTCAGTAGAGTTCATACACAAGCGAATGATTAAGGACATATTAAAAAAATATAGTTAGAAAACCTGATATGCGAAAGCAATTTGATAGATGGAAGAAGAAGAAGAAGAAGAAGCACGAAGAAGAAAATGTAATTAATTTCATAAACTGTTGCATAAGCTTAGTCTAAGTTAAAACCACCTAAAATGATCTTTGGTCAAGCTGAACACTTCAGTTGTATAAATCTTGATCTAAGATCAAATTTGACTAGTGAATTTTCTCCAGTTAGCTTGATTGATCTTAGAACTGCAGAGTTGTAAAAGGAAGAAATAAATAGTAAAACTTTAAATAAAATAACAAAATGGTGAGTAATGCGTTTTTGTCGTTATTTGGATAATAGAAGCACTGTTTCAAATTGTATTAAGTTGTAAAAATGTTTACAGGAGAAGCAAAACCTGATTACTCCTAACCTAGGAAATTTTCCAAAAATGATAAAATGTGAAGTTTTTGTGTTTGAGGGTTACTTCTAGAAACATGAAAATGCGAAATCAATTTGCAATTCTGTTCTTTAAATTTAAGGAAAGTGTGTTGGTCTTAAAAATTCTTTGATCCAATAATTAGTAAAATTGGAAAAATATACGAATTAAAAAAAAACATTAATAAGGCAATTACATAATTAACCTCGAATTAAAACCCCAAAATGCGCCATTCATCTGAAAAACCCGTGATTGAACCTGCCCAGAAGCAGCAATATTCAGCTGTTTCACGACGTTGCCAAATGTTATGCTACGAACTAAGATTAATGTTGAACTGAGACTCGATGATCTTGGATTACTTTTATACAATGCGATTCTACACCGATCTCAGTTCATGTTCTGAACTTAGATTAAATCTGATATGCAGTCAGTGATAATTATGCAACTGGGCCTACAAGTGAGTAAGGTTACACTAGTGCATGTATTTCCGGTCCAAACCAGGAGAGGTTGGTTTGGGATTCTGGGATGCTCACCCCAAGGACTGACTTCTCTTCTCCTCCTGCGGTCAGTTTTATTCGCTGATTCCCTCTGGAACAATAGTTGTAAATATACCAGTTTCTTGCTCGCCTAAAAGGATGCCTGAAGATTCCCTTCAACGCGAAACCTTCTTAATACTTTTTTCTCTCTCTCTCTGCTTCCACAGAGTTGGCTATAAAACCTGCTCCGAATAAAAGGCTTTTTGCCTAGAATGTCCGACCTGCTGTGCATATTGCAGTATATGTTCCGTGCAGTTCTGCTTTTGCACGTCAATCTATGCACCTTCTTTTTCACTACCAGTTCTACGTATAAGTAGGGTAAGTATTGCATTTCGCTCAAAAATTCGATATTGATATTTTACCGAAAATACATGTGCTGATACTCCGTGAATACAAAAACAAATGGTGTGTGCGTGTGCGTGTGTATATATGTGTGTGAGGCATATCTCATAAGCAACAAGTTGATTAAATACCAAATACCAAACTTGGTATTGAAGTTCAGCATCTTCCAAGGATGTGATATGAAGATTTAAAAAAGAATACCCCACCTCAATCTAATCTTTACGAAAAACATTTTTCGGAAATTTTTATTTTATCAAAATTGGCTCTAGCGATTTTGATTAAAATACCATATAATTTTAGACATGTTTATAATAAATTAAATGTATATTTTGAATTTTCTGTAAATGCCCTCAGAAGTCATCTTACTTTTGGATGAGTTTTGCCTAACTGGTAAACCTTAAATCAATATTATTATTTTAGGAATTTTAGTGATGAGTACAAATTGAAGCGAAATTGCCTTAGCTGGCGAAAAACGCGAAATTTCAACGGGTTTTAATTTAAAAATCAGTTCTGGCTTTCATTAAGTTCATTCCTGCGAACGGTTAAAATCCAAAAAGAATAAAGTAAAACTAATTAAGAAATGGCTGATGATTAAGGACGGTTTAACATTCTTGGAAGTTGACCATTCTGTCATTAGTGAAGTGCTGGTATGGATAGTCAAGGATAGATTAGCGTTCTTGGCAATTGACCCTTTTTTTTTTTTTTTCCTGACCATACTGAGTTGAAGAGATGGCTTTGGGTTGAGAAGTACAAAAAGATAGGCAATTCTCGGAAAACTAAACGCTTTGCACTTTGGCTTTTCATTCTTTCCTTTAAATACGACTTTTTAAGTGACTGTACCTCTGCGCAATCGTGGTGTGGAGTAGGGAGATTCTTGATACGATGTAAATAGACAGGTGTGATTTCTTGATTATCCAGTAAATATAATTCATTAGCGATATTATTGAAAGTGTGATCATAATTGCTTTGTTTTATGCGGTAATATAATTTATTACTGATGCTCTTTCGCGTAATATTTATTGCACCGGAAAAGAAAGGGTAAGCTGTTTTTGAAGCAGGGTGTGAAACGTCTGCTCAACAGGCAAAAACAACAGTGCGATATCTCAGGTTCGCTTGTTTCAACCAGAAGGTCATGGCTAAACTCCTGAGACAAATACAGAGGCGGAAAAACGAAAGCAAACATTCAAACAAATGAATGCAGAAAAACATTCCCCCAGTGTTATATGCCATGAATTAAAATGTATCGCAAAATTAAAGCGAAAACACCAACCAAACATATAGAGCGAAATACTCATTTCGCGAAATTCAAAAAAAAAAAAAAAAAAAAAAATTAACGCGAAAAAAAAAGAGTATCGCTAAAAAGAGTGACCATTGTGCAATAGTTCCAAATGGATAAGCCTCCAATGTGGCCTTATATTTTTTCCGTAACAGAAGTTATATTGAAAATGATGACAAGTTTATTGTAATTCTCTGGCAGTAGTCTGGAAGTATCAACATTCGTAAGTTATTTATGGTTAATGTTGTAAGGCTTCCGTGGAGGTTTCTGCATCTTCAGCTTGATGTTGGTGATGGTATCAGCATAGCCGATTGCATTGTTATTCATAACGCATTTTCAGTAATTCTTTTCTTCTCTTAGTTACCCTAATTCCCTCGCGCATGTTAAACGAGGCAGAACCAATGTATTTTAAAAGGTTCAATCAACTTTCTTTTTCCTATCTTATGATTTTTCCCATTTATGTGACAGTTTAATATCTTACGTCATATTTTCCCCTTTGTCTTTGATAAGTCCTCGGCATTTGGTTGTAATCGATGAGTTTTAATTACTCTGTGTTCCAAACTTTAATCGCACACACACCACAAACACACACATGCACACAAACACACATACGTTGATTATTCCAGGCTCCAGAGATGATTGGGAAAAATCCTAATAAAAGAAAAGTCGCCTAGTTCAATCGGGAATCCAACTTAGGTCTCTGGATTCAGATAATAGCATATTGGCGACTCAAACGAAGAGACAACTCTCTTGTCTTCGTTTATTTCCAGAAGACATTTGGCGCCTCTTTTGTATTCACTTGTCTTGCTTATAAAATATAACAGCAATGGCTCGTATCGACTAGGACAAAATTAAATAAACAAATGCAACACTGTGTCTCATAACTTTACATATTAAGCAATATATTAAGTAAATATTTACTCCCAAGAAAATATGACACAGCAGCTGCGAACCTTATTACCTGCCTCGAACAGATTGGCGCTACCAACCTGACTGCCTGGCTTTAGTTGCCGTTCATGGCCGGTCCTCTTAGCAGAAAAATGCGTGCCATCTTTCTGTTCCCAAAGATTTCTTTTGCCACGCGCGCACACATAGACATTTTATTAAAGCTGCTTTTGACACGTAAGGGATTCAAGGAGTCTCGAAACAGTATTTCGATGAAATCCCAGTATCGAACTTTTAGGTGGTACACAAAACTTCCTCCATTTACTACCGATAAGTTGTTGATAAAATATCTATGACGACTTTCCATTTGATAAAAGCATAAGTATAAGAAAATTCAAACCAATATCCACATAAAAAAGCATTCGACATACATTTTGAGCTTTAACGAGATCTTCCTTTTTTTAATATTTTGTCAATCTCCTACGGTTTACTAGTTATGCAAAAGTTACCCAGAATGGGGAAAACGTAAGAAGGTATTCTCAGAAAACGCAAGATAGTACATTTAATTTGCCATTTGTCTTAAATATATGGTATCTTAATTAGAGTCGGAAAAAACAAAAAATTTAGAAAACTTTTCTAAAATGTAATTTGGGGTGGCGGATTATTTCTTAAATCTTCGCGTCACATATTTGATATTTAACTGCCCTTTTTTGGTTTTTACTTACGCTGATCACAGGGAGATAGACACCAACTCACACCCACCACACACATACACACACAGAGCGTTTTCTAAAAATCTTTTTTTAGGAATTTCAAAACGTGTATTTCCAGTGAAACCTTGGTATCGAATGATGTTATACGCAACCAGAAGAGCGAGTAAAAATCTGTGTTGACACACATGACTTTCTCTATTCTTGTACTAACCATTCCTACAAATTCGTATTCCTGTATTTTCTTCCTATTAGTTGAGATAAACATTTACAGAAATTATCTTATTATTTTCTTGTAGGTGCAAGAGGAATATGGGAATACAGTACGCTTTGAGCGATAGTCAAATATTTTAAAGCTTTAAGGTTCCGTTCTCTTTGCACGGCTAAGATAAAAAAATGAATAACGGTCTTCCATTTGACGAAAGTTGAAGTACTCCAAAACTTACACAAATAACAAGGATTATCTCCGAAATGGCCCACGTTACAAAAAAAAATTACTTGGGCACAAATTGTTTTTTGGTAGATAATATCTACATTTTTTGTACAGTAAGATTTGGTCTATCTCTTACGGTTTACCAATTATGCACATGCTGGCATTTTAATCAAAATTGTTAGTGCCATTTTCGATAAAATCAAAATTTTCGAAAAATGTTCCACCTAAAGGGTAGTTTAGGGTGGAACAATTTTCTTCAAAATCTTCGTGTCGCATCCTTAGAAGATATTGAACTTAAATATCCACTTTGGTTTTTAACCGACTTTTGGTTTTTGAGTTATGCTGTCCACAGACATCTACACACACACACACACACACACACACACACACACACACACACACACACACACACACACACACACACACACACACACACACACAGACAGACACACGGGACCTTATTCTAATTTATTTTGATTCAGGGGACCTGAAAACGTATATTTCCGGTGCAATCTCGACGTCGAATTTCCTCTACTTGATCTACTTGCTATACTTAGTAGAGAGTAAAACTGAAAAGTTTGTTAAATACCCAAATTCAAATTCTAATATTTTTTACTTTCAGTAAGCATTTAGTGTGACTGAAAAGAAAAGACCAATGCACAATCAAGGTAGTTTGGAGAGGGCATTCTCGTTTATAGCAATGTGGTTATAACTGCTATTCGCTGTATGGATATACAAGTCGGAGGGAGTTAGAATTCTGTGTATTTTGGTAAAAGTGATAGAAGTTATTTTCGGGAGGGAATCGGAGTTACGCACCTCAGTAACGGTAGCTGAAGTTGTTGAAGTGAGCGAACGCTAAATCTAGTTACGTGTTCCACGTGCACCTCATCAGCGCAGCGCTGGAAAGATATTTAAATGTAATTTTCTGAGGAACTTTGATCATTATTAAACTGACTCAGAGGTAAACTAAATCCATGTGTCGCAAGTTTATGAACATATTTAAGGTCTAATAAGCTGTATACATGCTTGAGAGAGCGTTGCGTATTATGCAATTACTAGGATTTACAGAATGGCATTTTAATGCTGTAGTTTTATGAAATACAACAATTTTACAAATTAAGTGAAGGAAGTTCCGTTACATTTGCCTCCGCGGTATCGCTTAAGGCTGGTATTATGGAGCTACCGAGTTCGATACCCATAGGGCCGGCCATGGGTTTTTTCGTGGTTTATCCAGATCGATAGGTCAGTGGTATTCAGCCTCAGTGTACCCCCAAAGACAATGTGCAACTTCAGTATGTACCCCTAGGCCCACCCGAGAGTTATTCTTAACTCACATTATACATACCCATATCTTAAATAGATTATGAAATATGTAGCTGAATAAATACTACAAAAAGAAGCGTTATGCCGTGAATATACTAATTAGTAAAAGATTAATTATGTCACAGACAGCACACACACACCAAATTGTATGAAATCATATGTTTGCAAGCTGCTAATAAGCTTATTTTCTAGATACCAGCTCGTTTTTCGAGGCTGAATCTTTGTGAGTGCAAGTATGTTGATTAAGCGGTTTCCTTGTTTTATCTTGATTCCTGTTAACAGACATTCCTAAAAGACTTTCTTTCGATTTTATGGGAAGATTCACTTGCTAAATTGACTTATACGTTTTCCTCGTATAACAGCCTACAACAAAATTTAATTACGCTGTCCATTGCCACAACTGTAAAAACATATTCAACGATGATAATCTGAACATAGTTCATAAAATAGAATCAAAACGAATCTGCACATAACAGTCACAAAAAGTTCTCAGTACTGAAAGAGTATAAATAACAGAAAAATACAAATGGTTACGGAGAGCAGTAATAAGATATCGTTGAGTAAACTAGTAGAGTAAGCAAAATGGATTCTTGGACATAGCGCAATTGAAATCTCGAACATCCCTGCGATAGGCGTATGCTGGTGTAATTCCACCATGAATTTGCTATCCATTTTCTTTCATTTGTTTCTGGATTGAAGGATCATGCAATGACGTTTGTGTATTGCGGCTGGACGGTGGGTTGCGCGCTTTGATACCGAAATTATATATTCTCAAAACAAGTCATTTCAAAGAATTTGAAAAATAATAATCAGAATAATAATTTGCGATAAATAATGAATAGAGAGAAAGAACTTAAAAAGGAGGTAACCTCGCCAATTTAGAAAGCTGGGGATAGTGTAGCGGTTTTTAGTAACGTCGAAGTGAACGCGCCGTAATTCTTTGGCGTGGGATACATTTGAACCCAACAGACGCAGATTTATGCTATAGTAAGGCAAATCTTTAGACTTTTAAATACAGGCACAGCTTTATTTGACTAGTCAATTGTTTTATAATATACATTGTTCTACAAACAGTGAAAAGGTTGGAAATATTTATTAAAAGACGTTACCACCATAATTAGCGTCATCCTTTCTAAAACCCACGCATACCCTGGGAGAGAAATCGCAATGCTCTATCGACGGCAAGGGACTGAGTCAAAGTACTTAGAGGAATTATTAGGCGGCGTGAGGTTTTGTTGCTTCAAACTGTCTTGTCAACGTGTGGCGTACAAAACGCCAATAGGGTTTCAAAATTGTTGCATTGAGACCGGCGAATATTCCTTCAAATTGTCTTTCCAACGTGTGGTTGAATATTACTGTGAAGCAATTTCTCTTCAACATTTAAAACGACCCGCTGGTTATCACCACACTAAGAACTGGTCACACAAGCTTTTCTGTTCTCCAAATTTAATCCTTATTTCATTAATTTCGTTCTCGTATATCATTAAACTTGGTTTAAAATACCAGTAAGGCAGATTTAGTACTATATACATAAATTTGCACTACCCTAAAAACGTACTGAAAGTCACTTTATGTGCTACAAAGAGCAGTCTTGAAGAGTTCGAAGATTTCACATACTATAGCAAATTCCCATAAGTATTGTGACGGAGGGCTCGGCACACAACAATGGACGGACGGGGACCGGGCTGATCTACACCACATGCTAGGCCGGCGAGGAAAAAAAAGGCGTCCAAGGACAGGCTGTTTGGTGCAACTGTTTCTGTATACGTGACTGTAACAATGGAAACGGCAAAAAGGGAGCCTTCTAGCGCCTTCTCGAACGTTCTAGCTGAGTCATTTCAGGTGCATGTGTGTGAACCTCGAGATCTTTCATCCTTCACATCTTTCGAGAGATCTTTCACATCTTTCGGTGTGACGTCATACCCATATATAAGGACTCAAGTAGCAACAGAGCGAGTTTTAGTTTTTAGAGTTATGAGTCAGTGACTGTGAGCCAGCTGTGCGTGTGTGGTCATGGAAGTTACCTCAGTGCGTCGAAAGGAGATCAACGAACCTCGAGTGTTTGTAACGAGGTAGTTTAGTGTGTAAGAGACAGAAAGTGGAGAAAGACACTGAAAGGACAGAACAAGGTTATGAGAAGAACAGTTGTGAGTTGTTAAATTCCGAAGGACTATAGACTGTGTTAACGACGAGAAGAAATCTGTGCAGAATTTTTAAAAGGCAAAGGTATAAGTGGACCGATTTTGTAATTTTGTTACAATATTTACAAAATTAGATTGTCGGAAATCACGGATGTTTACTTTTACAGGGATGTAATGCGGGTTTTTCGGCTAGAAATACACAATTCATAGTTTAAAAGTATGAGTGGTAAAACTTCAAACGGTGGTTTTAACACTTGCATAAAAAACTGTAAACGCTATATTCATGTTATCATCTTGAAGTTAATGGCAACTCCATGGGTGATAACAGCGCCGCTATATGGGTAATAATGCCATTGTATTTTACATGTTAAGTTGTATTCTGTGTATTATTTTAGAAGGAGTTTACTAGGACATTTAAAATGAAGAGATACTGTGGCTGTGTTATTCACGTCTGAGTACTTTCGGGAGCGTATATTCAAGTTATATTGTTATATGACGTACTTGAGACTTCTACAGAGTTTGATTACAGTGATGATGATGAAGATGTTATGGCTCTTCTGACTTTTGTCGTACTTGTTGAGTAGTCTTTATGCGTTAGACCCTTCAAATTGCTACTCCCTACGAAATACATTTAAGTGAACATTTTACTCGTATATAGAATTTTATGTTTTATGCTTCACTCAAGCGCTGGTCAGTACGTAACCGCAAATATTTGTATAGCAGAAGTTAACACAACGATATGATGATACAATTCAGTTAATTTTCCACGGGATATGCAACATCCCATCCATTTAAACATCTGCACCCAAAACTATGTTAATCCAACATCACGATCTCCTTTTTCCTTTGTCTAATACGGATAGTAGTAGAGAAAGTCGATGTCGAGATTTCACCGGAAACATATGTTTTGAGGCCCCTAAATCCAAAGAAAAGCGTTTGTGTGTGTGTGTGTGTGTGCGCGCGCGTGCGTGCGTGTGTGTGTGTGTGTGTGTGTGCGCGTGTGTGTGTGTACAGCAAACTCAAAAACGAAAAGTAGGTTAAAAACCAAAGTTGGTATTTAAGATTAAAGTGTCTTTCAAGGATGCGACACGAAGATTTTGAAGAAAATTACTCCCCCCTAAATTACCCTTTACATGGAAAACTTTTCGAAAATTTTGAATTTCTTAAAACTGGCTCTAACATTTTGATTAAAATGCCATATTTTTTAGATATTTTAATTACAAATGAGATGCATATCTTGAATTTTCTGGCTATAGCCCCTGTAGTCGTATTTGGTCTGGATGACTTTTGCATAATTGGTAAACCATGACAGATAGACCAAATCTTACTGTAGAAAAAATGTTGTTGTTGTTGTTAGCTAATGCTGGATTTCTGACAATGAAATCATTAATCCTCTTGCTCTCCAATATTTTTCACTGATGGATGGGGCACTAGAAGTGGCCGGGCATATTTGAAGGTGGTCTCGATCCATTTCCTCTTGCAGATCACATAGAGTACAGAGTGGTGAAGAATATATCCCAATGTATAAAGAATGTATACCTTGCTAAAACACACAATTTATGACAAAATAATTTTGACCCTTTTCTAAAAATGCCTTTTTTTTTTTTTTTTTTTTATTTAGGGG
Organism: Tenodera sinensis; assembly: GCA_030765045.1. NCBI lineage: Eukaryota > Metazoa > Arthropoda > Insecta > Mantodea > Mantidae > Tenodera > Tenodera sinensis. The sequence goes on from CM060968.1 coordinate 114,461,253, forward strand.
GTCTCAAAACATATATTTCTGGTGAAATCTCGACATTGAATTTTCCCCTACTTACCAGTAGAGAAAGTAAAAAAGTTGGTAATCCTATTTGTTCTTCAATAACCTAATCGTTTAATTAACCTTGGTATGGTGACACCTGTAAAAACAGTTTTTCAACCTGAAAGTACTCATTGGAAAATCACTGAAATCACACGACTTTCTCTATTGACTCGTATACAAATTATTCTTAACTCTTACCTTTACCTAGTTCCTGATAAAACTGATCATCTTTCGTTACTCGCACATTTCGTTGAAGGTATAAAAAAGATATAGTAGGCCAGAGTAATAGATATTTTAAAAGCGCATCGCTGCATGAAGCCTTTATGTGATGCCATGCTTTCTGCATTACCACGAGAAAAAATGAATAGCACCTTATCACTTGAATAACGTAAAATTATTTTAAATGGCAACCAAAAACAAATATCTCGGGAATGGTTAAAGCCAGAAAAGGGTATTCGGCATAAGTTGCTTTAAATCTATGTACCCCGTTTATGTAGTAAGATTTACATTATCTCTTACGGTTACCAATTAAACAAAAATCATTCAGAACAACAAGGACTTCATAGGTTATTCCCGTAAGTTTCAAAATATACATTTTATTTGTCAAACGTATGATTTTTAATCAAATCAATAGATATATTCTTGAGTAAATAAATATATTTCATGTAAAGGGTAGCTAAACATAGTTTGAAAACCTTCATGTCGCATCCTTGGAAGATGCTGAATTTAATACCAATGGTGAAATTAATGGTTGTTATGTTTTTTATTTTTTCATATTTAAGTGACTTCTGACCCTGCTATTTGTGATAATGCTTGTCTTGCTGCGTCCCTTTTCTTCGCTGCCTACACTGAAACCGACCTGCATCCGCAGGTTGAGTGCCAATTGTTTAACGTCAGACCAATACAAAACGAAATCATCTAGGCTGATATGTACAATCGTGACTACCCATGCCTTCACGTGATATTTTTCTTACTCTCTCCCTTTCGCCGCTTACCTAGGCTTGAGCTTGATTTATTGTCAGTGCGTCGAGCGTAAATTCAAACCATTAGGAGATTGCTTATCGTGGAACGCGGATGATAAGGAGTTTATAAAAACAAAACTAAACCCCAGCGCAACAGTCCTTACCGGGTCAAGGCCTACCGCCTGACCACCGCGCCACCCAGCTCTACCTAGTACAGAGTGGTGTGCAGTTCCGGAAGTTGGGACGTGGTCAGTGCCCCGGCGCCATCCAGCCGCGACCAGGGACCCCTACTTCTCAATAAGTAGCTACTTAATTGGCCCCTCAGGAACCTAACGAGGCTGAGTGTACCCCGGACCAGGTTTCCTAGCGGGAGAAAATACCCACGCTGGTACCGGGAATCGAACCCGGGTCTGGCAAGCAGCACCGATAAGGAGTTTTTACTAACATTAAATAAAGAAAATCACTACAAGAAACCAAAGTATGGCACTTTTTGGTGCATCCGTTTGCACGTATATATTATTGTAATAGACGTGAACAAAAATATTGCTGTAAAACGCTTTTGTTTTTCCTTTAAAGGAAAAGTAAAATTCACATTGTAGAGAGACGTCATCGGCAGCACTTTTCTTATTTCCGCTCTCCTGAGCGCCTTTTTTATAGCAGTCATTTAACTTTGCACCTCCTGCCAGAAGTTGTGTTACTATTTACTTTACTCCCGCATTTGTTTTATGATTAAAAGCGTTGATGTCTCCTGCCATTCTTCCACTTTCTTTTGTCTTATTATTCTCTCCCCCTTTTCTTCCTGCGAGATATTAAAAGCAATAAAATCGAAGCTTCTAGTCAGTGATGTTTTCTCGCCTCTTAACTGGAGTGTGAACTCGGAAACTCCCACACCGCCTTCTCTCCGCTATGTGCTGGAACTTCTTTTATCACGATCTTAATTTATTCTTTCCTCTTCAGGAGAACGAGTGTGTAAATAAACAGAGCTACTGGAAGTGCTACGCTGAGAATACAATGCATAATAAACACATGACGACCCGAAAATCTACTCTTGTGTTGACATTTTCAAACCTCACCCCATTCTCTCATTTTTTCTCTCCCGCGAAATGGTAATTGGTGGCTTCCTATTAGTTTGCCTTTTGTAACGAAATCTATTTATAATGTCAGGGTGCTGGTAAATGTCACCGTGACATTTTCTTTCCAGCTCTTGTGTAAGAGTTTGCCTATGCCAACCCTGTCTCCAATTCTCGGGCGTTGCTAAGCTCCGCTGGATTTAACGTCTGCATAAAGGAGACCAAGAAAACATTAACAAAATTGAATTAAAAAAGTAAAGACTTTTGATGCGAAAAGAAAGACGTAAAAATTATTTTTTTTAATGTGAACAATTTTATTATGTTGGTAGTAGCTATGCTTGAAACATTTGAATTAATAAAATAATAAAACCATTTATTCATGAAAGTCCTGCCACTATCATTGCCTTGTGAGGTCTCTCTCTCTTTTTCCTGTTCCTCTCTATCTCTCCCCTCTTATTTATTTTCCCCTGCTTTACGTTAAAATTAAAGAATCATGTGTGTACACTCACAGAACCTTCTCTACTCACTCTTATACAAACTACCCCTTCTTCTTTACTTTAACTGGGATAAAATTTTTGTAGAAATAGTTTTATTACATATTTCCTTATAGGTACAATGGGAATACAAAAAAGTGCAATAGCCTTAAACGATAATCAAATCTTTTAAAATTTGCTCGCTATGTGATAGCCTTGAAATTCCATCTCTTTCCATGACCACAACATAAAACAGGAATATAAATTTTCTGCTTGAGAAAAGTATACTAGAAAATTCAAATCAATAACGTAAGTAATTGGTTTAAGATACCATTACTTGCTTTTTGGTCATCTGATGATTCTAGATATTCTTAGATGCCACTTATTTGGACCTTAAAAGATGTTTTGTTAAATAATTTGTATTAAGAAGTTTGAATTGTATGAAACCATAATATTATTAATACTATCATCATATCCTGACTGTAAATCTGTAAATTCTTAAACCGAAACTCAAGCTTTCGTCTTTCGTCTTGATTTATTTGGATAAAGTAGTTGAAATTCAATTCAGGAAATCGTTAATAGAACTTATTTCAATTACAATGGGTATAAATCTATACCACAAATCTCTTAACATTGTCTATAAAATACTTCAGGGCTATTTGATGAGTGCAGACGCCAGATTCTTTATCACTTTGGCATGGAAACCGAACAGAATTGCAAAACTAGCACATAGCAACCAGTTCTTAAAAGATTTTAGTATTGCTTAAAACCCACTGCATTTTCTTATTCCTCTTGCGCCTTCAACTAGATGCAATAAGATAATTTACGCAAATATTTATCCCGATTAACATGTAGATACAGTAATAAGCGTTCATAAGAATATTTGTACAACAGTAGAGAAAGTTATGTCAGAATTTTGTTCTGCTTATGCAAAGAGAACGATATTTTAAAACTATCACATTAAAGGATTGGACTATCGCCTAAGTCTAATGTATTCTTTTACTTCCATTGTAACCACAAGCAAATAAAAGCTTTTCAACAAAAGTGGTATAGAAACAAGAATAAGCTTTTTAAAGTGTAGTTTGCTGAACAATGGTTTGAAAAATCACGTAAATGTGACACAGTCACTTTCTTAAAGTGGCGCTATCAGTTGCTTTTCGTGGTATAATGATATCTCAAGGGCAGCATACAGTAAAATGTTTAGAATTTGACTAAAACTATTCTCTTTGTAGCTTTAAGGGCCTTTACACACTGATCTAATCATGAAAAATTGCCGATACTGCAATGCGCCTCTGATCATATCTTCTGCACTGCATATTGTAAAGTACTTGGGCTAGGAGATATATGAAAATCAAATTTGTAGGTCCAAAGCAAGGTGTGTGATATTCATATAAATTAATGCACAGACAAACATAATGCTGATATGCCGAAGTTCATTAGTTCCACTTATTTGAAGAACCCACTGTTGCAATGAGTTTAAACTTAGTTCAACTCATAAAACAATATTTCTTATAAAATGAGTGGATTAGTTATCCAAAAATCCAATTTTATGGTGAAAACTGCTGTTTACAAATAATTTTAGAAAGGCGACTTACTTTTTGTAGTATACATTATCATTTCTAAGTTTATATAAAATATTGGAAAACTGCTCCATATGATGTTTTAGCAGTTCAGGGAATTTGAGCTTCCTAGATGCAATAGTTTTGTAGAAAATGGAACCTAATTAATCCCACGGCATAACAGCTCTTTTTGGGCTACCACCCGGCTACTGCGTTCCGCACCTCTGCCCACTATAGGCTGGAGAGTGGACTTTTTCAACGCCCCAGTACGAGGCTGAGTGCACCCCGGAGCAGGACAAAATTCCCACGCCGGTACCGGGAATCGAACCCATATATGGCAGATGTAGAATGTTATTTAAAGGCGATTTTACAACTGCAGAATATACAACCCATATATTATATATTACCCCGGCGCGACAATCCACGAGGGACCAAGACCTACCGCCCAGCCGCTGCGTCCCCCACCTCTGTCCACTACAGGCGTCATTGGTGAGGTGCAGTATTGGAGGGTGGGACGTGGTCAGCGCCCCGAGCCCTCCCGACCAGTTATGCGGTCTTCTAGTCCTGGGGCCGCTACTTCTCCATCAAGTAGCTCCTCAATTGGGCTCCCCGAAACCTAACGAGGCTGAGTGCACCCCGTGCCAGACCTCCCAGAGGGGACAAAATCCCCATGCTGGTACCGGGATCGAATCCGGGTCCTCCGCGCCAGAGGCAAGCGCGCTACATATATTATATATCAATGGAGATTTCAATAGTGAGAAGAAAAATATCGATTCTTTTGACCTTAGAAATTACAATGTGCCTTAAGGAAATGAGTAATGCACCGATAGACAAAACGTGTATCTCAATAATTAACTTCAAGTAGATATAAAGAGAGAGGCAATGTAGACAATGGGTAGAGAGAACAATGTGAATGTAATACACCAGATTTTTTTTTTTTTTTTTTGGGGGGGGGGAACACACTCAATTGCAACTCCATTTGTAGCTAGTCCTTTATTTAATCAAGTTAATTCAGTGCACCTGGCCACCCAGTCTAAGCTCATTAAGTGTCCCAAATGTCTATAAAAACAAACCGTTAAGCTAAAACAATTTAGTCGCGTATCTCTTGCGGAGGAGCAATGGCTGGTCCATTTGATGTCTTCCAGGGCAGTGGTAATAATGGCTAAACTTGTAACAACTTACTGCTTCCACTGAGAGTGGAAATACTAGTAGCGTTTTATTGGACCAAAGAGGAAGAGCGTGTGATAAGGCAAGGAAATCTAGATACCTTTTACACACAATTTTGTAGCTAGATACAGAAAGGCTACTCGTTGTTGATGCCTAGAATTGTTTCAACACAAACCAAACGCGTAAAAAAGCTTCAGAGCTCAACTTATGGTTATTCTAAATATTTCATGATTGTTATACAAAGCTTAAAATGTGATCACATTTGGCAGTCTCTTCTCCCATGTCCATACTAAACTAATTGTTTTTCCTGAATTCCTTCTAAAATATTTTGTTCTTTATTGATAAATTAATTTCTTCATTTCTTACTTTTGCCAATCTAGTGGGGGGGGGGGGGGTTACGGGCCCGTCGACAACTAGGTCATTAGGGTTTGCCAATCTAGATTTCATTACATATATCTATGTGAAGTTAATTTCGGCTGATAATAGTTTCATTTTCATCTTTCCGCTTATTTGCCAGACTTCACACCCATATAAAAGTGCGCTGTTCATCATGAAGTTGTATATCATTATTTTAGTTTTACATTTCATATCCTTTTGCCATAACAGGAAATTTAAGGCTCTAGTAATTATTTTTGCCTGAATTATTCTTGAATTTATCATTTTTCATGTGTGCCATAAATATCTAATTTTGCTCCCAAATTACGTAGAATTACGTAGCATGGTTTTTTCTCGAAATACACCTTTTTCATAAACAAGTCCGGCCTTCGAACAGTTTCTCGAACCTTCTGGAATAACCTGTCTTTTTTCCACCTCCATTGTTACGTTGTTTACTCACCAAGCAATGGAGGCAGATTGACCTTGAGCGACTCTGATGGATGTGCGGCTGGCGTCACAGCACATAAAACCCCACTCTCTTTAAGTAGTCATGATACAGAGAGGAAATTATTAATACCACATATAAGGTTCAACAGCTAATTTTAGAGTTATTTCACGTGTTACTTTAATGTAAACGATTTTCTTACCATAAGTTTACTTTAGAAATATAACTATATTAATTATATCAGATTACATTCCTTCTCATTACATCGTTAATTCTAAATGTTATGTCTGCGCCATTTGAGTGCTTCCATCTTTAATTAACAAACTTTAGTGAGGCTCCGACACTGACCACCCCTTACACCCTGAAACACATTTATCTGTCTGGGTCTCCAGTCATGAAAGAGCCAAAAACGAATAGCTGAATCCAAATTGTCGGCTTACTACGTCGGCAAAGGAACAAAAAGGTACGTTCGCACTGTAGTAAAAAGATAACATACACTCGGGGTCACAACGAAGTGATTTGTTCGGCGCTGTTATTACTGCATTTTCTTTTCCATTTGAACTTGTGGCAGCCAAAGAGAGACCAGGGGAAAAAGGGAGTCATCGAACCGTATAAACCAGGGGTCCCCAAATCTCTCTTCATTCTGGCTCTGTGACTAGTGGAATAGATATCATGTTTTCCAAGTTACCACATTTCATTTTGGGGCCATAAAATAAGTATATGTAGCTTTTCAGTTTGGTTTCTTTCAAGGTTTCTATGTATAATCCTGAAAATGGTGGAGAAGCCTTTCTTGAATTAGAGTGTGTAATCACAAAAAGGAACCTGATTGCAATGATTTCCAAATATCTCTACATGTTTCCTGAAACATGATTCCAACAAACCTCTGAGCTTTCAACAAGCATACCCCTTACGATTGCAAGAAAATGATGTTAATATGAAGTATTCACATTAGACTACACACAGCCTATAAACCAAGCATGGATAAAATCGTCTCAAAAGAGCCACTCCATTGAAACGCGTTCTGGCCTCACTCCATCGACCATCCCTCCCCTTCACTGCAGTTCAGCTTCTGACAGGCCTCATTCAGTGGCAAGTATAGCTTTGTCGAGACGTTTGTCTCATGAAGAGTGGTAGGGAGAATTTGTTGTAAGTTCAAAAGCAAGAAAATTTGCTGTTTAATGGGCAGATTTCAACTTGCAAATGCATTATCAAAGGCCACTTTGATCAGAAGCATAAGGAATAGAGATTCAAAGGTAATTTCTGAATACTGATATTTGTAAACATATAAAAGGGACGATATGATTCCACTTTTTCGGAAATTAATTTCTTATTAGTTTATTTAATATAAGCTATTGTATTTCCTGTTTCAAAGTTTGTACATAATATTGAGTTTAAAACCTAGTATGTTAATCATAAGACAGCGTAAGAATATTACATGCCTAAGAGAAAAGAAAGTCATAATCTTGAAGATTATGTAATCTGTCTCAGCACAGCATATGACTGTAAAAATAATAACTATTGTGTGCAATGGTTAATAAAATCGAAATAGTTAATACCAGCTTAGAAATTAATACTACTGCGCAGGTGGAACAAAGCCACCACTGCACTTGTATCAAAGCAACTTTAGAATGTGGGGTAAGACAATTTCAGTCGCTATCTCCCTTTTCGTGACCATGTCTGCTCTAAACGAACTGTCATAACCAGGGAGCGGGGTTTTTGTAATTAAACATAGGAATAAGACTAACAGCTCGGAGTATAGAGCCAGCAGGTAGCGTGAGGGCTCTGCAAGGTCGTCGGCGCTTCCACTTCCCGTTGTAAGTGCATGGTTAACTTGATGGATTTCACACTAAAACCCCGCTCCCTGGTCATAACAAACCTGGATGTCGATACTTGCAGAATCCAAGAAAAGAGGATATTGGGATAAAGTTTTAGAAAGTCAGCAGTTGCAATTACAAATTCGTGTCTTTCAATATGGAAGAATGCAATAGCTTTGTAAGGTATATAAAATATTGTAGGAAACATAGACCTTCCGTGTAATGAAGTTTGCGTACAAGGTAAATATCCTTCCCAGCATTTGTTTGTGACCTGGGAAAACCCCTGAAAAACCAAGGTCGGCAAGGTCGGTCACGGGAATCTCACACATGACCTTCCGAATACGGGCCACAGACGTTACCACCTGAGCCACCCGGCTCGATAGCCTTTTGCGTAGAACAAACAAACTAAAAAGATAGAATGAATAAATGAATAACTGTAGGTAGAATAGCAGCAAGGCTACAAGCCTTAACAAAGGAAAAGCAGTTCCAAAATCGCCAAGAGACGCAGCCAGCTTGTCACAGCTATACACAGCCGAGGTTCAAATAACAACTCGATCATCAACTGAGACACCAAGGAAGGCTCTTACCAGCGCTGATAGAGGCGATACCTACGAACGAATAGGGTAGAGCGCCATGGACACCACCAGAAAAATTAATAAGCTGCCAAAATCGCCACAAAATAAATGCTTAATTACTCGTATAACTAGACATGGGAGAAAATCTCACATGGACGTTACATTGACTACGCATCGACCGTGGAGCTTGGGAAATATTGTGATTGGCATGTAAACAAAAGAGGTAGGAAGGTCACTGTCAATAACGCACCGTGCACTTCACGCCACAGTTCCATTTTGCCACTGGAAGAGACTGCACGCCCTCGCATACGACCTTCCACACTGTGACGTAGAAGTTCCATCCAAAACACTGTCTTTCTCATGTCTGTTGGCTGAGGATCGACCACACCATAAGAGCAAATGCTATGAATTAAATCCGAACTGGCGTGAACATGGGAGTGAAATCTTTGGTGGAGGCGTCTGTCACAATGTTGATTAATGGAGAAATTTTTCCTTTTCTGGTAGGAAAAATCGTGGATACATATCCAGAGGGAATTGTGGGACACGCAAGAAAAAATCTCATGTGTTGCACTCGCATGACTTTCTCTACTCTTGTACTAACCATTCTTACAAACTCTTATTCCTGTGTCTTCTTCGTGTTAGTTGAGATAAACATTTCCAAAAATTATATTATTGCTTATTTCCTTGTAGGTGCAAGGGGAATATGGGAATACAGTAGGCTTTGAGCGACAAGTTTTTAAAATTAAAGTTCTGAGTTTCCGTTCTCTTTGCACGCTTAACATAAAAAAATGAACAGCGATATTCCATTTCACGAAAGTCAAGTTTTCCGAAACTGACACAAATAACAAGGAATATCTCCGAAATGCTTCACTCTGCAAAAAAAGTATTCTTATTGTCTGAATTTTCAAATATTTCTACTTTTATGAAATGTGCGGTCGTTATTCATTTCTTTAACTCTTGGTCATGGAAACAGAGCGACATTTCAAAGCTATCACATAGCAACCAGGTTTAAAAGTTCCGACTATCGCTTAAAACCTAATTTATTTCCACACTCCCCTTGTCCCTACAAAAATAGTAATTAGGTAATTTTTGCAGATTTTTATTTTGATTAAAATGAAGCGTATAGTTTGTAAGAATAGTTAGTACAAGAACAGGGAAAGTTATCTGGGTGCAGAACATCAGACTTTCAGAATAAGGTTTGTCTTTATGTCTTTGTACAAAGAAAATTCGGGTGCGCCGCAAAAATTTTGAAGAAAATTTCCTCACACCAAACTATTCTTTACAGGGAAAAGATATTTTAATATTCTAAAAAACGGCTAAATGATATTGATTAAAATATTATATGTTTAAATTTTTCATGCAAATAAAATGTATATGTTAAAATTTCTCGAATAGCACCTGAAAGGCTCATGGTGCGGGTAAACCGCGGGAGATAAATCGAATCTTCCTGCACAAAAAAAAGTAGATCTCGAAAAAATAAATTTGTCAAATTAAATATTTGTGGCTTTAACAGAATTTCAAAGGATTCACGTGACGACTGGCTTTGAAAATAATTGGCTATCGCTTCCTAATTAGAATCTCCATATTTCTACAGCGAAATAAATGATAAGGAGGTTTATGGGTATTCACAACAAATAGAAATAAAAACAAAATTTTTTGAATAGGATGTGGACGAGTCAGTAGAGAAAGCACATGAATGCAGCACATTAGATTTTTATGTTGTATGTTCCCATTGTGCATATATATTTAACCTGTTTCACATTCTTAAATTATTGTTTCTTCTGTTGTTAACCGGATCCTATACTATTGTTGCTATTGTTAGTTTAATTGGAGCATTATATTTCATCTTCAATAATTTTTCTTAAAAATATATTCTCAACCTAATGAGAATTTTGACTGCTGAGTTTTAACAGTTACTTGCTAAACGAAGTCCATTCGTCTAGCTAACCCTTTAATGTTACCATCGGTCTCTCAGACCCCGGTTACCTCGCAACCTTGAACGCTCCAATGGGCATTATTTAATATAGTTTATGTTAGAACATTGTGTGGCAATTATTGCTACGCATTGCTGTAAAATTACCAAGTTTTCTTATTGTTAAAGTAATATCTGGGAGATATTTTAAAAATTGTTATTTTCTAGTACGGGGTGGGCCAAAAGTCGCAATCGGATATTTTCTAAGTTTGTGTAGAATAATAAACTTTTGCAAGTGATACGTAATAACGTTATTTATTTATTGCTGCACTAATAAGGAATGGAAATATGAAAAGATAAACCTAAGTGGGCCAGTCAGTGTCATTCTTAAACATCTAATATTTCGGTATGTTCACCATCATTTTCAGCGCACTGTCCGTCTGCTTACCCATCTAAGCATAGATGCGCATAATCTCTCTCTCTCTTTAATTGTTCATCGGAAGCCATCCGGATCTTTCCAAGATTTTCTTTTAAGTAGGACCAGAGCCAGTTGTCGCACGTTGTCAGGTTAGGGCTTCTTGGAGACCAAATGAGAGGTCCACCTCGTCCAATCCATATAGGAGAGCTTGTACTTAACCATTTCTGGAGCCCAGAAATGCCCTTGTTGAAGAGCAACAGTGCTAAGAATACCAACTCTGTCAAGTTCCGGAACCAGCCATTGAGACAGCATTTCGAGGTACACTTCTCCAGTCACAGAGGTTTCAAAGAAATATGGCCCGACAATAATTTCACTGCTAACACCGACCCACATCATGACATGAGGGGGATGTTGTTGAATTTCTTCAACGAAGTGAGGGATATGTTTGGCCCACACGTAAACATTATGCGAACGAGAGCTGAGATACACGGCAAATTCGTCAACCACCAAGACGTTACGACGAACCGCTAAGGTGGGAAAAGCAGAAATAAACATCACGTCGTGTTTCTATATCCCTGTCACTTAGGCGGCGCCGTGGCCGAGCGGTTAGCGCGCCCGCCTACCACCTAGGAGGCCCGGGTTCGATCCCAGGGACCCGCATGTGGTATTCGTGGTGGACGAAGCGGCGTCAGGGCGGGTTTTCTCCGGGTACTCCGGTTTCCCCCGCCATCTCATTCCACCGGTGCTCCATCTTCATGTATCATCAGTGTCACCGCCTGCGGTGCCGTAGTAGTAAAAGCGGGCGTTAAACACTACAACTACAACTACCCTGTCACTTAATTCATTTATGGTGGTGGGCCTGTATGGACGATAACCCTCATTTTCATCCAACGGCGCAACGACGTTCTTGGGATCTGCATTTCCGCCGATCATATCCTTGTTGATTTCTTCGGCGAACGTTCCAATGATTCAGACAGAAGACTTTCAATATTTTTTAGGTTTTCCGCGAAGTTTTGCTTCCATTATAGAGCCAGGCTTCATTGGAAGCTGCTTTATTAAAACGAGGAAAGAAGTTTTCACTGATTTCTTCGTACGTTTCGCCAGTTCGTTCTTTCTCATGAACCCACACACTAACAATGAGACGTTCCTCAATTGTATAGGTATTTGCTTGTATCAGCCATTGCTTACAACAAAAATAGAGTTTCACATTGACATCAACTAATAATCAGCAAAAAATCTGGCTTGCGGCTATAACATAACAATGCCCTCGCTCTATCGGAAAATTGACAAACTAATGCAACAAAAAGCATATGAAGCGCAAAAATATTCATCTCAACCCATGAATAGTTTTTAATTAGTTTAGGTTTCGGAAAGTGAGTTATTTCAATATAAACATTAACCGATCGCGATTTTTGGCCTGCCCCATATATTAAAAATATAGTTGGATTTGTTAAGAAACAACCAAAGCTGTGTGGCATATTGATGTTTTTATTTCAGTTTGAATTAAAATGTGAAGAGAACCAGAACATACATTTATCAAGCCTAGGTTGGAAATTCAGCTAGCATTATAAGCACATTAGAAGAAGGCGGTGATAGTGGTGGTGGCGGTGGTGGTGGCGGTGGTGGTGGTAGTGGTGATGGCGGCAGGTTTTAGTGGTAGTGGCGATGGTGGTGAGGGTGGCGGTGGTGGTGGCGGTGGCGGTGGCGATGGTGGTGATTTAATGATTATGATTCTAATGATTCCTGGTGTTCTATCTCATTCAAAGAATGACAAAATATTAGAAATTGATAACGATGACAGTTAAAATAGTGAATGCGAAAGCGATAACATTGGAACAGCTTTAGAATTGCATTTCTAAAAAGCCATTGTTGCACTGAAAATATCAAACAGATATATAAGATTTGAATGCAGTTATATAATAAAGAATGTATAAATAAAAGTACATTAAATTTACAGGATCTAAGGAACCAATATTAGCTACAACGTAATAAAATTTGTGTTTGGCACCTAAAGGTACATCTAGCTTCAGTTCCAATTATTGCAACAAGAGTGCATGACATTGATATCGAAACTAAGCACCATATTTGACACTGACCTCTGTTTGGTTACCCCTGTAGCACGCTCTGTAGCCTCAGAGAACTTGCTACAGATTTAAGGAGAACCTTTTGTTTCCTCTGGTGCATTGATGATGAATTACTGAACGCATTGCAGAGCTAAGTCCCCCAGTGTTTCTGTCGTCGATTTTTTCTTTCTCTCTCTCTTTTTCCTTTGGGATTGCAAAGACTTCAACCAGCGCTTGAGGTCATGTTGTCCAGTTCTTGTTGGTTGGCAGCACAAAATACTCGGTGACAGACTGAACAGACGTATTGGCCCCTTTATCAACCTTGTGGAAAACTTGTGCATGCTTAAGTAAACGCATATACGTTCACGAACGATGTATTCCCTAGCGCCCTCTTCTTCAAACTTCAAACTTCAAACTTCTCACTTTTCTCTTCTTTCCTTGTCCTTTTCCACTTTTTTCATCTTTTATCCTTTCTTTCCCATGATGTACTCTTTTGTCGTTTTGTATTTAAATGCCTATGAATTTGATAAAACGTTTCCTAATAAAAATAAAAAAACCCTAGCGCAACAGCCGATCAAGGGTCAAGGCTTGCCGCTCAGCCGCTGCGTCCCCCACCTCTGCCCATTACAGGTGTCATTTGTGGGTGCAGTACTGGAGGGTGGGACGTGGTCAGCGCCCCGAACTCTCCCGCCCTTTGCGACCCTAGGCCGCTACTTCTCCATCAAGTAGCTCCTTAATTGATCCCCCCGGGATCTAACGAGGCTGAGTGCATCCCATGCCAGACCTCCCAGCGGGGGAAAAATCCCCATGCTGGTACCGGGGATCGAACGCGGGTCCCCCGCACCAGAGGCAAGTGCTCTACCAACTGCGTTAGGGAAGTGGTCAAAACACTATCTAAATTTCTTTATTTTGATCAATAATTGATGCTACAATGGACTATTGATTCCACAAGATACCTTTTTGAGAGATAGCAAAATTGTATGACCTTTCCGGTTGTATTAACATTTTAGGTAGATACATGAGTTATTTCGTATTCACATCTAGAGAATTAACCACCCTCCTATATTACGTACTTTTAAGACTACTTGTTGATTTTTATCACCACAATAATTGTCCTCTCATTTATATTGCATATAATTTAAAAGAATAAAGTACTGGAATCAGTACAACTTTCGTCGTAATAACGATCGAAGACATTATGCACTGAATCTGAATCTTAATACACGTTCCGCGAGATAAACAGAGTAGGCCGTGCTCAAATCAATCATTACCTATAGGCTAACTTGAACGAGTATGTTGATTATGAAATCGAAGAAAATTGGAAAATAGGCTGCACTTCTCTCATTCACATTTCATTCATACGTCATATTAAATGACTAATTATCTCCCAAAAATTGTATCCAATACACGTGTATTAAGTGTTCTTACTAATCCTCGAAAATTGAAAAGGCTGGACTGTGTGTCGTCTTTTCAAACTTTTCCTCGGTCTAGTAAAAATCAGTTACCATCCTTATTTCGCAATATACTACTTATAAACTTTCATTTGTGTTGTTTTACAGTTTTTGGTACCTATTTAATATACTTCAGGTTCACTATTAGAAAACTTAGTAAAGCATCTTAATTGCTTTTCTTACTGGAAGTTGTAATTATATCGATGTCAAAGTTCAAAGTTTGACATTCGGTTATTGAATTTAATCATTTAATTATATTTTTATCATCATGAAACATGTTACAAGCAGAGTGCTTTTAACAAGTTGAGGTATTGTTTAAAGTTAGACTTGTGTTTTAATTGTTATTAACACCCCCCAAAAAAGGCACTTTCACTAGCACTTTTCAAAATATTAGCATTATCTCGGTTGTAGAGAGGCGAAACTGGGATATAGAGGTATAGTTGGGCGAGAATGGGAGAGGTGGAGGGAGTGGGTGAGGATGGGAAGCAGATAGATGGATAGAGACAAATTGAGCGAGAAACTGTGAGAGAAAAAGAAAGGAAATGGAACATAGTCACCCGAGCGACGGCCTCCGCCAATTTTTAATAGAATTAGCCAGAGAAACCACTGGATTCCATTCAAAATGCTTTATCTCATCGGAAATAATAGTTAACGACGCCGTAGCCGGGGTTCAATCCCAGGGATCCGCATGTGGTATCATGGTGGACAAAACTGCGCCTGGGCGGGTTTTCTCCGGGTTCTCCAGTTTCTCCTCCCACTCATTCCACCAACTGCTCCTTCATCACCTTTCCAATGATCCGTTTCACCTCCAGAGGCTCCAGAGGCAGTTCGAGTCGAGTGGGGAAGCTTATTCCCCCACCCGAAGTGTCTTTACAGCAGTACCTAGCCGTTATACGGCTTTACCTGCGCGATAGTATGGTGTTTTGGTCTACAGGGATTTAAACTCTGGGAATGTTTGGGATCAGGGGTATCTTAGGGACAAGATGGATGATGGTAGGGATAGGTCCATGAACGGGCACTGCCCATACATGCTGATTGGCTGGTTAGTCAATCAGGTGACGCGCTAATCTCCTCCTGGTTCTGGCCGTCAGTCACACACTGAGAGGTGATCTGAGTTAGGCGATTTGCTCTGTTTTAAGTACAGGTATTCATTTTGCCTTTCCCATCTGCGAAAATTAGACCGTTGGACTTAAGATGTCCTT
Source organism: Tenodera sinensis (assembly GCA_030765045.1). Taxonomy (NCBI): domain Eukaryota; kingdom Metazoa; phylum Arthropoda; class Insecta; order Mantodea; family Mantidae; genus Tenodera; species Tenodera sinensis. The sequence continues at coordinate 114,476,778 of CM060968.1, forward strand.
CGGTAATTTTTTAGATGGTAGTCGGCGAGGCTCTCTCTGGTCATATTGTCCCAGAGTATTCACCAGTGGATTAGGGTGGTTCTGGAGTTTGTTGTACATTGTTCGAGCGCGGGTTTTAATCACGTCGACAATACCTAAAATTCATATCATTCTCTTCCTCACTCTCATATCTGGTGCTGGCCTGACCACTCGCTTCCAAGTCTTCACTCCGTCCGGTCCATAGGTTCCTCTGCTCCCCGACAGGCATGTGACCCTAGGCACAGGCCCGTAAATCCTAGAGGGTGTAAGTTCTCCATATGAGGAGGGTAATTAGAAGAAGCAGAAGGAAATAATGGTTTTGAAATCCCTGAACCACAAAAGACAATTTTTAGAGAAGAAAACGTTCACGCGCGCCTGTGTTACTGCGTACGCACGCGCTTATGTGTGTGTGTGTGTGTGTGTGTGTGTGTGTGTGTGCGCGCGCGTGTGTGCATGTGTGTGTGTTCTTGCATCCATTGATGCGATACAAAACCGTTTCTGGAAAATCCCTCACCTCAAACTACCCTTTACGTGAAAATTTATTTTCTCAAAGTGCTTCTAATGATTTAAATTAAAACACCGTATATTTAACATAATTTTATGCCTATTACTGAGAAGAAATCAGGGTTCTTCTTGTAATGTTCTTTATCACTGGTTTGCATTTTTCACCGATTAACCCTGCAAAAGAATATTTGCCCTAGTTCTACTTATGCATACTGCATTTGGTTTAACTTGTCCCATGCGTACTGACACACACACACACACACACACACACACACACACACACACACACACACACACACACACACACACACACACACACACACACACACACACAGACAGATAGACACACACACACACACACATGGACCTTTCTCTAAAAATGCGTTGTTTGGATCCAGGGAGTCTCAAAACATATTTCCGATGAAATATCGACATTGAATTTTTGGGTACGTAGTAGAGAAAGTAAAAAGAGAAATGAGTGAGGAAGGTAGAGAAAGTCATGAGAATATAATACATAACATTTTTATAACATATAATTCTAATCACCGTGCCATAAACTTAGATTACCGGGCCATAAAACTTCGTGAAGAAGTGCATCCCCTTGCTTGATGATCACCATAGCAAGTGCAATGGTGTTGATGATAATGACATAGTATCGGCGTGACTCATGTATTTGATGCAGGTAATGATGAAAATGACGACACGTCGGTGAGCCCAAATTGAATCATTTCCAAGCACCCGTGCCTGATTTAACCGGAGGCAAGCATGACGTCAATGAGAGTCGCTTGTTGTTAGTTACTTGACTAATTAAATCGACTAAGCGATATCCGTATTTAATCTGGAGGCTGGTCGATGTCGGTAATGAGATTCTGTGCATGTTCATTCCGAGAGAACTTTGCTTTGATTGACTAGTGTAGATACTAAGAGAAAGGACTCTGTGGTGGGCAACAACAGGTTGAATGTATATCGACTGCTTTCAATTCGACTCACCATATCGATTTGTAGAAGTGATGCCGCCGGGAGAGGGGTATTGTGACCCAGTTGGACGAATGGCATGGAGAGGAAGCTGTGGACATGGAATTCCTCTTGCATATTGTGTAGCTATTTGAGTATTTTTTAACAAATCACCAACAATATGAAACTTCTACACGTATCGAAAATTCATAAAAAAAACGCATGGCTGTGTTCCATGTTCAGTTAGTTTAGCTCACTTGTAGAAAAAGCTAAAATTGAAATCCTGCAAACAACAACAACAACAACAATAATAATAATAATAATAATAATAATAATAATAATAATAATAATAATAATAATAATAATAATAATAATAATAATAATAATAATAATAATAATAATAATAATAATAATAATAATAATAATAATAATAATAATAATAATAATAATAATAATAATAATAATAATAATAATAATAATAATAATCATCATCATAATCATCATCATCATAATCATCATCATAATCATCATCATAATCATCATCATAATCATAATAATAGTAATAATAATCTAACGATTGGATAGAAAGAATCAAAATATCGTTTCTGTTTAAAAAAAATTTAATTTAATTAATAAGAACATATTGCCTTCGTTTTTACTTTATCTACTAGGTAATCATAGTGAGTAGAGAAAGTATTGCATTTCACCTCAAATTTGATGCTGAAATTTCACCAGAAATGCACGTTTTGAGGCTGCTTGAATCCCAAGTACCAAGTTGTGTTTGGAAAAGTCATCACAATATCACATGATTAAGTGTGTTCAGAAACGCAATATGCATGCAAGTGTGTGTATTTATTTCATTTGTGTGGGAATTTCTTACAATTAATAATTTCCAGAAATAATGACCCTGACCAAACATTTTTTCATCCTTTTGATAAATACATTAGTGACAGTAAGTGACAGTGTGAGTGAGTGAGTGAGTGAGTGAGTGAGTGAGTGAGTGAGTGAGTGAGTGAGTGAGTGAGTGAGTGAGTGAGTGAGTGAGTGAGTGAGTGAGTGAGTGAGTGAGTGAGTGAGTGAGTGAGTGAGTGAGTGAGTGAGTGAGTGAGTGAGTGAGTGAGTGAGTGAGTGAGAGAGAGATGAGTTTAAGAGCCCGTCGACAACTAGGTCATTTGGACCCGAAGTCAAAACCCAAAGCCTTTTTAAAATTTACGAAATTATTAGCATAATAGTTAAAAGACTGAAATAATATATTAAATAATTAGAACATCAAAAGGTACAAGATGAGAATGTTAAAATACTGCCAAGACAAACACATAAGCCTGCTGTACTCCCCTTTCTCCATTGTACATACAAGAAAACATTTCTAATAAAACCGTTTCAACAAACGTTTATCTCGATTGAAATGTAGTTGAAGAGGAATAAACTTTTCTAAAAGTAGTTTGTTGACTGATGGATAGAGAAAATCATATAAATGTAAGACGTCAGATGTTTTGTATACGATTACCACATACCGCGAGGAAATAAAATCTCACGTAATAAAACGAGTGAAATTTGGGGTTTTTAAAGATACATTTTCTCTGAAATTAATGTTTGTACTTTGGATTCTTATGATTCGATCTAGTTCATTTATCCGGGGTACCCGAAGGTATTCTTGTACATATATCCTCCGCTTATCTTGTAAACGACTAACGATATGGATCAAATTTTATATTCAGATAAGGTTTTGGTTTTTAAGCTTATCTATATACGTGTCTTTCCTGAAAAACAAGTTGTACACAGAAAAAAAATTCTACAAATGTCATACAATTTTCTATATGTTTGAAATGGAAATGCTACGTATTACATTGACACTGTTTTCTCTACTTACTTTTAGGTAACACATTATTCCTCTTTCTCAACTCACTTTTCTACAAAAATTCATACCATCTATACAGAATGTCCCAGAATTAGACCATCAAACTTTGGGAGCTGATGGATAACATTATTTTAAAAACTTTTTAATAAGGAAAGTTTTTTTCTGCGGCCCAGTTTAAGTATTTACGTCAAAATCAATAATGCAACTTACTATTGCATTTATCTTAGCAAGGCACACAATCTTGATCCAAGAAACAAACACAGAACACAAAAACAAAACACAAACATCTCATTGTTTACAGTTAATCACAGCTTTACTATTCAAAACAAACTTTGAAACGCACGCCCATTGCGATTAAACCAAAGAGTGCATCGACGTGCCCTATTCTGCCGTACTCTCGCAGACACCAGCCATTTCTCTGGTTTAAAAGTTTGTCGGTCTAATTTTGAATAGTAAAGCTGTCTTACTGCTGAAATGATGATGATAATGATGATGATGATGTCTATGAAATATTTATATGCATCTCTTTATATCTTGTATCTTGGAAACGGCTCTAACGATTGCGATAAACATTTATATTTAGTTAACGTTCTAAGTCCTAGGGAGTGTTAGTCCTACATAACGGGGAGGGTAAGTAAGTAAGTTAACGTTTTGCTTTTCAAGTTCATCTAAAGTTTATCTAAATAAGTATCATCTCCGAGAAAAACACCATATTACAACAACAAAAAGGAAATAAGAGAAAATGCCAAGCGAAGCTCGGTCGCCCAGAAACTATAATAGTCTAATTAAGCAAAATTTAACTATACAATACTGATTTTTTATTTAAACCACTGTTTTCCTAACCTCAGACATTAACATATACAATGATACACTTGATTGAAAGTTATTGTACTGGAATTATTCCAGTTTGTCTAACATTTTGTGCAGCTTCCCCGGAGAATATTTATTTCAACCGTAAAGAATTTGAACCGAGTTTACAAAGCCCAAGTTTACATGAAACACTGTAATCGTCAATAAAACAGTCAATTACGTGTAATTACTACACAATTCCCAATCACCGAAACAAAGTGATTGCAAATATTTGTGTTTTGTTTAGTGTTTCTTCCCGATACATATTATACCTGCACCACGCATGAAATAAAACGTTTAATTAATTTCTCAGGCAAAAAGTTTCAATATATACAGAAAATGCAAATCACTAGGGAATAATCTGTATTTATGATTGGAGTAAATCAACTTACAGGCGTTTGTAGATTTATTTATTGAACTAAAGCGAAGTGCACTATGTTTTTAAATAATTACGTTAACCATATATTGGAAAACCGCATATACTGGCCGGGAGTGCATGGGGCGCTGACCACGTCCCACTCTCCACCTCTGGACCTCGCTCATGACGCCTGTAGTGGCCAGGGGCGGAGCATCAAGCGGCCAAGACTACACTCAAAGTGCCATAGTGCCACAGAACAGACAAACATACATTGGAAGAACCTGATCTATGAGGCCAGTTAATGATGGTTACCCTACTCTATGCACAACACCCACACACACACACACAAACACACAGAAACACACACAAACACAAACACACGCGCCCGCGCGGACCTTTTTCTAAAATTCTGATGTGTTGCACTCACATGACTTTCTCTACTCTTGTCCTAACCATTCTTACAAACTCTTATTCCTGTATCTCCTTCGTGTTAGTTGAGATAAACATTTGTACAAATTTTCTTATTGTTTACTTCCTTGTAGGTGCAAGGGGAATATTAGAACACACTAGGTTGTGTGCGATAGTCAAATCTTTTCTCTTTGCACGTTTAGCGTATATAAAAATGAACAACTAAGTTCCATTTGACGAAAGTTTTAAGTTTTCCGAAACTCACACACAGAACAAGGAATATCTCCGAAATGGTTCACCCTACAAGAAAATTTATTTCGACATAAATTGTGTATTTTAACAGGATCTACATTTTGTGTTTAGTATGACTGGGTCTATCTCTAACGGTTTAACCGTTATGCAAAAGTCGTCCAAAGTAAATACGACTACAGGGGCTATAGCCAGAAAATTCAAGATATACATTTCATTTTTCATAAAAATATCTCAAACATATGACATTTTAATCAAAATCGTTAGAGCCATTTTCAAGAAAATCAAAATTTTCGAAAAATTTCCCATGTATACGGTAGTTCAGACTGGGGCTATTTTCTATTGGTTTCAAAAATAGCTTAACTGTTAAATACCGCATAATGTATGACTAAAGGTATGCTCTTATTACTATATTTAGCCACAATATGATCTAATACTAAAATATGGTCAAATATGCATTTATATAGCCAATAAAAGCTGATTTATTGTGTTCACGTATGTTGGATACAAGCTTAGGCATGGAAAAACACGCCAGAATAAAAATATGACATATAAAAATTGGAGCCCTAGTTATATTATACAAGGCTGTACCATATAAGATTTGATTTCGATAGCATTTTGAGAATCTCTGAGTTTCTTGTTGCCTGCATGTAGATTGTCGGTTGTTTCTCGCCTGTAGTGTTCGGAAGAATTAAAAATGGGTTAAGTATGTGGAAAGGGCTCTTTACCACCGTGTTCTTCCTTGTAGAGTGTGTGTGTGTATGTGTATCTCATTTAATGATAGGCTTGCTCCACTTTATTAAGGGTTTTGTACGTCATGGTTTGCGAACGTATGCCCGTATGCTCATCCCAAAAAAGTGGAAGGAGAATAGTGAAAGGGTTATTAATGCAAATTAAGCAGCGGTAGGGTGCTGGCAGAGGTCAGAAGACCGGCTCGAGGTGTCTAGAGTGGGGAAGGGAGTGGAAAAAAGAAATGAAAGGGCGAGAACCTGACACGTGCCCAAACCCTAACCTTCCTATTTAAAGGGTTTGAACCCACCATGATTTGTTTTGCAGGGTAGTGCGCCTTTTAAATCATCCATTTAGCTTACTCTTTCTACCCTTTGTTAACAAGTTAAACCATGGAATAAATAACTATAGTGTCCCTTCGCCCCTGTATACCACTTTCATCCCCTTCTGCTTTTGGTTAAGGGTTCAAATTTTAAACGTATGTTTACACATGAGATCATACTTAGCTCTCAATTCTTGTATTTGCTTCTTCATTTATATAAAATAGAAGAGTGCCCATTTAAACAAGAAGAAGATAGAGGACGTAAGAATAGTCAGTACAAGAGTAGAGAAAGTCATGTGATTTCAACAAAACAGATTTTTTCATAAAAGTTTGCTGTACTGTTGGTAACAGAAATAGGGCGTATATGCATGCTAGTAAAATGCTTTTAATAACTATTTAATGTGCGTATAGCACCTTTGCCGCAAGAGATTTATTACAGTGTAGTTTTAAAGCCAACCTAATTGAAAAAGTATATATTTTTCCTACTATTCATAAATCATTGGTAATTTACTACCACTGGAGGCTTTTCTGTGCTGCTGATATTTATGACAGCTTTACACTTGTAATTGGACATTTTATCACCTCCAATCCATTAGTTTGTATGAAGGTACGCGTTTTGCACATTCTCTTTCTGATTCAAAAGGTAACTTTGAGCTGTGAAAACGCAGTATTTATATTTCAGATGCGGCATTAATGAGTTATATAATTTTGTATACAGAGAAAAATGTTGCCCGAAGTTGTAAATTTTTGCAAACTTTTCAATCAGTTTCATTGATTCATGTTTTAAAGTTTGCACCGTGGGGGTGTGCAATTGTCAAAAGGTCAAAGGACGAGGACGGTAATACCTCCCCCCTGAATCTAAAACAAGCATTTTTAGAAAAAGGTTTGTGTGTGTGTGTGTGTGTGTGTGTGTGTGTGTGTGTGTGTGTGTGTGTGTGTGTGTGTGTGTGTGTGTGTGTGTGTGTGTGTGTGTGTGTGTGTGTGTGTCAGATTGTGGACAGCATAACTTAAAAAGAAAAAGTCACTTAAAAACCAAAGTTGGTATTTAAGTTTAATGTTTTTTATGGATGCGACACGAAAATTTTGAAGAAAATTGATGTACCCTAAACTGCCCTTTACATAGAACATTTTTCGAAAATTTTGATTTTCTGGAAAATGGCTCTAAAATGCCATATGTTTGAGATATTTTTATGACAAATGAAATGTATATCTTGCATTTTCTGACTCAAGCCTATGTAGTCCTGTTTACTCTGCATGACTTTTGCATAACTGGTAAATCGTAAGAGATAGACCAAATTGTATATACAAACAAGTAGATCTTGCTAAAACACACAATTTATGTCTAAATATATATTAGAGTTGACCATTTCGGAGATATTCTTTGTTATTTGTGTGAGGTTTGGAAAACTTACTTTGGTCGAGTGGAACATCGTTATTCATGTTTTTATACTTTAGCTGTGCAAAGAGAACGGAGTTTGAAAGCTTTAAAAGATTTGACTATCGCTCAAAGTCTATTGTGTTCTTATATTCCCCTTGCTCCTACAAAGAAATAAACAATGAGTAATTTCTGCAAATTTTTATCTCAACTAACACGAAAAAGATAGGAAAAAGAGTTTGTAAGAATGGTTAGTACAAGAGCAGAGAAAGTCGTGAGTGTAAGACATAAGATTTTTAACTATATACTCTACTTCAACATATATGCTTCTTAGATTAGGGAAGTGATGAAAAGGAAATCGTGATAAATGAGAAAGTAGTTTAAGATCCACCTGTCCACCAGGGAAAACCAAGAAAAATATACCCGATTCGCCGCCCTGGGGTTCCATGCCAAAATGAATCACACAACGAGCAACAAGCCATGCCCTCACTAATGAATTGTGAAAGCAGAACTCAACCGTTAAACATGCTAATGAAAGACTGGGGAAAATTACAAACTCAGCTTTGCGTTTAGTAGATAAACATGAAACCAGGAAAAGTAGAATGTCGAAGTGGGTGGTTGACAGTAATCAAACTCAGGTGCTCCCGAATGTGAATCATGCTCGGCTGAGGCACCTCGCTCAGTGTCAATCTAAACCAGAGTTTGAAGCTGTGTTTAAGTTTTCTGAAAACAGCTCATGATTATAAATATACACAGGTGTATAGATATAGAATCGCAAGTGAACGTCGATCATTAATCATCAGTAATTCCCGTGCAGTTGTTTCAGCAGGAATTCCGGTACCCGAAAGCGTTTTGTGTATTTTTAAACCCGTTTCAACAGGCCCAGTGAAAGACGTCTGTGATTGGTCACACATTTCATTACAGCTGTACTTGGGATGGCCTTGCTCTAAGTGAGAAACATCCGGGTTAAACAGTTGGGCAATATTTAACTAGAGTGGGAAAAGCCCAACTAAGCAGGTTCTCTCACTTTGGTTATTTTAAGACCAGCGAAGTTGATGTAACCTCAAGGTGCAAGTTCTTAAGTGTTGCAATAGACACATTTTTATTTCTCTTACGTATTTACAGCAAGTAGAGGAAGCAATTTATTCCACCTAAAAATTAGTTACCAAGATTTCGCCGGAAATACGTGATTTGAGGCTTCCTGAACCCCAAAAATTGCCTCTCTGTGTACATACTGGGTGGAAGGTATTGCTTCGGCTGTACTTTAACTAGGTATTCTACATGATGACTGTAAGAAATATGCCCAATATAAGTATTGCCAGTAAAAACCCGTTTCTCCGAAGAAGAAAAACAAATAGGTAATTTGTGTGAAATATTTGGAATATTTGGAACCATCAAACTTCTTGACGAATAGATATCAATGGTTTGTTATTTCACTAACCGTCGCGCAAATACTGTGTGAACAATGTTGAAATTCCTTTTCACTTTAGCTTTAAGAAATGCAGTCACAATTTAAAGTTAACGTGACGTTGCCAAATCTCTCTTAGAAAATAAACTTTCCATGACATTTTGACATTAAATTGTGATTAAATTTATTCGAATTAATAAAATGTGTGCGTGACAGTGAAATAATAAACCATTTATAACCATTCGTCAAGAAGTATACGATTCCTAATATTTGGCATAAATTAATCTTTGTGCACGTGTGTGTGTGGTGTTTTTGTAGCATGCCCCCTTTCCGTATGAATACTACATGCTTGCATTTATTTACATACAATTTTCATTTTATATACATGTATATATTGTTGATATTCTATTTGAACATTTACACTTTTATTTACCTCTAATTTTTTACCTACCTGAGTCTGTTGAATGCTTCTCTATTGTGCATATTTACAGTTTTTTTATTTGATGTTTGTGTGTATGTGTTTGTGTGTGTGTGTGTGTGTGTGTGTGTGTGTGTGTGTGTGTGTGTGTGTGTGTGTGTGTGTGTGTGTGAATAGCATCGCTCAAAAATAAAATGTCGATTAAATGCGAAACTTGATAATTAACTTTACGAAGGTGTGACAAGATTTCTAAGAAAATCAGCCAATCCATTCTTGAAACATTTGTATGCTCCTTTTGCATGTACATTGAATGAATTTTGAAACATGTTTCTTGCATTTCTAAGGCAGGATCCTTGCCGTTTTATTGCTTAATGTGTTCGGTTCTAAGTCGTCGTGGCTGCATGAAATTTTTATGCAGGCGTTGGTGACGGAAAAGCTACGATTACCTTATATATGTTAACAAAACTTAATCTTGTGTACCATCGACCTTTTTATCTTGATTATATTTTATAATTCTCTTGAAATACAGAAGCTCTTGGTGAATTATAATTTATTTATCTTTCCTAGTTTTAAGATACCTTTCACTCCTTTTTTGCTCTTTTTACGAAGTGTTATTCCTTATTTCAACAAAACAGAGAATGGTTATCTTCCAAAGCCTTTATATTTTTCATTTTCTTTTGAGCCTCACCCTTTACATGAAACGCTTTTCCTTATTTTTTATTTTCTCAGAAATAATGATCCATTTAAAACGTTTTAATTATTTTGATAATCAGGCATAGGAATTTCCATTCATTTAAGCCAGGAAGAAAATAAATTAGGTTGAATTGTTACCGGAATTCACGCTGTGATAACAACGCAACATCCAACCTTATAGTCGTTTGGCGTGTATACCAATCACAAGACCACGCTTACCAACCGTCACAATCGCTGTTGTCCAAGTTTTATGTATTGATGGTTTAAATGTAACTAACTTAAGGCCAATTGCTTAAGAATTCCTGTCTGATTAGGACAAATATAATTGTTATATCGAATTTACTGGGAATAATAACAGCATTTTTATGAAGAAATATCCAGAAAAGCCTTTAATGATTGAAAAAAATATTGCATATTGCTTATTACAAGTCAATCTGTGTTGCAAGACAATATTCAATGAATGGGCATAACAATGGGTCTTTTAGGTCCTAAAACCCTTTGTTATAGTTCTGGTCCCCACTGTGTAAAAAAATATGTATATAGCAAGAAAAAAGCGAAAAAAGACAAAAACAAAATATAAACACATACCCAAGAACTATACACAAGAGAACTGTTCTCGGTGGCCCAAAAGAGGGTCACTGTATGGGTTTTCTTAAAACCCAATGTATATTTGTTGTAAATATCAAAAAAAATTGTAATCCAATGATAAATTAAGTCTGTACGCTGGGCCCCATGTACCAGCACCAGACAAAATTCTTTTAATAAAATAATCTGAAATCTGAAATAATTTTAGGACACCTCCTAGAATGCAACATTTTACACTGATTATCCCGTTCCTACTACGTCGTAATATTTTCTACCAATAAGACTCTACGAAACGGCGTATTTCATCCAGTCGTGGCCATATTTTTACCAATCCCGTAGCTTTGGTCTGTTTTATCACCTCCCTAGAATCTATTAATTTGTTTGCGATTTTATTTTTCTACGTAGATATTCAAGGTTAGCTTCACCAAAACAGCACGACATGAAACAACACCAAGAAAAAACAGAAACAATATGAAAGCAGTGTGTCAATTAATTTAGTAAATTCATTAATATTTTATTGCATTTAATTGCATAATCTTGACATACTTTTTAGTCGTGAGATGGTCAATTAAATCCCACTCGAGCTCTACTTACATATTTATTGATACCTTCAAAAGGACTACTGTTGATAAATTAACAACATTGATAAGGGTAGCACTGTATGAGTGCACGTAAACAGCACACCAATTACTGTAGCACCATTCCCGCTGGGAGACACCGAGCAGTTTTTTTTTTTTTTTTTTTTTTTTCAATGGCAGCCATTGTCGATGTCGGCTGTGATTTTTCTTGTTTCATAGTTTTCCCATACTATGTACTGTTCTTATGATAAGTTAAGATTCTATAGCAGCCATACTACCCTTATATAAATCACTGCTAGTCTTTGAAGAGATATATGAGAAGTTAAGAATTACTCCTCTCATGAAAGAAGCCATTGTTATGTTCCTTCTAGAGCACTTCGCGGATTTAAAATACAAGACAAAGAAGTTTCATCTCTTCCCATACGCTGAGCGCATGTGAGTGTTCATGTAGTCCTCAGCATTCCACTGCCCAGGCTACCTGGTTACCGAGATTAGCGATCATGAGCGCTTCTTCCATAAAAGAAAAGAAAATTATGATGTAAAAAACGAAAGTTTATGGTAATGATGTCCATTATCCATAGAAAAAAAGCTATTTTAAATAACAGCTAAAATCAAATTTTCTGTAGTTAATGTATAAATAGCATTAAACTACGTAACAAATAATTTATAATTTATTTAATTCATGCATATAATACACTAAGTGTTTTTTGTTTATTGATTTTATATCTATAAGCTGCTTATAGGAATATCTGGCAGTTTAATATCTTTAAGACCCACTTCTGTTCAACACAGGTGGTGAAATTGGTGATATATAAAATTAAGTGATAATTGAAAAGGTTCCAAACCATAAGTTTAGGGTAACTCCTCGTTATTTTCCATCTATGGGGACTTACAAAAGACTCAATAATAAAACTTTATACAGCAATGGTCATAGCTTCTGTAACATATGGGTCTGAAACATGGACATTGACTGCAGGAAATAAAAGAATACAGACAGCTGAAATGAAATTCCTCAGACTCAAGGCAGGTTACAGAAAACTTTGTAAGAAAACCAAACAATGAAATAAGACAAAAGTTAACAATATAAGCTTAACACAACAATAACAAAATATAGAATCAATTGGAAGCAACACTTGGAAAGAATGCCACCAAACAGGATACCGCGTACAACATATAATTACAGACCCCAAGGATATAGAAACCCAGGACATCCGAAGAGAAGATATACACAACAATATTTTGGAGCCGGAACAGGCTAAAAGGCCTAAACCGTGAAGAAGAAGAAGAAGAAGAAGAAGAAGAAGAAGAAGAAGAAGAAGAAGAAGAAGAAGAAGAAGAAGAAGAAGAATGACTGACGAAAACCTACAAGAAACCTGACTGGGAGGACGGTGTTGACTGGATTTGAACCTCATACCTCCTGTTATAGGTTCTATACTTTAACGAACTTGACTAATTGTGTACAGTGACTCCTTTGTGTAAAGGTAAATATTTGCAAATATTTGTTTCATCATTATTGCTTTTTTGAAAGACAGGATGATTAAATATTTTTTAAAAGGCTACCCAAAGTAAAACGATTTTATTGTGTGCATTTTAATTCAGATCCGTTTAAATTTTCAGATTATTTAATTCTAATAATAAATATGAAATAACATTTAAAAGGTCCATTCAAACCAACAGAATTTGTTGTGTGACTATTTTTGCACAGTTCAGTTGTTGCAATTGAACTACGGACATAATTATATGAACACTAATTCCCTTATAACAACAGAAGGCACACTCGCTATTTAGTGTTCTCCAATTAGTCAAGTTTAACTCTGTGAAACACCCAAAACATTTATTGCAAACTTGACCTAGAATGGTTTTGCCGCCAGTAGTACAACATTCATCGATCCAAACCGACGCCTTAATTTCGATGCTAACGAAGAAGCGGCTGGTGGTTTGAAAAACTCATATTACTAGCTGCAGACGAACTCCTGCTCTACTATAAATAAGCCTCTGTTTTGTTACAAGAATTAAACTGGCTTTAAGAGAGAGAAGAAACTATAACATGCGTAATATATTAGTTAAAACGTACAGACAAGTGCACCGAAACGTGCTTTTGGTTACCTACAGAGTTTGTTATTTAATGTATATGCAGAAACGCTATCATCTGTGTTCCACATCAGCTTTGGGAGAGCCAATCTCTTATTGGTTTGAATCCAAATCCAACTAAAGGCGTTAGCTCATGAACTAAATGTTCACCAGCGAAAGGGGAAGAGTGCGGAAACATTTCCTCTGAGTGGCTGGAAGGCATGCTTCGCAACGACAGTCCGTACTGGATGAGTTTATCTTGTAGTAACAGGCCGGCACTCATACCTCAGCTCCTAAACATAGGCCAATTTCATCATCAAGCGCAATAATCAAGGGCCAAGAGCTCTTGAGCAAACTGGTCAGACAAACATTAAGTGTATCCAAGGAAGGGATAGACATTCGACTTTACTAAGTGGCCCACAATAACTTCAAGTGTTGCAATCAAGTAACTACAACTCTATATCATAGAATACATTCTGGTTTATATCTTTATCAACAGCTCAAGTAAAATAGTGAAAGCAAATGAAGTGCACAGGGGATGAAGGGGGAATGTCAAAAAATACGAAATTAAGATGACTGCACCATCTATTGCTCATTGTGATAAGCTTCCAGATACACAATTCAAACATGGGTAATGTCAATCAACAAAAGCAGTTTGTCTTGCTAGCGTCTCTTACATTATCGCATAACAGAATGTAGAATGGCGAGTACCGATTTGTCGCACTAATTATTTTGTGTGTTATTTAAGTGTTGATATGTATTTTAATTATATTTTATAATTTTATAAAAGGAAAAAGGCAGCAAGGTTGTTAAGTAGAAAAGATGCAACTAAGGAAACTATTTGTATGGACTTCCAGAAAAATCTTTCTGTTCCCAATATCACTACTAATGATGTGTACTATAGAAGACAATTATCTGTTTTCACTTTCAATACTATCATCAGGAGAAAGTGTATTCTCGTATGTATACCCAGAAACAGTTGTAAAAAGGGATATGATGATTTTTATTTATACTCATTGGAACCTGGAAGTAAGGGAACTGAATTTATTTTGCGACTCAAGTTGAGGACAAAATAAAAATTACACTGTCTTTCGCTTCCACCACAATCTGATTCATGAACAAAAGAGATTTGATCATGTTAAAGTGACTTTTCCCATAAGGAGACATTCCTACATGGAACCTGACAAAAACATGGGACTCGTCGACCAAAAAACAAGAGCTGAAATCCCTAGTGATTGGACAGAAGCCTTCAGATTAGCAAGGAAAAAGCCCTTCCCATTTCATGTGCTAGAGCCAGTACAAAGTCTTTTCCGATTTTGGATCTGCCTATGTCAAAAAATATCCAGTATACATTCTCAGTAACTAGGGCTCCTCACCACTTAAAGAACAGGGCCACCGAGGGAAATTAATTCTAGTTACCTCATCATTTATATGAAGGTGAGCAATAATAAAAACCACAATCTCAGGAAAATACGTAAATTTAGACAATAAAAAGGTAATCTACTAAAGTTGTTTTCTTTGCTTTGTAGATGTTCTTGCTGTATCACAGGAAAAGTATATTGATGTGAATCACTTGAAATAATTTTGTGGTAAAGAGGCCCAATTATACTTTTCGTCTCTGCCCCCAAGGAGCGGACATAGAGATATTGCTTTCACATTCCTATCTTGTATGAAGGTGAGGAGAAATACCTTAGGGGATTCATTAATTTCTATAACAATAATTAATAATAACAATAATAACCTAACAAAATTATTTATTTCCATTCTAGAGGGTCTTCCTGTTTCAAGTAAATAGTGAATCGCTGAAGAAATGTGGTAAAAAGGTAGAATTATAGTTCCCCATAAGGAGTGAACATATACACACTACTTTTCACATTGTTAATAGTGCTTGAATAAATGCTTGTTAGTTAATGCTAAATTAGCATTATAAAAACCACAAGGAGTTCACAACTATGTTGACATTCCCCTTTCTTGCTCAAGATAATTCAACAATTTTTTGCAATTTTATGTTTATATGTATTATATTTCTGTTTTCAATGCTTATTGTCAAATGTTCTTATATCATAGAAAACAATATTATTATTATTATTATTATTATTATTATTATTATTATTATTATTATTATTATTATTATTATTATTATTATTATTATTATTATTATTATTATTATTATTATTATTATTATTATTATTATTATTATTATTATTATTATTATTATTATTATTATTATTATTATTATTATTATTATTATTATTATTATTATTATTTATTATTATTATTATGTAATAAATAGTTCGTATAATTGCAATAAACCAACATTTTGAGTACTTAAACTTTGAACATCCTCTCCTGTAAAATTTACTTTTAATGACATTTCCCTTTCGTCCCCTACGCTCTTCAAATTAAAAGTATTCGGGAAATGTAAGTGTATATCTAGCCGAAAGAAACACTCGCATTCCATTTCCGCATGTGGTATTCGTGGTGGACGAAGCGGCGTCAGGGCGGGTTTTCTCCGGGTGCTCCGGTTTCCCCCGCCATCTCATTCCACCGGTGCTCCATCTTCATTCCATGTGTCATCAGTGTCACCACCTGCGATGCCGTAGTAGTAAAAGCGGGCGTTAAACACAACAACAACAACAACAACGCATTCCATTTCTCGGCTCATTAAGTTTTAAACAGATCAGTCAAATTTTCCAAAGAAAATGGCCATAGAGGGCCATGAAGATTGTGTTAAGTTTGTGTTAACATTAATGAACATTATAAATTGCAGAGCATGGGAAACAAAACACATGTTATAAAATATATTTTTCTCATAAATTAATGGAAGACATAAATGAATTTTTACCTTGTCACCAACTACATAATTCCACTCGAAAATGTAATTTTGAAATTTCACCAGAAGTACGTGTTTTGAGGCTCCCTGAATTCCAAAAAGCAGTTTTAGAAAAGGAGTTCATAAAAAAACACTATCTCCTTCCAAGCAGCCAAGTAATTAGATTTGTCATTTTCTAACAGCAAGAATGCAAAAAACCATACATAGCGACGATTTAATGCCAAAACTGATTAATAATTGGCCACTTATTTATATAAAGGATCTTATCCTAATCTAATAGCCCAATGTTGTTACCAACAATGGCTAATAATAAAAATAAAATAACTTAATGAACTCGTAGTTTGATTTGTTCACATTAGTGGACACAAGCTGTGTTGTGTTTTTGTACTTGAAACCTCTTTTGTAGGCATCAGAATACAATCTGGCTGTAAACTCAATTTTGTCCATAAGTAGAAATCAGTAAATGTTGTTTAACATATTTGCGTAAACGACTTACGTATAATTGGTATAGAAAAGACGGACAAATGTTATGACCAAAACAATTAGATATCGTTAAAACAATTATAAACAATTTATGTAGAATAAATAAGTTCGTGGGTTAACCAGAACCAAATATAATTTACCTATTTTATAAATAAAAAAAAAAAACTTTTTTTTTCTTAGAATTAGTTATATGAAGATCAAGTTACACATTGTATTCTTGCTTATCTACACAGGTAAATCTCACGACAAGCTTTTATATAATATAAATTGTGTAATGTAATAAACTGTGGGTTTAGTTTAAATTAAAAATTATGTTCTTCTTTTTAGAGCATTTAAATTAAAGCTTGCCTTTTCTATTAATTTTTTTCTTTGTATTCTTCTCAGCAAACCCTTTAATTTAATACTCATATCATAAATAGACCGCCATTTTGGACGATCCGCCATATTGGATTTAGAATGACGTCACATGACTAACCTTGCAGTGTCATCCAAGCTTTAAAATTCAGTTGCAAGATTTCACCCGAACATATAAACACTGCAAGTAAAAAAAGAATAATTTGTAATAAGAAGTTATCTTAAAGGATCGTTTGTTAGTTAAAGACCAAAGAGTAAAATGTTTATGATGCATTGAGTGTAGATTATTGAGAAGTATTGTCAATGGCATAAAATATTACCACTAAATGTGCAAGACGATAAGAGTGACTAAGAGACAATGGCGTTTATCATATGATAAGATTTTATTATTGGTAGAACCGTTTTATGATAGCTCACTTTCCTGCTACGTTCACCAGTATTACGCAACGCTCAGTTGTTTTATTTCTAGTGTGATATCAGAAATTCAAGACCTTTGAACTATTCAATAAGGAAGAAACCACGAAGAGAACTATCACTTTGTAAAACGTTGCTTTATACGACGAGTAGGTGCCGCAGTGAAAGGCAATGTTACACACAAAACATTTGCTATCATACATGGCGACTGAAGGCAAACAAATTCACAAGTGTTTGAAAGTTAAGGTGCGTACCTTTTACTTTTATGTCCCCGTCTTCCGAGGTAAGTAGGACTCCCGTCGAATAACTTAAGACCTACAAACACGAACACGTAATAATCTAAACTCAATTCGCTTATGCTTAGGGTCCACGGATTATTAAGAGCTTCGTTTGGTAAGCAATCTTCCGTTGTGTTGAATGTAGCTAATTTTATCTTCAGTTGCTATCATTGCTTCATATCGTACTTGCAAATGTATTGTAACAAAAACGGCAATTCGAGGAATCTCACTTCTCACTCCAGTGCGACAAAGACTACAAAGCTCCGTCCATATTTTTTACGCTTTATTTTCTTCCAAAACTGAATGCATAACAGCATAGTTCACTTTTACTGACGTTAAGACAGTTCAGATTTTTGCAATATTACAACTCACAACTTTTTTTTTTCCTCGTAACCTTTCTTCAACTTCTTTGTCTATCAAACAGTTGACTGACGATACAATCACTCGACACTCATTAACTGCCTCGCTATCTTCCTTTCGACGCGATCTTACACACATACACACACACACACACACACACACACACACACACACACACACACACACACACACACACACACACACACTAAAGCTAAAAGCTGACTTCACTCCAAGCTCTCGTTGCCTCGCCTCCTAAGGATGACATAACATAGACCTTTCTAGAACATCACCTTTTCTGGACCTTCTACAAATACGCCGGCCGCCGGCACTTCTCGAATAATCTCGGAAACCCCTTTTGATTCTGTCGCTCTGATTGTTGTCACGTGTTTGCTCGTGTGATTGGTGTGGGACAGCTTGACCTATAGCCCTTTGATATGCGCCACGCTTGATGTGAGGTAGCTTAGTCCCAACCGTACTTTGTTGTGCACCGCGCCGGCATAAGAGTATCGTGTTTGTTTATTTGCTTCCAATTAGCTTCTTCTTCCATATTTTCATCCCTTAGTTTTCATCCCAAATCTTATGCATTTTATTGTTCTTTTTCCTTCTTGAACGGAGAACCAATTTTTTTTATCGACACGGTTCAGATCTTACGCTTGTCACAGTGGCGGGTAGCATCGCTGGTGCACTATTTTGAACACCAGGGACGTGATGCTTGCTGCGAGCTTAGCTGGGTGGAAACTGCCTCCGGTTATGAGTTGGTACTGTGTCCCTTGCTCGGAATACTCTGTCGACTAAGGCCGTTAGATTTTCACTCATTTAAACTTGTTTTTCTGACTCCTCTGTGGCGTGCTCGATTTTTGTTCGGGATTAATTTCTTGCATTTCAAACGCAATATAGCAAAAAGGTTTCACAGGTTTGGGTATTACTTCTGTCACAAGATATTCATCTCAATTTATGTGATAATTATCATTAGATGTGTTTCTAATACTTCAAATTTCTAAATTTTTTGTTTAATAGTGTTGAAGTACATGTGAGATTGTTTTATATTTCTATGTATTTGATATAACTCGGGACTAAACTTCAGATTAAATTAGGTGCGGCCGTACGGCAAGTACGAGGTGTCCAGGGAAATCATGCGTGTACCTTATGTAAACTGTACCATTAATATTTGAATTTGTAGGTCTTATTGCTATCATTTCATGCAATTTTCACTCAGTGAGGTGTTTCTATGATTGTGGAGATTGTTTCATGAATAGAGAAAGTTAGAGAATTATCGCTGTAATATTACAGCTTGTAGTAATTTACGTATATTTTTCCCTCACCACCCGAGCTTCCATCTGAACATTGGTATTTCCATCGCATGTGACAAATGACACTTTCAGTTACTTTACTTCTAAAAGCTGATTCACAAACCACAGTTCTTTAATGTATCGTTAACACAAATTACAAGTCTCGCAATATTGACACGTATCTCACTGTCTTTCTACCCTCTGTCACAGCTGGCCGCGCCGTAGCCTAGTGGTTAGACCACTCGCTTCTCACCAAAGCGACCGGGGTTCGATCTCAGGCAACCGTATGTGGGATTTGTGGTGGACGAAGTGGCGCTGGAGCGGGTGCTCCATCTTCATTCCATGTATTATCAGTGTCACCGTCTGCGGTGCCGTAGTAGTAAAAGTGGGCGTGAACCACCACAAAAAAACACTCATTGACAGCTGGCTTCGACGATCATACCCACTAAAACTGCTTCACACAGCAAACAACTCCGGCACATGATTTAAAGTTCAAAATTGTCTAACGATACTCTCTCTCTCTCTTTTTGATCCCTGAACAAACACACACACACACACACACACACACACACACACACACACACACACACACACACACACACACTTAAAACTGACTACTAACAGCTGTGTAGTTCAACACTAAATAACTCCATAAAATCTGGTATCTCTCGCCACCGCATTCGTTTATATAGAGGCGAGAACGACGTAGCATGGATTTTTCTTGAAGTTCACCTTCTCATGAACAAACCCAACAACGAACAGTTTTCTCAAACAGTGTTGAATAATCTTTGTTCCGGCCCGTTTCATTGTTACGCGTTTACTCGCGAGCAGTAGTGTGAGGGGGCTAACAGCAAGTTTCATTTTGAGACTCACGGCCACCCAGTGGTATGAGGTAGCTTTACTTTGAGCATCTTTAATGGCGGATGTAGGCCAGCGTCACAGTACGGATATGATGAAACAAAGTTACGAAATCCTAAAGAAAGAACTACGTGTGACATACTGTTACTTCTTCCTCGGTGAGGAAGTGTTGTTAGCGAATAACTAACGCTAAGCAGTTGAAGGTAACAACAGAGAATCAGAACCAGGATTCTCAGGTGGTTAAGCAGTTTAGTTATCATCTCTAGAACTGAAATCTTTTAACTCGGACACCTCGAATGCTATCGCAACAACAACAAAGTTTTGCGGGAGATATTTATTGCCTGACATATCTGACCTAGCCTTCTATTTAACCTTACTGCATGGGTTAACTTGTATATAAGTTAGCCTATGCCGTGACTGCGCACTCTAATTATTCATTTCCGGAGTTCGCGAAAACCCACCACAACTTCTAAGAGGACCAGACTTGATGCAAATTAAAATTAAAGCTCTTAAATATTCCGACAAACATTGCGTTTGCACAGACCGAGGTTCTCTTAACCACAAACTCACATTATAATTTCTTCCTGTTCCTCTAGGCAGATGCGTCTCGAAATTAATCATACATATGTTATTGGGTCTTCCCAGTGATCGCCAATCTGTTGAGAAAGGTAGCTTGTATTGGAAAATGTTTATGTTCTGTTATTTCCAAGTATACACATTTTACCTATTCACATATTATAAGCTTACATCTATAGACATTACGTTTTGAACTAATATACACCTCAAAGGCTATAGCTTAAAATTTAAATGGTACAAAATTTTGCAAACCCGTTGCTTACTTTGGATCTTCAATGAATTTAATCAACCAGAGATAAGACTATAAATTAAAGTTAAATAGCGCTGAAAATTTTAGAAAGCTAAGATTCAACACGTTTAAAGTAGATAGAGCGTATTGTGTAAAACATATAGTGTTTAACATTTACCATTAGTAAACAAATCTAAAGCGTTGCACTCAGATTACTCTCTCTACTAGCAAATAATGGAGATAAACATTTGCGGAATTTTTTATTGCATATTTCTTAGTAGATGCAATTGCAATAGTAGGCTGAAGCGATAGTCAAAGCTTTTATCAGCTCATCACTATCTATGGATTTCAAATTCAGTTCTCTTGGAATAGCGAAAAACGTTTATAGTTTATTAATTTTATTTCCATGTGCTCTACATCGCCTAGACACTTATTTGTAATATAATTTCATCTTTCATTTAGATATGTATTATATATTCTTAAAAGTTGCCTAGCTGTCGCCTGTTGTGGCAATTAATTACTCTACCCATTAGCCAAACGTTGGTGCAACATTTGTAGCGATTAATATTTTTTATATTAATAAACACTTCTCAAACACTAATCTTCACACCTTTCACGTTGCTGAATAATCCACTAACTTATGGCGGATTCGTCGTTATTATGCAAATAAACCTTTCCGATTAATGTTCACATACTTTGCATAACGTTCGCAGTGCAGTTCAAACTTCACGAATATCACTTAATTCGTCGACAATCACACTTTTAAATATATTTATTCGTATTTAAAGACAAAAGTCAATTTCAAATACTTCTTTCCACCATTCATTAATTGCAAGAAGACAAAAGAAAGCCAACATAGGCCAACCATATAACAAATTATTACAGGAGGCTGCCTATGTTTCCTATATTATATATTCTAGATACAGAGGACTTACAAAGAAAGACATTTTTGTAGAAGGCTTACTGAGAAATACTGCCTCACTGTAGAGGAAAATATGACGCCATCTTCGTTTCAGGAAGGACAAAAGTCTTGATATATCCCTCACTTGTGAAAGTATTCACTTAAAATACTGATAACGTTTCCAGAACAACCAAAAAAAGAAAAAATGAAGATATTTTTTATTCAGAATAAACAGATAACGCACGTAACAATACATACCGATGCATACGTACAGCAAATGCGAAATAGAAATTATTTTTGCGCCTTCAAATGTGACATGATATGCAGGCTTTTAAGGATATAAACACAGGTATTTGCACTGCTAATTGAGGACAGGTTGATGAATATTACATCAATATTTACTTCATTTGTGGACTTATAATTTTACTTACTAAGAGTAGTATGACTTCAGATTGGTCGTGCCACAGAAAACATAACGCAGAGTGGGCGGAAAGAGTGCTGTAACGCGCTGACGAACACCGCTAACACTCCGAAGTGAATATTAGTATTAAGCAATCATTTATGAAAATATCTGCACTTATGCCCCTAATACTCTTATTGTACATGCTGCTATCAACGCACAATGTAAGTTCGAAATTCATAGTATTACTTCAGAAGAATATCTTGCTTTTGATTTCTTGTAAAGGCAATGTGTATTTAGAGATTTGGTCGTCTTTCTAATCAACTATAATGAAGGAAAGGCTTGTCAGAGCTTCCTCAACTAATGGCTAAATAAGACCGATTATGCTCAGCAAGTATACAATTATCGGGAAAGGAATATCTCTCAGTTGCAACGGTTCCCTTGTATCGTTAAATTTCCCGTTGTGAACGCTCACATTTTAAAATTTATCTTAAACTTGTTTTCGTTGTTCTAGCTGTTGTTTTCTGTTTCCTTTAATCTACTCCAGTCAAGTTACCTGCCAAAGGGACATTAAACTGTACTAATCTGCACTACAAGATATGTAGTATTGTACAGGGTAATAAACGATAACGTTCTTCAGAGACAATGCAAATATGTATATCATCAATACTGACCACATAGTGTTAAACAGTCACATAGTTATAGTTACGCAGCCAAATGAATAAATGTTGTTACGCATGACTTTGAAATACTGTTCGGAGGTATTTGTTGATGTATATATAGTCAAACTCTAGAAATCAAATCTGTTGCTAGTGTTGAAAGAAATTCAAAATCTAATCTGATCATGCATACATTGACAGACTTGTAAACGAGGTGGCCTCATATTTTTATAACTCTATTTTTGTATCATCTGTTTTTCCTTTGTTTTCACTGCCTTCAAATGTTATATTTAGTACTCTTGTACACACGAAAGAATAATGCTGATGTCCCATGGTCCAACTTTTAGTCCAAAGCATTGTGTGCATCGTGAGACATCTAGAGTTGGATACAATTTTGTTGCATACAATGTCTATCCTGTTTTTGGTATCCAGCCTGTTTGTATACCTACAACGCGATTGAGTTGCATCTAATGTGTTCGACCAACAAATTGAAAATAGCCAATCAGCATATGTAGCGTAACAATATGGTGGACTGCGCAGGCAACATGTGTATGTACGGCTCGTGATGGGTATTTTATAAAACGTTTGATTTTTTCTGGAAGATTTATTAACGATTTTTCGTGACCATTAACATGTATTACTGAGGTGGTTATTACATAGCTATATTTCATAAATAATAAGAAATCCAGTTAACAGTGTGTTTAAATTTTAGGTTATGAAATGAGTTCAAATCTCCTGTCCATCCATACTAAAATTAAAACCATTACAATTGTTCCTTTTCTCTTTTGTGCTTATCTCGTAGTTGTGTCCTGGTGTGTAATTATGCCTACGACATGATGTACTCGTAAAAGGTTGAGAAATAAATCCTCGTCAATTCGTAGCAAATTGCGATAGATTTCCGGGATCCTCTAACCTCAATTCGTTTTGCAGTTGACCCAATATACTTCGACCCGTGTCCTGTTCTAATGACCGTGTCCACCAACGTGTTTTGCTTCTAATACATCAGTTCTTCCCACTAACACTCGTAGAAATATATCGTAAACCTATACTTAATATAGCAATCACTAAATTAATACTTGCCACCATCATGTTTATTTCTCACGCTTGCTACGTGAACTGTCATTTGTATTGGACCAAAATGAATCATAGTGTGACAGATACTGTTTCTTTTGTGTATAATTCCATTGGATACAAAAAAGTTGGACTGTGGCACACCGGTTTTAATTAGTTTCTTTATACACGGTCGATCATGCAACATTTTGGTGCCGAAACCCGGGAATGCAATCATCCAACAGTGCATATAAGTACGAAAGCTACTTCATCACACGGTAGCCACATCAGTAAGTCTAACACCGGACTACCAACTCACAAGTCCTCGGCGTTCCCCTGATTGTGATCAGCATATCACAGCTATATACGAGAAATTGCAGCGGAGTGAAATAGAGGATGCTGCAGGCAGTTATTTTAAGCCGCAAAAATGGCAGAATCGGAGATGTCCTGTAAAACTGATTATCTCCCTTGAGATTGATCAGGACAGAGAGGAAGTTGCAGAATAGAATACCATAAAAAAAGGGGGGGGGGCGCTTCGTGTTTTTGTGACTCTAAAATTTTGTATCTATTTTTTCTTTATTTTCATTGACTTCAAATTTGATATCTAGTGCTGTTAATACGAAAGAATAAATTAAATATGGTGACCAGAAAGGTTTTACTTAGTTTCTTTATACGTAGGACCAATAATCTGACCATGGTTATGTTAAAATGAAATATGTCGGTCTGGGTGGCTCACTTGGTTAGACGCTGGCCTACCGATCCCAAGGTCGCGGGTTCAAACCTGGCCCAGACCGATGGTTTTTAAGTGTGCTTAAAAACTACAGCTCCATCTCAGTAGATTTACTGGCACATAAAAGAACTCCTGCGGGACAAAATTCCGGCACACCGGCGACGCTAATGTGATCCTGGCAATTGACAGCGTCGTTAAACAACAAAATATTTTTTTTAAATGAAATGTACTCTTGAATATGTATTCTTAATATTTAAAATGGTACATCTAATACATTTCGTACAAGAAGATTGCAGAAAATATCATAACTGTATTAAACAACATACTTCCAGACCCTGGGGAGAATGAGAAATAATCATGAAGAAAATTCCCGTTAATAAGAAAAATTCCATCCTCCATCCGGGAGTTCAACTCTGGGCGTATGAGTACTTCTGCCATTGTTTCGTTAGGTATCTAAGTTCGGTTTTTTAACATTCCTGATATACACATTTTAAATATCACAACGCATACATGCAAAACCGGGTAAAACAGTTAGTGGGATGTATCTTTTGAGACAAAATTGACAATGTGATCAATTCCACTTCTCACACCAGCGTGACAAAGTGACAAGTTCAGTTACTTTGTCCTTTATTACTATTCTAAAACTGAAGCATAAAAACGCAGTTCTGTTTTCTCGTTAACACAATCTACAATTTGTCGTAACCTTGCAACTCACAGCTGTTTTGTCTTATCGTAATCTTGACACGCACTTCACAGATTTCAGTTATATTCTCTGATCACTCTCACTAAAATTGTTCCGCACAACAAACAACTCAGACGCGACGATTCAATGTCTACAACTGGCTGTGACGATACACACATTATCTCAACACTAACTGTGCACACACTTAAAACTAACTGTTAACAGCTGTCTCATTCAACTTCACGACTCCATCCCTCGTCGTCTCGACTCGCTTACATAGGCTAGAATGAGGTAGCATGGATTATTTTTTATTTCAAAATCCACCTGTTCTTGACACTCCGCATAAAGAAGCCAGCAATCGAAAATTTTACGAACGCCGCCCACTCGCCGCGCAGTGGTATGAGGTAGCTTCATCTCGGCTCTCTGTTTGATGGCAGCCGCCACCCGGCACCACATCATTTTCGAATTGCAGTTTGTCTCACAACAGCTCCACAAAATTGCATCGCTTTTCAGTTCTTTGTCTCTAAAATTTGCATTAATCCAAAAGTAATACTCGATTCCCCGTTTCCCCTCTGAAATACTTTCCCACCACACTGACCTCGAATAACAAAGATCAGTTGCATCGACATTAGCGTTGTCTGACTCTCAAATTAAAATGAAGGATTACAGTTTTTTTAATTGAAACTAAATTAAAGTCTATCACTTGTAAAAAATTTGCCTTGCATGACTTGAGATAATATATGATTCGCCAATTATGCACACATTTGTGTGAATGGAAACTGATCATTGTTACATATTTACTACAGTTTATAGTAATATGTAACAAAGACATCATATTTACTCCATAGATTAGACACACTGCCTGTTTCGTCTTTCACAGTAAGTCTCTCAATCTCTTCTGCGGCCTGCCTACATCCCTTCTACCTGCTGGTTTACAGTTTAGAGTTATTTTCGGAAGTCTATCATAGTCCATTCTCTCCACATGTGACAGCCAATTATTTCTATAGTGTTGTATTTCATTTATAGATTTCCCTCGCAGCTATGTCCTTATTACATCATTATTTATGTGGTCTAGTTTTGTGCATCTTGTAGTTCTTCTCAGGAATTTAACATCAGGCCCTTGTATCTTACTTTCCATCTTCTTTGTTACAATCCATGCTTCACTTCAAGCAAATTATTAGCGTCAAAAACACTATTAATAAATTTTTTGCATGATTAAATAGGTAAGCAACTCGTCTATTACCATTGAACTAGATTCTGCCAGAAATAAGAGCAGAGATCAAACATAGCAAAATTTGTGTCAATCCAGTTTTAGTTACACGGACGGGGCACCTCTCTCACTTAGACATAGATCCATTGTGGTCCCACCCCTAGGAATAAGGGTGGAAGTGAAGGAACCAGGGAGGCTAAAGCCCGCGGTAGGTCATCGGAACGAGCGAAACTCCCTAACAATTCCAGACCCGAAGACCCGTCCCGCTGCTATAGTTGCCTAGACAGGTCAATAAACCATCCACAGACTAAGAAGCTCTTTAGTGTCCACTTCCAAACATCCGCGCCATCTGTGCGGTACTGCCACACACAACGAAACCTAGTATTATGCTTGAAAGATGAGACGAAAAGGGAATGTAAAGGAAATTATGGAAAGGAAATCGTGGTAGATGAAACACACCAGCACTCGCCTACCGACTAGGAATCGCACAATAAATCCAAGCTCAGAGCGGGAGGCCCAGAGGAGTCGAACCAGGGACCTCGGAGCCATCTCGGTCACTTACCTTTACTTGAACAGTTCTGAGGCTCATAATCAGTAGTGAAGAACCGCAAACAGTTTGTACTTGATAAGCTGATTAACAGTATTGCCAACTACAGGGTTCTTCATTTAAAACCTAAGGTACGCACGGCATTTCGCCTGTGCGCGATTGGGTGTGCCACAGCTGGCTTTGCTCCTACATAACTTCGCGCGTAAGGCATGCATAACACTCTTACCTTATAGATGATGCTGGAAATGTCGTCCACCCTCGGCTAAACAAGTATTATATCGGGAAAACACATTCTGATTCACACGATTAAGTTGGGCCACTGTAATGTTTCCAATTTAATTTCTATCGTAATATTTTGTATTGGATTTCTTGAACGCGATGTGGATTTTCAGAGGCCCAGTACCGACTGTGACACGGACATTTGGGTGGAACCACACCTCGTCGGAAAAGAACAGAACCTGTGGATCAATTAAACCGCCATTTACAGATGAAATAAGCCATTCATAATAATGCATTCGTGATATTGGGTCACCTTGTTTCTTGTACACATATAAGCTTTTAGTTTTAGACATTAATTTATTCGAATTTTCGATTCTGACCTTGTTACTTCTCGGATTAAAACGTCATAAAATACAAATCTCTCTAAGTTATATGTAAATGCATGAATGATTGGCCACTAACCTAAAGACTAGAGTAGGTTTAATAATCTCTGCAAGGTGAGCGATCAGAAAGTTCTAACAGTATTTCGTTATTTTAATCAACTTGAATAAGTAGGTAAAGTAGTTTGCTATTTATAGCAGACCACTAAAAAGTACTGTTTCCTTCATATATCAAAGCTGTACGTACACCATGTATCCTTCTAGGCAGTTCTGAAGAAAAACCTAACATACTCGTATACGTAACGTAAATAAGGTTTCATGCACGTGGATAGCCAAGCTGCAGGTATACAGAGAGGTGACGGCTGATAATGCCTTTGAGGTGTATTATGTCATTTGGTCTGCTGGCCACTTCTTTGCTTCTTTGCCCACTAGTGCCCTATACTCGTGTAACTTTGACACTTATGTCATACGAGAAACAAAATTTTCTTTAGAAAACCGTACGCCTGTCAAGTTTAGCTGAATACCAGCAGAGACAAGCTTGCCTCAAAAGGTCAGCGACTGAGGGCATTTAGATACAGATAATTCATAATTAATACCAAATGCACCACCTCATCAAAAACATCAAGCATATTTATTGCATTAACTCTAAGTATTATTGATAAAAATTGTATTTATGTACAAAAACCACTCAACCGATTACAACAATTATTTTACCAGCAAATTCATACTAAGCTGGATTATTTCCCATTCTCCCTAAAGCCTGGAATTATGAATGAAATTGTAAATTTGTGTGTATGTGTATGTTTAATGTTTATAAGCAAAACCTAACGTAAACAAATCGAAAGTTAGACAAATAGTAAAATGAATGAATAATTAACAATTGTTCAAAAGAAAAAGTCGCCGATATGATCCTAGATGTTGATAGCGCAATATAAATGGTGGAAAATAAAATAAAAAGTACTATTCCTTCTGGCGGAAGGAGGTTATAAAATACCTTCTAACTTTAGTTCATAAACTACTAAACGATTGAAAAGCCTGTGTAAGAAACACGAATTCATTGGAAGAAGACTTTGATTTTTGTTTATGTTGTTACTCTAAAATAAAACAAATGCCGTGGATGTTTCATACCAAATAATATATACAGATGGTCATCATGTGGCATCTAAGAAAATGTGACGCCAGCGCGGCGTATAACAAACGACGGTCGAGGCTAAGCTACTTCACATCACATACCAGGCCGGCGAGCAAAGTCGCTCAAGGTAAGGCTGCCTTGTTTGTGCATACGTGACTAACAACAATGACCGCAGCGCTTAACAAAGATTGCTGGAACCTTCGAGAGACATCCGACGACCAGCGTGTTTGTAGAACTTCCGAAAAGGACCTAGTGCCGTAATCCCCGCTATATAAGGTGACGAGGCAACGAGTTAGAGGAGTTACGGTTACAGAAATTGGTCAATCAGTGGAATGCTAGACAGGTGTGTATGTGTGTGTGTGTGTGCGTGCGTGCGTGCGTGCGTGTGTGTGTGGTACTATCGTCGTGAAAGATACGTCGCGACGCAGTATATAATTTTTGACGTGTGTTGAGTGATTGTATCGTCGGAGTTAGTGCTTGAAATACAGAGAAAGTGGAGAGAGGCAGTGAAAGGAATGAGTCAAGACTACGAGAAGAAAACAGTTGTGAGTTGTAATATTACGAAAGACTGTAGACTGTTGTATCCCCAGTAGAGAACTGTGTATTTTTGCAAAGGTTTTAGAAGAAAATAAAGTACGAAAAAACAATTGAACTGAACTTTTGTCAATTTTGTTACAATAAAAGACAGCAAAACAAAGGAGAATCGAGTCTGCTTACAAAGCTAATATACGCATTTGATATCAATGCTAAAATATTTGAATGTTAAGAAAGTTCTGCTTTATTCTATTTGTACTTATCCTTTAATAATGTTCGTTAGCAAGCCATGCTAAATAATTATATAAAACTAGAAAACTGTCAGCATTAGAAATTAATGAACTTAGCAAACAAGATTATTTTTCTCGAAGATCGCAGATTATGTGTATTTTCTAAAGAGACTTAGTTGCCTGGGAGAGAGGAATCTTCATCTCTATTTCGCTGTATGTGTTAACGGTTTCTGCATTATATTGAAAATAATTTAGTTTTTATGTTGTTAAATTACTGTGGCATTAGAGACAAATAGGTTTTAATTTTTACGTGCTCTATTTATCCTTAGTAACTCGAGAGGGTTTCATCTCATGATAATTTTTAATATTCCTGGAAATAATTTATTTAATGCTATTTAATATTAATAGTGATTTAAAAGTAAGAAACCTACTACTTAAAATAATATTCATAAATTTTAATTAAGATTTTCTTTTTCAACAAATGCAGTAGTATGTGGGAACAACAACAATTTTAGCGTTTAATCCAGGGAAGTGAGGTATTAGGCATATGATGAATATAAATAAATGAATTTGCATTAGTAGGCTATTCATTAAAATAACAACATCCTCACTAGAAAATTTATCAAATATTTTGTCGCCATCTGTGAATGGCTCGCTAATAATTATTGTTTTTACTGCGCATGGATACTTCAGATGTTTAAGTTGGCGGAACCACAAGGAGGAGGTGATATCCAAAGCGATAATACCACGACCTAGAGGTGATAATCCCGCATGAGTGCAATAGTCTAAAAAATCACTTGACCATTCCATTGGACATTTTCTTTGCCAAAGGGTATTTACAGGCTATGCAGCACTTTCAGAACTTGGAAGACTATTGGGAGGTAAGGTTAAGTAAATCAAAGCCCCTACCCCCCCCCCCTCCACCGATGTTTCACAATCTTTTGCACGAATATCTATTGTTCATCGTAGTCCTCAGTAGTACAGGGGTTCAAATCCGGCGGAGGCCGATAAATTGTTTTCGGACTTAAGAATCTGCAGCAAGGGTTCCTGCGGGATAACCTCAAGCCTGATAAAGAGGCAAAATTAAGCGGCCATTCACCCCCCCCCCCCCCGCCCCTCGCCCCCCACCCCCCAATATCGAATTGAATGCTGAAAACCACAGCGTTAAAGAGGGTGCATAAATAAAAACAAAATTTTCATTATTTAATCCATTATTAGGAATAATCGGGGCTATACGAAATTAAAATTATAAGGATAAAGGGGGAGATTTGCATAAAGACTTTAGGCCATTGTGCAATAATTTCATCAAGAAGCAAATAAAATCCATTAAATTATCATTGAAATTTAAAAAGCTATCTTGCAACGTTGTGTAAGCCGGCTAATTAACTTAAAATAAAAACCTACATGTCATATTTGGTGTGCACTTTTCTTGTGGTTCAAAATTAGGTAGAAATTTTTGGGTGACCCTCCGACGCCTGATAAAAATATATGATAATGGTTAGAAGAAGTAATTAAGTATAACACATCAATTTTTAAGAGCTCCATAATTACCGCTAACTCCCTCCCCCCCCCTTTTTTTTTTGCCTACCTAAAGTAGAGGTAATACTGCATTCCACTAAAACAATTAAATTGGACATAGGTGCTTTGAAAGTCCCTGAATGAATACGTAAATAAAAATAAACAAAACACCTTTAGCGAAAGCTGTGTATCTGTGTTTGTGAACAGCATAAGTCAAAAATGAAAAGTTGGCATGTAAGTTCATTGTCGTCAAAGGACACAGCGGTTTTCTATGAAATCCCGCACCCAATATCACTTACTTATCGAAAAATATTCGTTATTTTCTATTTTCCCAAAAATGTTTATAAACTCTGTATTAAGACACCACGTGGTTTAGATATTTGGATAGGAGATAAAATGTATATTTTGAATAACCTGTAAAGTCCTCTTCATTATGAATCAGGGCTGGGCAACTGGTGCACAGAGAGCGCAGATTGCTCACGGGCTTGACTGATAATTGTATGTTTAGCAGGTAAAAATGAGGTATCGCACGAATTGCCCAGGCCTGTTCTGAATGAATGTTGTAAACTCGTAAACCGTAGGAGATAAAAAATGTGGATTGCGTTAAAACACAGAATTTTAAATATTTTGTGGTCTTAACCATTTCCTTAGGTATTCTTTGTTATTAGTTTTAACTTTGAAATATCTACTGCTTATACTTTTCTCAAATGATAAGTCACTATTCGTTTATTTCTATTGGTCATGCAAAGAGCATGAAATTTCCAAGCCATCGTGTAAAAGTCGAACTGACGTTTTAACCTATTGTATTATTCTTATACCTGAAATGCAAGTTTATCTCGGTTAACATAAAGGAGATAGTACAATAAGTTTTTATATGAATAGTGAGTAGAGAAAGTAATGTGAGTGCAACACATCAGATGTTTTTTGTTTCCGTTAGTACTTGTTTTGAACTAATGATAATGACTACTGGCTCAGTAGTATTTGTCTCAGTGGACTTCCAACACGACGAAACGAAGTTCCTGTGAAGTTGGTTTGCAAGTAATGGCAGCCAGAAAGACGGACAAAGAGTTTTAGTATCTTTCAGAAAGTAGTACAGTTTCATCTCTTTGTTCACTTCCTTCTCTCTTGCACTCTTGCTGGTGCATTATGTTTAGTCTCTTCTTCTTCTTCATCTGTGGGGTGTACAGTCTTGACCAAAACTTTTTTTTCTCCATTACAATTCGAGTACTCAGGTGCATAGGTAAGAAATGGCAGTCTGGGTGCCAACTTCACCTCCCCGCCGGCATGTTCACCTCCATGTATCAAGCGAGCCCTTTGTTGTGTTTTTACCAAAGCGGGGGCGGAGGGGTTAGGGACGCATTACTGCGCGATCTCCTGGCCAGAAATGCAAGAACTTGTTGAGCCGGGATGTACGTATGCCAGCCAGCAAAACAGCAGTTTCGTATTGACGTACCGCCGAAGATCCACGGGAACGCACGAAGCTGGAAATAACAGCCGATCGTTTCGAATTGCAAGTCAGTCGAGTTTAGTACTTCGGAGGAGCAAGGAAGTCCGCCCGCGTTTATTCATATTCAAAGGTGTTAAAATTATTAATGCAAGATAACTGTTTAAACAAAAATTAAGACATATTTTTGTTTTCTTTTTTCCAAAATATGTGAATATAGGAACTCCTCATATTGCAGTGTGACTTTTTTGTTGATGAAAGTTTTGTGGCAGGTATTGCGGTTTTTCTATAGTGACCGCTGCGCTGGTAGGTTACTCCTACGCTACAATCCTTTGTTCGCCTTTTTTGCGCCATATTTTCCCCCCTGAAGTGAAGCAAAGAACTTGTTTTCGACCTGCTGCAGTGCTTCCGTTGCTAGGACCGACGGAAAGGTGATTAAACCGACAAAACAAAGAAAGAACAAAAGACGGCTCGTAGACGAACTCTGAAGAAAAAAGACAGGTAGGTGCGTTGCTTTTGTGTATATCGCGTGCGCATTTTGACGTTTTTTTCTCTGTGTGTTGTATTTCTCCTAACCTTTGTGTTGTATTGGCATGTTTGTCGCTTACACCTAAGTAATCGAAAAAAAAATCATTGCTCAAAGTTAGTTAAAGGATAATATTTGCATTTATTAAATTTGATGAAGAATTTTCAAAAAAGAAACGAAATCTCAAAGGTGTGCCAGAATATGTTTTAAGGAGCATTGCAAAAAGTATGCAGATAGTAAAACAATTCATGGTGGTCAAATGTCAGTGTTAAGACGCACATATTCAATAAAATTAAACTTACTAAAATTGAATGCGGTCGATATTTGTTTCCCCAATTTAATTCTTTTTCAAGAAAGTTATTTTTGTAACAACATATGGATTTATGTTACAAAAGATGTGCATTTTATTTATTTAGTTAATTTAGTGCAATCTCCCCATTGGATTTGCTATTCCTCTTTCGCCTCCGTAAGAAAAAGAAAAAATAAAGGAAAGGAAACAGAAATCCGAGAAGTGCCTCTATGGCAAAGTGCCCTTGTGGAGATTCGAAACCAGTCTGCCATGTGAAATTCAACGATGCGCAGAATCGTTGCCAAAAATGTGCCGCAGATGTAACTGCGTTGCGTCAGAAGACGCAAGTAAAATTGTGATATTTCTCGACCGGTTAGTTTCTAAACTATCGATTAATGCAGGAATCTAGTAATGTTAATAAGACAGAGAAATGACATTTGAGCCTAATCGCTTTTTTATCCGTGCACGAAAGGTCGAACGTTTACTCGTAGCATCAGTTTAGCATAACAGAATGTAATTATATACTTTTTGTTTGATTTGTAGGTATGGATATGTTTACCAATGAGACCATGAAATTAATTTGATTTAGAAAACCGCCTCAAGCAAGGATGCAGCGTAGCGAAATTTAATACCTGCGGAATGTAAATTTGTTCGGCCTACGGTTTTACGCTCGAAGGGAAGTTTGGGAGGCTTTAAAATTTTGCAAATGCAATGACTTTCACTGCTCCATTTTGTAATGTCATAAAAGACAAGTAAGATTATATTCAATAAATATGCACGCGTAATTCCGTAACCAGAGATGTTTAAACATATGACCGCAGCAATCTGTAGGGTTCCTTGCAGTTTATTGATTATCTTTTTTACTTTCGTAAATTATTTTCTGTGTTTTAGAATATGTTATGAAACATTTATAGACTCGCTAGGAAGTTGCTGAAAAATAAACATACATATTTAGTTACTCCTTTATTTCAAGTCACTTGGCTACAGATTGTCTTACAGCTACAGATATAAATTTGGAACATGTGTATGTTTTTTGTGTCAGTGCGTTGCAAGTTAGATGAAAAAGCTATGAAATAATTTTTCAAAACGTATTCTTACTGTAATGTGTTTGTATTTAAATTAAGCTGTATAAAAAGTATTCTATATAAATTTTAAGAGATTGTTGTGATAAATTATTAATATCGAGTATTAAAGTGTTTTGGGTTTTTAATTTATCGTTATATTTATGATCGATTAGCATATTATCTCCGCTTCATCCGAGATATTATTTCTGTTTTAGCATTCATGCTGAAGAAAGGCACTGCATTTGGTAATATTTTAACTTCATTATTATAAAAGTCTCATTTCTCAAGGTTTTTAGTTGACTCAAAATTCCAATGTGATTCAGTGTTTAAGCGCTATATCGATTATTTTAAAAATGAACGCAAAAACTGATCGGGTTTATGGTTAGACGAGATAAAATGCATTTGTGAAATTTCCTTTCTGTTTAGCTATTCTATCAAGGCAACCCATCAAAATATAATACGAAAGGCGTTTATGATTTCCACTTAATCTGAAAGAATACTTCAAAGATCAATTTAACTTTTTTCTGACTTTTTTCCTTTTTTATCCTCTTTCTTAAGAACAGCTTTGATAGACCGCCATCTAGCAATGATTTTCTGGTTTGCTACAATTCGTATTTTGTACAGTCGGAATGTTGGGTGCTTGCACAGTTGATGTTTTTAAGTGTCAAAATACTGCAGTGGCGTAGCATGGTGTGTGGACTTGCGCTTTGAACTAGTGTTAAGCGTACACATAAGTGAAATTTCTAAATTCTAGAATTATTAGTGGATTTTGCTCAAACTCACATCAGACATAGTACATATAGAAAATAAGGTAAACTCAAATTTCCATTGCAATATACTTAAAACCTTTAAATTTATTATCTTTTCTAGCTGCATTTTGCTCCACGTTGAAGATTTTAGAATTTTGACAATTTTAAATATTATTCTGTTATACATAAGTACTCTCAAAATAATGACATAACATTTTGTAATGCTATGCTTTATTAAAAATTATTAACTCTGAAAAAAATTAATTTTTTCATAATTTTTATAGTTTTCATAATTCAGCAACTGATAAATATTAAAACTGCAGAGAAATCACTCCCACTATTTTTTCTCCATTCTCAGCTTGTTAATTAGAAGACTCGGATTTTATATTCGGAACAGTAGCTTTCCAGGAAATGCAGCGTTCTCTCTACAACACGCAGTGACCACACGGATGCACATGAGCAATATGCATACCTTACCTTTGGTTTCCTGACGTATTTTTCTCTTACACGTTAAAAATAGGAAATTAACCTTCTCTGCCAAACAAAGTACTGAAAAACGTAGCTTTAAACCTAGTTAACATTAACAAGCAAGATCCACTTTTCTACATCACATCCACAGCGCGCACATCGACTTGTCTGGCATGAGACAACCGCAACCACCAGCCGCTCTATTTCAATGCTTGGCGTGATACGGTAACAATACTAATTCATAGCTTATTGTTGTTCGAAGCACACAGCAAACATTAGCCAGTTGGATTAGTACATAGATAATAGAAAACGTTAACTAAGGAAAAGTGACAGGGTATGCAATATATCACCCACATCCATTGACACTACGCCTATGAATATATTGTAAAATTTTCCTTTAAGTCAGTTTTATTTTTAAAACTATCCGAATTAACTAATCCTAGGTTTAAAATGAAGTAGAAATTTACTTTTGTCTACGTTGACAAAATCCGTTACAAACATAAAGTTAGTCAATAATAGGCTTCATTTTTCTATTATGTAAAAAGTAAATACAAGAGTAGGAATGGGTTTTTATTATTATTCTAAGAAATTGTTTAGTATTTTGTATTTAGTTTAGTTTCATTCTAGAACCAGAACTTTCGAAATTTCAAATTTTGATTTGACAACATTCGTTACAGTATTTGAAGCTTTGGTGAGAAGATTGTGATTTTTGAGCTGTCAAACCATTAAAGTATTTTTATTCCTTTTTTCCTGGCACTAACTTTTTTATCACGCCGCCTCTAGTAATGAAGCCTGAAAGAAACCGCACTAAAGATAACCTCTGTTGCGAAATACATCAAATGAGGAACCAGAATTGTGCTCATATAATTATAATTTAAATATGGCTGCTTCTAAACATTTCAGCTAGTATATATTAAAAGCCTGTATTGCAGTCAGTAGAAGGGAACTTTACTTGCTGAATCAGAAGTTATTAGAATTATTTGCTGCAGCTACAACTTTAACTTAGCTGAAGCCAAATTCAATCTGTTAATCATAACGGTTACTTAAAAATACCTTAATAATATAAACTCTTATTACTTTTTGTACTACTTTGTTTTAACATAATTTTAAATGGATTTTTGCATTTAATGTATGTTTCCGTAAAACTTAAGACATAAACACGCGCCTAAAAGGAAACATTTATCTGAAGAACACGTTCAGATTTTGTAATTAAAGTTGTAAGCTTTGAAGTCAACTGAATTTATATGGGAGATTAAACATTCCGGTAAAATATATAGTTTATCAATTATTATTTCAGTGCTATTTCAAATTCTGTGTTGCGTGCTGTTAGTTACGCCCTCTAATATATTCTCTCCCTTTCTTATTTCCCCTTGTAAAAGCTGAATCGTGAACATAAAATATCGTAATGGGTTAAAATGTTGCAATTTCAAACATATTTGCAATTTGAAAAGCATTTTAGAAGCATATTCCAGAAAGTTAAATTACGGAACAGATGTTTCGTGCTGCCTCTCGCTTTTGATGCTTTACTGTTCGAGATATCGATGCGCATTTCACGCGTATGTTCCAAATTTATACGGTGCATGTTTTTCGTACTCTTTGGAGCAAATATGTAACGGAAATCTGCGTTAAAGCTAAAATATAATGCGTTGTTAGCCATTAAGGGTTACTTTGGCAGCCTCTGTCTCTGTGTACGAGTTTATTTAGTCGGCAAATTTTAAATCATTCTCTAGATATTCAAGAATGCAAACGCATTAATATCTACAGGCTTCTAAATGAAAAGAACAAATAAGAAAACGAAGCGTTTGAGATAATTTGTATGTACTGGCGCTACCAATCTCTATAGAAGTCGTAACATATGTTTTGCTTTTCTTTTTTGATAAGATACAAACTGAAAGTGTAATTTTCCAGTAGTCTTTAACAATTAACTAATCGAATTACTTTTCTCCTGCGTAGTTACAGTAAATAGACGAGGTATTTATTCCACCCAAAAATTCGATGTCGAGATTTCCCGAAAATATGTTTTGAAACCCCCTGAGTCCAAAAAAAAAAAAGCATTTTTAGAAAAAGGTGTGTGTGTGTGTGTGTGTGTGTGTGTGTCTGTGTCTGTCTGTGTGTCTGTCTATCAGTCTGGGTGTGTCTGTCTGTCTGTCTGTCTGTGGACAACATAACTCAAAAACGAAAAGTAGGTTAAAAACCAAAGTTGGTATTTAAGTTTAATGTCTTTCAAGGATGCGACACGAAGATTTTGAAGAAAATATCCCCACCCTAAACTGTCCTTTACATACACAATTTTTCGAAAATTTTTATTTTCTTAAAAATGGCTCTAACGATTTTGATTAAAATATGATACGTTTGAGATATTTTTATGACAAATGAAATGTATATTTTGAATTTTCGGGCTATGGCCTATGTAGTCCTGTTTACTCTGGACGACTTACGAATAACTCGTAAGCCGCAAGAGATAGACAAAATCTTACACTACAAAAAATGTAGATCTCACTAAAACACACAATTTATGTCGGAATAAAATTTTTTGTAGAGTGGACCATTTCTGAGGTATTCCTTGTTATTTGTGCCAGTTTCGGAAAACAAAACTCGTGAAATGGAATATCATTGTTAATTTTTTTATATGTTAAGCGTGCAAAGTGAATGGGATCTCAAAGCCTATTGCTCAAAGCCTACTGTATTGTAATATTGCTCTTACAGCTACAGGAAATAAGTAATAAGATAATTTGTACAAATGTTTATCTTAACACGAATAAGATATCGTAATAAGAGGTTGTAAGAATGGTTAGTATGAGTAGAGAAAGTCATATGAATGCAACACACCAGATTTTTTTGTCTTCCTTATTGTGCCTGATTAGTTAACAGTTTCTCAGTATCCATATTTCCTAACCTTAAGCTTGCCGTCCTATACAGCGCCACATTTCAGCTATTTCTTCTTCGAGCGCCTATGGGAAAGAGATTTTTTGCTATTAAAAGCTCATCGCTGTCTCTGTTTGACAGAATAGCAACAGTTCATGTTATTGCTTACTGTACATACAAGTGTATTTGTTGTTTCAATGCTGGAATCCCTTAAGGTTTCAATAGCAATTACTACGTTTCCGTGGTAAATTGAAATCGCATTGAATCCAATCCCATTCTCAGTACGATCCGCGTTTCCATGTTAAATTCTAACCGGAATGAGATTGAGTTGGATACTCAAGGCTTAAGCATAAATAATTCAAGCTTTTAGGTTGGGCACTTGGTTTATGTTGGCGAACCTGTAAATATATGTATTCTGCTTATTCTAAGTAGGTTTTGAGGTTAATGTTTTTGAGAACATATTGCAAGATTATAAAAACAATAAAAGTGGCTTTGGCGGATTCAAATCGATTTGATGCAACAAAATTTCGATCCGATCCCTCTTCTGAGAGGATCGAATCCAAGGAGTCAGTTTGATCCAAATCCGCGTTTCTATGCAGTATTCAATCCGGAATGAGAACTCAGATCGATTTGAATTCCCCATGAAAACGTGTAAATGTTAGAAAACTAAAAAAAACTGAACTTTTATTTTTTCATGAACCTGACTGTTAAGACGTAACTGTGGTTCATATTTGGTATGAATTTGAAATAATTACAAATCATATTTTCCCCACATGGTTTATATATCACTTTGTTCTACTTCATAGTAAACTCTTTTGCGACCTGTTCATAAGTTTATAATTTAAAACTGGAAGTTTCTGATTAATTCTGTCAACATGGGAAAAAACATTTTTGCTGTAGCATTGTATTTCGTTATTTATTGAACTTACACTAATCTCGATTAAACCTGTGCATCCTTCAGTTATTCTCAGAAATTTCATTTCGTATTCTTGTGCTTTACTCTCCATCTTTTACCCATGTCTTATTTCCATACACTAAAGCTAGCAGCGCCATTGTTGTATATGTTCTTCTATTTTTCAAAAATGTCCATGTAAAGGGTAGTTTAGGGTGGAGGAATTTTCTTCAAGCTTTTTGCGTCGTATCCTTGAAAGAAATTAAACTTGAATACCAACTTTGGTTTTTAACCGACTTTTCATTTTTGAGTTATGCTGTCCAAAGACTAAAACACACACACACACGCGCGCGCGCGCACATACATACATCCACACACACACGTTTTCTAAATTTTTTTTTTTTTTTTTTTTTTTTTTTTTTTTTTTTTTTTGAGGGGCCTCAAAAGATATATTTCCGGACGGAATACAATACTTCCTCTACTTTACTATACGTAGTAGAGAAAATAAAAGTTTCTTTGCAATTACAAATCGAAAAATGTAAATCAGAATTACATCGCTACGAAGGGCGTTGGTCAACTTCCATCCACTGTGCTAGAAAAAATTAATATATCAGCAAATTGAGAGCAAACTTTACCAAAGCATCACAGAGCAATTAACCTGCTTTGTAGATAAACAAGTTTTCTATTATTTTCTAGTCATAGGCAGCACTTTCCTCAAACTGATATTTGCGTGAGGTTGGTGTCTTACTAATTGGAGCGCTTCAATATTCGCTGTGTTAGTTCTGCAATATAGTTTCTGTCGATAGCAGAAGTGAAGACAACTTTGCAGGCTATCTAAGAAAATGCAAGGTGTCAATTTTATTTGTCACGTAAATGTCTTAAATGTATGGTATAGTCATTTTTGATAAAAGATATATCGAACAGTTTTCATGTAAAGGGTAGTTTGCCCTTAAAAGCTTCGTGTCGCATCTTAGCAAGATACTGCATTTAAATGTCAACTTTGGTATTTATCGAACATTTTGTTTTGGACGAATTTTTTATAAAAGTGCTTTTTCGGATTCAGGGGATCTCAAAACAAGTATTTTCGCTGGAATTGACATCGATGTTGTGGATGGAATACAGTACTTCCTCTTATTTAATATGTATATGATACAGGAAAAAAATATATATTGCACTCACACGACCTTCTCTCCTCATTCTTGCGCTAGCCATTCTTAAAAACATTCTTAAAAAATAAACATTTGTAGAAATTATCTTATTGCTAATTTTCTTGTAGGTACAAGGGGAATATGGGAATACAGCAGGCTCAGAGCGATAGTCAAATCTTTTGAAGCTGGTCGTTATATGAAGGCTTTCCAATTCCGCTCTTTTTATACGGTCGAGAGATAAAAATGTGAATAACGACTTTCCATTTGAGAAAAGCAAT
This sequence comes from Tenodera sinensis, assembly GCA_030765045.1. Classification (NCBI taxonomy): domain Eukaryota; kingdom Metazoa; phylum Arthropoda; class Insecta; order Mantodea; family Mantidae; genus Tenodera; species Tenodera sinensis. The sequence continues at coordinate 114,517,743 of CM060968.1, forward strand.
GGTTACTCCACAAAAAAAAAAAAAAAAAAAAAAAAAAAAAAAAATGAAATTTGACATAAATTTTGTTTTAACATTCTACCTTTTTGGTATAGTGAGATTTGGTCTATCTCTTACGGTTTACCAGTTATGCAAAAGTCATCTAGAATAAACAAAACTACAGATACAGTTCGTTTTCCATAAACATATCTTAAGCCGATGGCATTTTCACCAAAATCGTTACAGCAATGTTTGTGGCAATCAACATTTTCGAAATATTTTCCATGTAAAGAATAGTTTAAGGTAGACAAATTTCCTTCAACATCTGCGTGTCGCATCCTTAAAATATGTTAAACTTAAATGTCAAATTTGGTCTTTAATGGACCTTTTTGAGTTATGTTATGCGCTCGCGCGCGCACACACACACACACACACACACACACACACACACACACACACACACACACACACACACACACACACACACACACACACACACAGGACTTTTTTCTAAAAATGCTTTCTTTAGGATTCGTGTACCTCAAAACATATTTCTGGTTACATCGAACTTTTGGGTCCCCTATTTACTATACCTAATAGAGAAAGTAATTATGCATCTCTATTAGAACAAAATAGTATTGATTGTACCACCGGTTCCGTGTTTACAGAGAACTTAAAGTCCCAGAAGACTTAATAAACGGCGTTTAAAACTGGAAAAGTTAGTGAAATATGGCTGACCTGTGAATGCTAAATGGTCGGAAAGCTGTATCAGTGATTGAACATAAATGGCGACTGGTGGAAATTCACGCTGAAAGGGTGTACTTCATGACTGACAGTTTTCAAATCGTTGAGCTATTTATCAATGGTCAAAACGCTTTTGGGGCACCTTTCTCTAAAGCAGCGTTGGCTCTGAAAAATGCGGAAGGTAGCAAAGGGACCGAGCAGAAAGTTGAAGCAATTCCAACACTTTATCTTGCATAGTTGAAGAAAAGAGAGAAGCCGGTATATATTACCCTTTTTAACGACTTTCTTTATCTCTGACGGAAAGTTTCGATAAAGTCTCCATGTTGCAGTTGACAGCACCAGAAGAAATCTCCACACTCGTAGATCTTCGTGAAGAAAGGCGTCAGCAGGCGTCCCTTAGGAACATACATTTTAAAATCATTAGCGTTTACACACTGCACGAAGGCTAAATGTAAAAATCTGATGTGCTGCACTCACGTGAGTTTTTCTACTCTTGTACTAACCATTCTTATAATCTCTTATTCCTATATCTTCTTCGTGCTAGTTGAGACAAACATTTGCAGAAATTATCTTATTGCTTATTTCCTTGTAAGTGCAAGGGAAATATGGGAATACAGTAGGCTTTGAGCGATAGTCAAATGTTTTAAAGCTTTGAGACTGTTCTCTTTGGATTGTTAACATATAAAAAAGTGAACAACGATGTGGCACTTGAAAGTTTGTTTTCCGAAACTGACACAAATAACAAGGAATATCTCCGAAATAGTTCACTCTAGAAAAAAATTTATTGTATGTTTTAGCGAGTTCTACATTTTTTGTATAGTAAGATTTTATCTATCTTACGGTTTACGAGTTATTCAAAAGTCATCCAGAGTAAACAAGACTACATAGGCTATAGCCAGAAAATTCAAAATATAAATTTTGTCATAATATCTTAAACGTATTTCATTTTAACGAAAATCATTAGCCATTTTAAGGAAAATCAAAATTTTTGCATGTGTAGAGTGGTTTAAGGTGGAGCAATTTTCTTCAAAATCTTCGTATCGCATCCTTGAAAAACATTAAACTGAAATACCAACTTTGATTTTTAACCGACTTTTCGTTTTTGAGATATGCTGTCCACAGACACACACAGACACAAGGATCTCTAAAATGCTTTTTCTTGATTCAGGAGGCCTCAAAACATATATTTCCGGTGAAATCTCGACATCGAATTTTTGGGTGAAATACTCTACTTACTAGCAGAGAAAATAAACATCTGATGTGTTGTGCTTACATGACTTTCTCTGTTCACCAATACTATAAAAATTATTTGATAATTGTGTTGTTTAGCTAAATCTTCCATTATTGTGTGTTAAGATTTTTATATTTTTATGGTTTACCAATTTAGAAAATGCACAAGGGGAGACTTCACACGCCATTTACAGAAAATTTAGAATACATATTTGATTTATTATGCAAATATCTTACTTATTGGTATTTTAGAGCCATTTTTACATAGTTTCTTAGATTCTTTTGTATGTTCTTTCGAGAGGTATGCATGTGATACGGCAGGATCTGGGTTCCTTACCATTTTGCTGCTTGTTGTTCCTGGCAGTAGCTCAGTCGGTATTTGCATGAAAACTCAGGCGTTGGCGATGGAAAAGCTATTATTATCTTATATACAGTGACAAGACGTAATGTTTATGTATCATTGGCTTTTTATCCTCTTTATTCTGATTTACAATGAATTTATAGCGCTCTGGGCTCACAGAAGCATTGTTGAAGCTTTGTTACTTTTTCCCCACGACATAAGACTATCATTTTCTCAAAGCCTCTTAGTTTTAAATTTTCTTTTGTGTGCTTACAAAGTAAAAGTCTCAAGTTTGGTATTTAATCGAAATTTCGTTTTGAGTTTTATTCATGGAACTCAAAACATGTATTTCGGTGCCATCTGGGTGACCAATTTTTGGGTGGAATGTGATAATATAGGTAGGATGTAGAGGAAGTAAAAATGCCCCGCAATACCAGAGTCCGGTCAGTGTGTGGAGCTAAAACTGTTAATCGCCATGGTAATATAGATTATACGCCTTTTAAAGGGCTGTCTGCCGACTCTTGCTCACCAGGAATATTAAATTACTTGGGCATGCGCCAGCTAGCAAATGTATATTGCTGACGGACGCTATTCGCTTCTACCCGCATTTGGCTACACCAGTTATTTTCTGGCCGCGGGGAAAGAGCAGCTTGAATTTTCTCACTAATTGCTCTACCATAAAAGTGCTTCTTCCTGATGTAGTAATCCTGGTGGTCTGTTACCACCGCTTCATCCAATTCCATAAAGAAGTGGCTGGAAGGGGGGGGGGGGGGGCGGTGCACTGTATTGGTGACATGGGGCCATGATTTTCACCATTGCAATTCCTTCGTGTGGTTTATGTACAGATGCGTTCAGTGATATTCTTGAGATAATCCATCCAAAAATTTTATGTAGAAATTTCACCTAAAATATATGTCTTGAGGACCCTTAAAAAAAAAAAAAAAGAACATTTTTAGAAAAAGGTCCGTGTGCGTGCGTGTGCGCGCGCCTGTGTCTGTCAGTCTGTGGGCAGAATAGCTCAATAACTCAGAAATAGGTTAAAAACCAAAGTTGGTATTAAGTTTAATGTCTTTCAAGGATGCGACACGAAGATTTTGAAGAAAATTGCGCCACCCTAAATTACCCTTTATTTTCTTCAAAAAGGCTCTAACGATTTTGAATATAATTACATATCTTTAAGGTAGTTTTATGACAAATCAAATATATATTTTGAATTTTCTGACTATAGCCTATGTAGTCCTATTTACTCTGGATTACTTTTGAATAACTCGTAAACCGTAAGAGATAGACAAAATCTTACTGTACCAAAAATGGAGATCTTGCTAAAACACACAATTTATGTCGAAATATATATATATATATATATATATATATATATATATATATATATATAGAGTGAACTATTTTGGATTTGGAGATACTCCTTGTTATTTGTGTCAGTTTTGGAAAGCAAACTTTCGTCAAATGCAACATTCATTCATTTTTTTTATGTTAACCGTGCAAAGAAAACGGAATTTGAAAACTTCAAAAGATTTTACTACCGCTCAAAGTATGTATTCCTATATTCCCCTTGTACCTACCAGGAAATAAACAACGAGATAATTTCTGCAAATGTTGATCAACTAACACGAAGAAGATACAGGAATAAGAGCTTGTAAGAATGGTTAGTACAAGAGTAGAGAAAGTCATGTGAGTGCAACACGTAAGGTTCAAACAAAATAATTCAAGCTTTTATGTTGGTTACTTGGTTTAAGTTGGCGAACCTGTTAAAAGTATACTCTCTGCGTATTTTAACAAGGTTTTGAGGTTAACGAAAGTTTTTGAGAAGAATATACTGAGATTATAGAAACAAAAGTGGCTTTGTTGTTTTCTTTATTACACCAGATTCGCTAAGTAAACTAAATGACGAGCGTGAAGTTAGGATCTTTGGTGGATTCAAATACATTTGAATCCGGTGGGTGTTTCCAGGCAGCTCAATTTCGATCCGATCCCACTTTTAAGAGAAATCAGATCCAAAGATTTTGTTCGATCTGAATCCATGTTTCCATGCAATGTTTCCGGAATCAAATCGATTTGATTTCCCCATGAAAACGTAGTAGTAAAGACCGGGTAAAGAAGACGATCGCTAATGTTCTAATACGCAACTAAATGCTGCTGTTAGATCTGTCAGCTTAAAACAAAAGACATCAGATATGGTAGAAGGAGATAAATGTTGGCCGAAATGCAACATTTACACCAATGTGTTGTTATTTTAATAGAAAGCTACAAGAAAATGCATCGTTTACAGTTTATATCTTCCCGTCGCGTGCTATATCTGCTTTCAAATAGAACCAAATAAGGTTGTTAATCTGTTTCAGCAATTCATCAAGTAATTCTCCAATATCATCATGTGCAGCTGGAACCGCCATCTTATAATATAGCAGTAAGTTTGTTAAAACGAAATTCAACGCATTCTATTAAACTAATAGGCACGGTACACACACGAAGGAAGTGACTTAAAGGACCACTACCAAAACTAATAGAGATATCGTTGCAGTAATACAGTAACCAATTCGCAATGCAATCAGAAACAGAACGTGCATTATAGTCTGCGGCGGACCTGATCTTAGCCGTCAAGTGTGATTTTCCCGCCCACCTGCAAGGGAAGCGCGCTGTTGCCAAATGTCTCTGCATTTCTGAAATATATATATAAACCACGGAGCACGAAATATATCTTTTTTAAAAGATGTCATTTATTCCGCAAGTATAATTGTTTTAGCTGCCGATTTTGCCAGCGAGATCACATTTCACAGGAATATTTTTTTCTTACGTATTCCGTGATGCTGATTTGAACAATTCGTGAAGGCAAGGAAATAAGCAATAAGATAATTTCTTCAAATGTTTATCTTAACTAACACGAAGAAGATATAGGAATAAGAGTTTGTAAAAATGGTTTGCACAAGAGTAGAGAAAGTCATGTGAGTGCAACACATCAAATGTTTTTAAAAGTCCTCTAGTGTTTACGGGGAGTACTTTACCTTGAGCAAGGATCCATTTGTCTGGCACCACCATACTGAACTAAACTTAGAATCTCACCTAATGACAAGTAAACAAAATGAAAGAGAAATTATAGAATGGAAACTGTAGACGATGATAAGCCACCCAAGTATTGGGCTTCCAAGAGGGAAAACCACGAAAAACTTAAGGTCTGAATAGGCTGTTGAAACAAATCGAACCTGGTACCTTCCGAATGCGAGCCTCACAGGCTACCGCGGAGCCATCTTGTTCGGTCTGGGTCGATAAGCTCTGCTTCCAACATAGTGCATAACTATGACGACCAACCAACTTGTTTATAAACCTCTAGTTTTCTTACTTAGTGCTTTGCGAGTAACGATGATACAGTGTTGTATATTTACTGCATAAGAGCAAGACTCTTTACTGTCAGATATTAAATATGCTTGATTCTGCAACAGATTCAATACAGTGGGGTAAGAAAACATAAGCTACCTGGTTTTGTATCAACTTGAAGTTCGTAAGTTTAATTGGAGTAGGTATCATATTAATGCAAAGCCTTAAATATGGTAATAAGATGTAGATTCTGAATAAAAGAAATAACCAGAAATTGGAAGCGGTTCAAATGAGATTCCTCCGACCACTTCGTGACTTAACTAGATGGAATAAGAAAAGAAACGCTGATATCTGAGAGAGTTCAATAGTGGAAAATGTATATTTTACCAACAGCATCGGAGTAGCATAAAAGAAGTCAACTATCCAGTAATTATCGAACTCAAAAGTTAGCAACATGTAAAAGAGTGGAAGAGGTGAAACATTAAGAGTATAGACAAGGTGTCATACCATTCCCCTACTTACACTCCCTTCGTGGAGAGCAAACTGAAAACCAGAAGGGAAAACCAGTTTCACTTAATGCGTGTGTATGTGTGGTTGCTACTGTGTGTAAGTAGGGGGGGATTACTCTATTCACACCTTCAGAGTGCTCTTCCCCAGGCCTGAGATCAGCATTTACAGAAATTCTTACTTATTTCCGTGTAGGTGCAAGGGGAGTATGGTAATACTGTAGGCTTTGAGTGATAGTCAAATGTTTTAAAGATTTCAAATTCTTTGCAGGGCCAAGAGATAGAAAGTGAATAACGACCTTCCATTTAGAAAAGTAAAAACATTGCAAAACTCACACAAATAGCAAGGAATAGCTTCGAAATGGCTCATTCTACAAAAAAAATATTTGGACATAGATTGCGTACTATTACGATTTTGTCTATCCCTTACGGTTTACGAGTTATTCAAAAGTCATCCTGAGTAAACAGAACTATATGGGCTATAGCCAGAAAATTCAAAATGTGCATTTCATTTATTATCTTAAACATGTCATTTTAATCAAAATAGAGCCATTTTCAAGAAAATCAACATTTTAGAAACATTTTCCTTGTAAAGGGTAGTTTAGGTTGAAGCAATTGTCTTAAAAATCTTTGTGTGATATCCTTGAAAGACATTAAACTTAAATACCAATTTTGGTTTTTAACCGACTTTTTGTTTTTGAGTTATGCTGTCCATAGATTGACAAGACACATAGACACACAAATACACGGACCTTTTTCTAAAAATGCTTTTTTTTTATTCTGGGGTCCTGAAAGCACATATTTCCGGTGAAATCTTAACATCGAATTGTTTGGTGGAATACAATACTTCCCCTTGTTACCATACGTGGTAGAGGAAGTAAAAATTCCTCTCTGATAGACAAGGTAAACATTCCTCAGTAACATTTCAGTCTTTGGATCTGGATCCAGAGCAATGCCCTGTCCTCGTTTTGCCTGTGACCAAATAGGCACGCAAGCGAGCATATCTAGGCAGCGAGTATTGAACCGTAGACCAATATCTGCAGCTGATTTGCACTAATGAAGGTCAAGGCTTTCTCTAAAGTGCAGTGCTTGAAACTGGTTACCATGCAGTTTGTGTGCAGCAAGGCTGAATAAACCAAGGATATCTCACCATGGGTTTCGATAATTAGTAAGAAAATTAGCAATATATGCTCGCAATAAAATATAATTGGTGTCAGATTCTGAGGTATTCATATCAATTTGTTTACTTTTCCTACTAGATTTTCTCCGGAAGATCTTAAACATGTTCAACACTTACTCATAGATTAACTCTTATTAGATAGGCTCAATAAAAATCTTGTTAAATGTATTCAGTCCTTTAATGAGCACTTTTTTTGTTCATGATTTAATGAAGTTCATACAGGTTTCTTTTTATCCACTCCTACTGGCCCTCCCCTTGCCTCTCTCCCTCCCTCCCACCCTACCACCCACCCTTCCACCCACCATCTCTTCACCCCCTGTCTCCCTCCCTGTATGTATTAAAATGTGATTTTGATCTTCCCTACCATATACATAAAAGGAAGAAAAATTCGATTTCAAAACTTTACCAGAAATGCATATTTTGAGGTCCTTGAATTGAAACACGTACATAGTAGGTAGACAAGCCATTGCATTTCACCCAAAGTTTTATTTCAAAATTTTCAGTTGAAGTACACGCTTTGAGGTGCCCTTAATCCAAACAAAAAATATTCGAGAGCCTTTGCCTGTGGATAGCAAACTCATAAAACCAAAAGCCTGTTAAATACCAATTAAATTCAGCATCTTCCAAGGATGCCACTTTAAGTTTTTCAAGAAAATCCGCACACCGCATACTGTTATAATGTAATATTTCTAGAAACTTTCGATTTACTCAAAAATGACTTATGATTTTGTTAAAATGTCCCATTTTAAAGGTATTTTCATGTCAGATGAATGTATGTGTCGAATTACCTGCAGGTGTCTTCAAAAGTCCTCTTCATTCTGGATGACTTTTGCATAACTGGTAAACCGTCAGAGATAGACAAAGTCTTACTGCACCCAAAATATAAATCTCATTAAAATACAAGCTTTACGTCATGCCCTTTTTTATGGAGTGAACCATTTCCCAAATATTCCTTGTTATTTGTTTGAATCTTCCAATACTTACACATTTCACAAATGGAAAGTCGTTATTCTATGTTTTTTATGTCGTGGATATGCAAAGAGAATGGAATATCAAATCCAGCATATAGCGACCAGTTCTTAAAAGATTGGAATATCCCTTAAAGGCTACTGTATTCTTCTAATCCAGTTGCACCACAAAAAGCAATTTCTAAAATGTCTTATCTTGATTAAGTTGAAGTAGATAGAAGAATAACAGTTTGTAAGAAAAGTTTGTAGAAGAATGAGGAGGGAAAATCATATGACCGCAACACATTAAAGTTTTACTATCATATTTCTGCCATTAAAAAGTAAAACAATTAAAAATATACGTTATTTCTGTGTTGTCTGAAATGTCCATCAATATACTTTGTCGTTTTAATTGCAACATATTTGTATTTAGCGTTTTCATCTACAGTTACCAATATAGAAAAGGATAATCCTTTTTATATAATGAAAAGCATAATAATTTATCTCTTCTTTGTCAAAGCCTTTTCATAATGGAGCAACAGCGTATGCGTCTGTGGTTTTTTGTTTTCCCAACCTGATATTATTTTCAATAATTGATTTGCAATAAATATGTTGTCAATGCAAGCTCTTGCTTTAATAAATCCATCACGTTGTGTATGTTTTCAGTTATTCTTAGCTTTTGTTGTTATTAGCAGAATCCGTTGCACCTCCCCTATCTCTCCCCCCTCCCACCCTCCCTTCCTTCCCCCCTCTCTGTCTTCTCTCTTTCACTCTGAACTGCCGTAATGGCATCGAAAATTCTAATGACTTGTTCATAATTTTGTACAATATGCAGTGATTCCAAAAAGTGTTCTAAAAATGTTTTAAAAATAACGAAAACTGAAACTACTGTTAACAAAGGAAAATACGATCACAATGTGTGTGTTGCCTTAGGTAGCGAAACATATTGATACAACGTATTATCACTTAATGAATTACGCTGCACGAAGATTAATAACGCGAAAACTCAGTTTCCGTGCGTGATTGCTACCAAGGATGAGCCTGTAAACTAATCAACTTTATCGGAGGTAATTGCAGCCTTTTCTTTCGTTTTTTACGGACCAAGAGGTTGTGGATGAAAAATGACTGTACAAAAATTAACTTGATTGAAATGAAAGATTCTTGGATCTGTGCAGCTGGTAGTTGGTTAGATTGTGATTGATGCCATTCACTGATGGAAGATGAGGGTTTAGTTCGGAGTCTGTCTTTAAATTTGCGAGCCTTAAAGCGGAGTTATAGCTTCAATTATACGTCTTGAGCTTGTATCATCCTAAGAATAATTAATTGAACTGCGTTTGCCATTGAGAGTTTTGAAATTGTAGGCTAACTACAAATTCATCCAAGTATTTTGCATAATATACGAGCTGCCATGGGTTACGTCATACCAAAACTTCTGTGCTGAGATTTCACCGGAAATTCATATGTTGAGAGTCCCAAAGTACATCTGACGCAGAATGTTCAGGTCGGGCCAAATGTTCGCGCCTCTCCCGAAAGGGAATAGTTTGGATTGGGTTGGCCTCGGCGGAGTAGCCTGATAGGTAGTAGCCGCTGTGCTAGATAGCCGGCGGTCCGGATGAATTAACACACGTAAGTGGTGTATACGCTTCCACCTTGTGTCAAACCGAGGGAGGGGGGGGGGGGGGGAGGGCTTTGTAGGAAACCAAGTGGGTATTGTTCTAGAAAGAAAAGCCATGGTCAGATTACATCTTCTCACGGGTATTTAGAGCGAGAGCTCGGCTCTGGTGGGTCTCAATAGGCGACATGACTACTTATCTGTAATAAAAAGTAATGTGTTCCAGCCAGAACATTTTACCAAGTTTTCAGACTCCCCCCCCCCCCCAAAAAAAAAAAAGGGAAAAGAAAAGAAACCGCAGAAATTTGACTTGCCTGTAGCAAGTAGAGGAGATTGCGTATATTTTACCGAAATACACGCTTTGACGCTCTCTGAATGAGGAAAAAAATTAAGAGAAAAATCTGGGTATGTATAAAAGTGTGTGTGTTTGTGTGTGAACAGCATTACTCAAACGATATATCTGGGTTAAGGTTAGTATCTTTCAAGAATGCTACACGAAGTTCATTAAGAAAAATCCGTCCACACCAAACTATATTTCACATTTAGAATTTTCGGTAGTTTTTGTTTCTTTAAAATGACAACGGTTTTGATTAAGCTGCAATATTCAAGATCTTTGCATGACAAAATTAATATCTAGAAAAGCAAAAAAATGAATAAGTAACTGGTGAAGTCATTACCTTTGTATAATTGGTAAACTTCATGAGATATACAATGAATGTTTCTCATAAGATATTCTGACGTTGGCCGCGGCGCACAACAAAGGACAGTCGGTGCCGGGCTGTCCCACCCCTCTGACGGTGCGTGTACCAAACACGCTCAAAGCAAGCTGCCTTACGGGAGGAAGCACGTGACAGCAATCATAGCGGAAAATAAAAAAGGGGTTTCCAGATTATTGCAGAGATGTCCGGCAGCCGGCGTATGTAGTAGTTCGAGAAAGGTCCGAGTTAGGTCATTCTCGCTATATAAGGGGGCAAAGTATCGAGCAGAGTGAGGAAGTTACAGAACAGGAATAAGTCAATTGTTAGTTTGAGTGTATGTGTTTGTTAGCTGCGTGTGTTGCCGCGTCGTAAAGGAAGTTAGCGAAGCAGTTATGAGTGTTGAGTGATTGTATCGTCAAAGTTGGTGCTTAAAGCAGAGAAAATAAAGGATTGGGTCAAGATTACGAGAAGGAAACAGTGACTTGTTATATCACGAAAGAGTAAAGACTGTGTTAACGTCGGCAAAAGAAAACTGTATTTGTGCAAAAGTTTTGGAGGAAAATAAAGTAAGAAAAACTAATCGGACTAGACTTTTGCAAATTCACACTGGTGTCAAGAGTAGGATTCATCGAATTGTGGTTATTGTCAGAATGTTAAGTGTTAAATTAAATAAAGCTGGTTTCACTTTGCTAGAAGTGTCAGTGAGAGTTAGGAAAACATGACACAATTCATTCATGTAGCTAATTTTGAGACAAGTTCTAACACTAACTTTTCAGGTAAAAAGGTAAAATGTAACATTATTTTCATAAAGAATCCCAAAAGACATAAATTTGCTCAGCAGTTCGTGGGTTGTTTCGTGCGGTCAGACCGACAAAGTAGCACAGCAGTAACGAACGCACCTAACAAGTAAACAAGGAGTTAATTCAGTTAATTCCTGAGTCTCTATGATGTCATGTCATATAATGCTGACCCTGTTAACCATGTGACCATTAGAGGTGACGCATCAGGGAGCACTTTTTCCCCCCTTTCTTTTCTGCAGTTTGCTGAATTACTCGCCATGTTGCAATCTTCTCACTATAATTTTGCTTTGACACGAATAACGACATGTTAATAAAGGGAGAGTGAAGGAGAGGGGGTGGGGTGGGGTTGCAGCAATGTGATTTAATGCACGCCAACATGCTCACATGCACATTTCTAGGAAACTTTCAACTCGATTTACACTTTGAATATTTGCTGCCCATTCCTGTGAAAAAATTACAAATTGCAAAATATCACTTTTGGCTTTAGTAGATTAACCAGTATTTAATTTTGTTTTTGTTTCCTAAACTGACACTTTTCCGAGTTCATGACATGTTGAAATAGTACAGTGTTTGGAATATGAATACCATTCTAGTTAGGAAAAAACGGCCTTATCTTCTCCTTGATATAAAAATATCAAAATACTTTAATAGGTTCAGTAGCTTAAACAAGCTCACATGACCTTTTTAAACATCTATGTGCTCTGGCAACATATTTACAGTTCAAACGTTTGCTTTTCATTGACTACCAAGTGGCCTACTTCATCCGGCATTGGCGTAAGTAGATAACCCTTCGTGCGTTAAAAGAATTGCAGAACCTAACGGCACGATTGTTGTGTAGCCGGTGCCAGTGGCGTTAATAAGCTTTGTTCTGCTTGGAGAAGAAGAGAGCGGGAGAGGAATTCCCCAGGCATCCACTATCGTGTGTAGCGCAAGATAATAGTCAACAGTCTTAGAGTACTTTCCATTTCACTTACAGAACTTTAAGTTTAAGGGTAAAGGAATTTTCTTCTAACTCTTCGTGTCGTATCCTTGAAAGATATTAAACTGTAATAACAACTTTGGTTTTCAACCAACTTTTTGTTTTTCAGTTACGCTGTTTGCAGACGAACACACACACACGCACGCACGCACACACACCACACACACACCATACACACACCATACACACACGATACACACACGATACACACACACACCACACACACACCACACACACACGACACACACACACCGCACACACACACACCCCACACACACACCCCACACACACACCATACACACACGATACACACACACACCACACACACACCACACACACACGACACACACACACCGCACACACACACCCCACACACACACCCCACACACACACCACACACACACCCCACACACACACCACACACACACACCCCACACACACACACCCCACACACACACACCACACAAACACACACACCACACAAACACACACACCACACACACCACACACCACACGCACCACACACACCACACACACACCACACACACCACACACACACCCCACACACACCACACACACACCACACACACACCACACACACCCCAACACACCCCACACACACACCACACAAACACACACACCACACACACCACACACACCCCAACACACACCACACAAACACACACACCACACACACCACACACACCACACACACCACACACACCACACACACCCCACACACACACCACACACCCCACACACACACCACACACACCACACACCACACACACACACCACACACCACACACACCCCAACACACCACATAAACACACACACCACACACACACCACACACCACACACACCACACACCACACACACCACACACACACCACATACACCACACACCACACACACCACACAAACACACACACCCCACACACACCACACACACCCCAACACACACCACACACACACGTGCGCGCGTCGTTTTCTAGAACTGGTTTTTTTTTCTTTTTCTTTTTTTTCCTTCTTTTTTATTCAGGGTCCTCAGAACGCGTATTTCTGGTGAAATTTCGACATCGAAATTTTGGGTTGAATACAATACTTCCTCTACTTACTTTACGTAGTAGACAGAAGAAAAATGAGGCTTCAAATATAGGAGCTGCGTTAAAACGCTTATATGTATTCAAAAGAAAATTATAATGACTAGGAGGTTGTTGGGACCCACAAGATGGGCCCAACATGCGCTCAGTAAAACCAAAGTTTTCACCTGTAGTAAAAGGTGGGATGGGAGGACTTGCGTAAGAAGATTACTCTTGAGAAAATGGTGTTGGGGAGAAGTTGCGTAAGCCTGGAAGGAAGGAGCTGTATGGAAATCAAGAGAAGACATTACTGGGGAGAGAGTAAGTTTATTGTTATTGGCAAGTCTGCATAGACAAACTGCTTTGGAGCCTTTAAGTTACACGACAGACGTGTTTGTGTTTAGGCTATGCTTCATAATTTATACGAAATATTTTATCAAACCAGGGATTTGGTAAATGGCCTCTATTAGTCTTCCGTTAAAGCCCAGGTGAAGGTTTGCTTGCTTTTAGTGAAATAAGGCTTCCTGGGCTAAAACAGAGTGCTTCTTTGATGTAAATTTTAGGACCAGAGTTTCGATTTTCAGCCTAACCCTCAAATGAAGGGAAAAACAACTGACGTGCTAATAATGTGAATTAACACAAGTAATCTAACAAGAGGTTGTTTTATTTATGTTTACTAATTTAGCAAATTATACATTAAAAGAAGCTAGAAGCCTCTGTAGCTTGCTAACTTCAACATCCAGAGCTCCCGGGTTCGATTTCCGGCTGAAGGAAGGACATTTTTCTTCAGTCGTATATTACCATCCTCCCTAAAGTCTGGAAATGTGAATGAGAGTGTGAATTTGTTTTTCAATTTAATGATTGCAAAGAAAAATAAAGTCAACGTAAACAAACCCAAAGTTACACGTATAGGAAACGACTGAAGATTATTCCGATGCTCAATTTTATTGTTTTTAAGGAAAAGCCACCCATATGACTCTTAGATGTCAAAGGGGGATATCAATGGAAATAAAATAAAACAAGCTAAATGTGAATCTAAAAAATAGCTGCTTGCGGAATAATTAGATAACTTTAGTTGTATTTTTGTATCTTTGCTGTTAAAATTGCTTAGAACCAAAAAAGTGACATTCTATTTTAATAAGTTCTTGTTTTTAGACTTACTTATTTTTAGCTTCTGCTCTTATATTATTGGCTAAAATTCGATATTAGAATTTGTTCATTGAACAAAATCTAATGGGAAACTTTTATATAGTTAATATTGAATTTTAATTGATTTCATGTACTTCTTTATGTCAGGATTCAGCCAATGATTACATATCGAATCGATAATTTCATCAAAGAAGTTATGTGCGAAGAGAGTACTAATTTCCAATTTTAATGTTGGAACTGGCAATTGAATTTGTGTTGGCAACAGTGACCGATGCCTTACATTATCAGCAGAAAATTATAAAAATTCTGTAGATTATCGCAACGATTAACTGAATAGTTTAGTATAATTTGTCAACCCATATTGGATGTTACAGAATTTAGACGACAAATTTCAGCGCTTGGAGCATTTCAGCGTTTGTAAGGACAAACATTGAAGTTACTTAATAATTTTCCATTTCAATATTCGTATCGATAAATGCAAATAAATACGTAATGCGAATCCTGTGCTGATTTTCATTCTAAAATAGTTAACTTTTTTTCCCCCAAGGGTTTTCTCTCTCTCTCTTTTTTTTATTAAATTTTATTTTTGTGTGGAAGTCTCCAAGTGTATTTGAAATCTCGGTATCGAAATGATAGGTGGAATCTTCTGCTTACTATACGTAAGTAGCAGAGTAAGCAAGAAGGACATACATAAGTTGAAGTTTTCAAGGTAAAGACCATTGTTCTCAGTCAAGAGCTTTGTTGGTGTGAATGACCAGGCAACACTGGATAAGGAATGTCCTTTAGTGTTTTTCCTTCACGAGATCCAGCGTATGTACCCATCGTGCAGATCGAGGATAACAGAAGTACTGTTGATTAATCTAAAAACAGATGACTAATTGACTGCATCTGCAGTCAAATGGTCAGCGTCAAGCTTCTCATCTCAGATGTTCTGGGTTTGATTCCTAGTTGGGAATTTTTCGTCAATAAAAAAATCTGATGTGTTGCACTCACATGATTTTCTCTACTCTTGTACTAACCATTCTTACAAACTCTTATTCGTATATCTTCTTCGTGTTAGTTGAGATAAACATTTGCAGAAATTATGTTATTGTTTATTTCCTTGTAATTACAAGGGGAATATGAGCTATAGTCAAATATTTTAAAACTTTGAGATATGTACTATGGAAAGGATATGTTTAGAGAAAGAGTAATGTGGGCTTTTGAAGGAAAAAAAAAAAAAGGACACGAGACATTAACAAACATTGTTACATTCTGCAATTTTGGATAGAAGTTTCATATCAAATTTAAAGTAAAAATGGTGAAGAAAGTGATTTCCAAGGTTCATCAGGAAAGTTTTAAAAGCAGTCCAAGATGCAACTGTTCATATAGTTCGAGAAAAGTCCAGGAAGGGTTCTTTATGTAGTTATACGAAATTCAAGGACTGGGGTAATGCAGCACATAGAAATGAAGATACTTTGTTGGCGTATTTTTGTCAGAAGTTGAGAAGTACAATAAGTTTTCCAGTTTTTGGAGTGAATATTTTCCACGGTGAGATCAACTCTTTTGATTAATTAATTTTTAAATTAATCTTTATGATTTTTTTTTTGTTTTAATGCATATATTTGTAATGTTACTTTAACACTGAAGGTCATATCGGTGGCTTTTAACCTCTTGAAACAATTGTTCAAAACAATGGTGTTCACTTGTTTAACGATGGTTTTGAACCGTGGGTTTCTATTACTTTGATTTTCTTTTCCCTTTATTCACTCACACGCACACGCACACGCACACGCACACACATACACACACACTCGTATTCATGCTTCCAGACTCTAGGGAGGATGGACATGAATCCTGGTGGAAGAGAAATTCCAAACCCTCCCACCCGGGAACCGAACCTGGGACCCCTTAAGCAGCAGACAGGCGCCCCACCGAGCTACAATGCACACAATGCCACAATGTACATTATTATCAAGCAAAATAGGATAGATGATCATCATTAAAGTATATTTCAGGTTTTGTTGAACCTGTATTTTATGTTTCGAAAGCGTGTTTTGTGTTTTATTTGAATATAAAGTGTAGCTTTTATTGCTTAGTAACGAGGAACTAAAGCATCAATGATTATTTTATAAAAGTAGTTCAACGGGGCTATACAATACAGAAGATCACTAGTTGCCAAGAGTTTTGGAAGTATCAGCGGTTGCTTGGGACAAAAAAAAATGGCTGTAGGAAAAGGAGAGGCCCAATTGCGTTACAAAATCGATTGAACCGCAAGGTAATGCCGCACCCTCCAGTAGAATTAAATGTTCCTGATCCGTTTTGAGCCTGTCCCAAAGGTGCGGCTTATGTTCTCGACTCGGAAGACACTTATGTGACAGCAGTTCCAAGTACAATGGGCAGTGAATAAAAGCCAGGAGCTGATGACATCCAATTCTTAACATCTCTTACTGGGTTTCTTCCATGCTCTCTCCGCATTTAGGTACATTAAAATATTCTATACGTGGTTTTTTTTTTTTTTTTTTTTTTTTTTTTTTTTTTATGGAGAACGTCATTGGTGAGCATCGTATATAAATATTTTAACACTACATTAGGATGTATCTCTAGGGAACCTGTTATTTCCTTGCGCGGTACGGCATCCATAGTTAATCATACACTTTAATGGCCAATATACTATTTATTTTGAGGTTTTTGTCAATCTTAAATTGTCATGTATAAACCAATGTCTCTTTGCCCTTTATGGGTTCCTATATAATTCATCCAATTGCGATGTAACCTTGTTTAATTGTGCACTTCCCCTGAAGATTTCTGAGTTGGTCAAACCATTTTACAATAAGAACGCAAGTAATTTCAACAAATTATCTATCTACCCATAGGAAAATGGATGTTAGTATATGAAGGTGATAAATACCAGCACCTGTTGACTGATCACCATGAAAATTGGCACATCTTATTATTTTTTCATGGAAGTTTTTATGCTTCCACACGGTTTCCTCTACTCTTCTTTTATGTAACACATTCACATGTTCTTCTCTACTCGCTCAACGTACGATTCATGCGTTTTTCTATATAATTGGAGTAACAATGTAACATATTACATTCACATGGTTTTCTCTGCTTGCTTTCTCGTCCATGTCTACTCACTCTTCTACAAATAATTCATACAATTTTCTTTATAATTGAAGTACGAATGGAACCTATTATATTCACATGGTTTTCTCTACTTGATTTTCTTCCTGTGGTGTATGTGGTTATTCAATACTGCTTTTGCACAGTGCCTTTCTAGACTTTGTATTTATTTTGTTTGGTGCTGTTCTTTATAGTATCCTGGCAATTTTAATTAACTTTGTGCTTATGTGTATTAAGTAATATTTTTTTAAATGTCAAAGAAACTGAGGGTCAAGTGTAACCTAAGTCTAAATGCTGTAGAGGAAAATCGTAAAACCACGACCGGGAATTTCAGCTAGTTCTTTATGAAATTGGTCTGACATACACTGAACAACAGTGAACATGAAAATAGACGGTAATAACGAGTGCTCTGCCATCTATCCACAGATAATAAAAGCAGATAGACTGGAGGAAACACTAATGCTATGTGCAGGGATACAGTTACCTAGCACTAAGGTCCCCGTGGACACGTGTCTAGGCTGTCATCTGCTCGGCACGTGTAGCAGCGTAGATAGTTGCTTAGCAATTAAGTTCTGTGGACGCGTGACGAAGCAAGACGGTATGGTAAAGGGATGCTATCTACAAGGCCAACTGTCCGCCACGCACCAACCACAAAGTATCATTTAATAGACCCGTCATGATATGATCATGTGTGTAGTTTAAGCTACGCAAAATAAATAAATAAATGCAGAAGAAAATAATGCTAAGGTCTTTAAAATGTAGTTTGTAAGTCTGAAATTCTATTATACCTTTCACGGTCCTTTTTCATGGCTTTTTTCCATTCTTTTTTGTGTAGATAAACAAGAACACAACATGTAACTTGATTTTCATATAAAAGTAATTCTGAGGAAAAAAATTTTTTTATAAAAATACGAAAATTTCGCGGCAAGTATATATATATAATGTAAATTGTGTAATGTAATACATTGATGCATTTGATTATTAAAAAGTTTATTTTCCTCTTTTTAGAGCATTTAAATAAAAGCTTCTTTTTAAAACTATTTTTAAACTAAAGACTAAACATTGTTTTTATTTTATTCTCATTCTTCTCAGCAAACACTTCCATATGATACCCATATAATGAGAGTGCATAAAAAATGACTAAACCGCCATTGTGGACCGTCCACCATATTAGATTTTGAATGACGTCACATAACTAACTATGCATTGTCATCCAAACTACTTGTAATGCAAAATTTCAGCACAATCGGTTGAGGATAACTACTGGACAAACATTGCAAGTTAAATAAAAGCTTTTTTTTTAACTAACGTCCTCCAACATTGTGTCATATCGGACGAAAAATAAAAGCTTGTAAAATATGCAGGAATGGACTTATCTGCCATAATTAAACGTTGCTTTCGCTTAAGTAGATTTCTTTGTGAACACTACTAATTACCACGTCGAGAACTCAACAGATGTTTCCTAACTTTTGACACACCTGGTACTACTATTATGTTAATTCATAACTAACCGGTGCTCTTAATAAAATTCCGCCTAGTAGCTATTATATACCAGAAGCGCCAACAGATTCATATCTTTATTCACCTTCGTTAAAAAGCGATAAATTAAGGGTCAGCCCAGTAGACATCTGCTGTGACGGTATTCTGAGTTGAAGAAACGCTACAAGCTGCTATCAGAATATAATTTGTGAAAACCATTATAAAATTTATGTAGAAATATTCATTAGGACCGAACGCATTTGCTGGTTACTTGAATAATTAATTAATTTCCTCATGCAAAAAGGACCCCGATGTAAGGATGCTTTCGGAATAGAAGGGCTTCATTATGGCTTGACTGTTAAGCGGGGTCTGGAAGGGCTTTCTGCTGGTTCTCCTGTTTCCCCCACCATTCATTTCACCAATTGCCCCATAGTCACTTCCTCTTTCCTTCGTTTCCGACATTTCATACCATTCACTTCTTCACTCTCATCCAGTTATCGAGCTGATCAACCCAGCCTGGATATTCTCTTAGATCCAGGGTTCCTCCGCTGCTCGAAAGGCTTCTGTTCCTAGGGGCTGTAAATGCTCGAGGGTGTAAGTCCTCCACACGAAGGCGGTAAAGTTGGGGAAGATTAGGAAAGTTCATTGTTATAAAATGTTTTTGAAATAAATTTCATACATGAAAATAAATAAATCACATAGTGCTAAATTGTATCTAGCTAATTTCTTACAGAACTATTGCACTCAAATATAAGTTTGGTCCATACGCTCATTTTAAACTTAAAAAGTGAATTTTGAAACTATAGCAGAGGTAATACCGTAGGTTAATCTCTTTTCCCCTTTCATTCGCTTTGGCTTAGAGGGTGACCGTGCAGGGTAAAGGTGACCGACATTGACCAATGTGGTACATCTGCAGCACCTCTTGAGTTTCACAACACAAGAGTCGGTGTTGGGTGTCAACATGACCCTTTACAAATTCCAACCGAAATGCTCCCAGCATTCTTCGTTGCCCTCGTATCTGTTACGTCAGGGTAACTAGAAAAGGGAAAAGTAACCACCCTGTTTCCCCTCGACAACACTTCTGCTGTGAGAGTAGAGAAAAATAAATTTAACGTGATTTAACATTAGCTTTGAATATATTAGGCAAAACAATATGCTAAATACTTATGTAAATAAAAACATGCTTACCAAAGTTTCTAACTGGAAGTCCTTGTGGAAGAATACCAAATAAATAATTATTTGAGAAGCACCGCTGTAGCAGCCGGCAGCTGACTCACCAAAGACTGAGATACTGTAGACAGCATTTATAATGCAGTCAATATTTACAATTCAGAATGGTCTTCAGTCAAACACTAGCCTCTGCTATATTTGTTGCACGACGCACGCAATAGCCGATAAGGCAGGGGTGGACAGGTGCTGCCGATGTGACGTCAGCTCGCTGAACATGCTCGCACTGAAATCGACTTCAATGTGTGACGTCACCGCGGTGTACTGCTGCTGCAGGGGAACAGAAGTTACTACTTGGCATATCGGAGCGAACGTGAAACTGCTAGCTTTTTACACGAGCTTATCGCACAAACACGGCGAGACAGTGTATGTGCAGTCTGTTCAGATATAAGCATATCTCGGCAGGCGCGAGGGATCATCTATTTGCCTTTTATCACTGACTATACTCCAAGTTACTATTATTTCGCTGTTCTAATAAACAAGACTGTTGACTGTTTTAATTGCACAATTGGTCATAGTTTGTACTTGGTGCTACGAGAAAATACATAGCAATTCTAGTCTATGTGAAAGTAAATAGAACAGAACTTAATGTCATTTTCTATGCTAATTAATACAAATAATGTGGACTTTTCCGACACTTTCTGTTTCTTTGACTTTCAATGTTAGGACGTAATGTCTGGGAAATTTGCAATCGAAGACTACACGTTAGCTTGTGGTCTAACAAGATTTAAACTTCGTTAATTTCATATTAGCATCAGACAGAAACACTTGTTGCTGCGTTTTACTTGTATGTACTGGCCATGTTATTGTCATCGAGAGCGCTGCACCTGACTGGACCCTCCAGATCATTACTTACAGCGCCGTTTATCTAGGCAACATGGTATTCCTGGCTCTCGCCTGATACACAAACTGAAGGCTAGCTCCTGTTTTCCTCTGCGGTAAGGTGGCCCATTTATTCACTGCGCTTGCATGGCTGTAGGTACAGATTTACACTCATACGGAATCAATATTGCTGCGCATTATGGAAGAAGTAGGAAAGAAGCTGATAATCTCGCTGCTTTTTGCGAGGTATTTTCGCTGTCTTGGCTAGTTTATGATTCGCCTTAACCTAGTGTACCTGCTACTTTGAATATATCGATGATGTACCGCACGCTGACACAAACAGCAAAAGGAGTTTCTCTTTGCCTGCCATCTAGTAACTAAAGACGGAAGTTCCTCCAGGCTATGTGCAGCTTGTCATATTTTAACTGTAACTGCAAAACGTATGTTTTTTTCTTTTTCCCAAATTATTAGCCAATGAATATGTAATTTATGCAGAACAGACTTTAATTAAGTATCTTTAATAACTTCTGTATTAAGGTGGGTAGTTGGAGGGACAAATACATTTACATCGTCCATAAATTAAAAATAACATTCAATTAGATTCGTTTGAAGCGTATTTTGAATGATATATTGCTTCAAAGTTTATTTTACCGTTTTCCCGAAAAAGATAATGGAACGCAGTGACTTTAATTTGATAGTACGAAATATTTTTTTCTCTACTGGTAAGTAGAGGAAGTATTGTATTCCACCCAAAAATTTGATGTCGAAATTTCACCGGAAAATATGTTTTGAGACCCCTGAGTCCAAGAAAAGCAATTTTAGGAAAAAGTGTGTGTGTGTGTGTGTGTGTGTGTGTGTGTGTGTGTGTGTGTGTGTGTGTGTGTGTGTGTGTGTGTGTGTGTGTGTGTGTGTGTGTGTGTGTGTGTGTCTGTGGACAGCATAACTCAAAAACGAAAAGTCAGCTAAAATCCAAAGTTGGTATTTAAGTTTAATGTCTTTCAAGGATGCGACACGAAGATTTTGAAGAAATTAGCCCTACCCTAAACTACCCTTTACATGGAACATTTTTCGCAAATTTTGATTTTCTTGAAAATGGTTCTAACGATTTTGATTAAAATGTCATATGTTTGAGATATTTTGATGACAAATGAAATGTATATCTTGAATTTTTTGGGTATAACCCCTGTAGTCGTATTTGCTCTGGACGACTTTTGCATAACTGGTAAACAGAGATAGACCAAATCATACTATAAAAACGTAGATCTTGCTAAAATACACAATTTAGGTCTGAACAAATTTTCTTGTAGAGTGAACCATGTCGGAGATATTCCTTGTTATGTGTGTGAGTTTCGGAAAACTTAAAACTTTCGTGAACATCGTTGTTCATTTTTTTATATGTTAAGTGTGCAAAGAGAACAGAATCTCAAAGCTTTAAAAGATTTGACTATCGCACAAAGTCTACTGTATTCTAATGTTCACTTTACGCCTACAAGGAAATAAGCAATAAGATAACTTGTACAAATGTTTATTTTAGCTAACAAGACGATATAGGAATAAGAGTTTGTAAGAATGGTTAGTACAAGAGTAGAGAAAGTCATGTGAGTGCAACACACCAGATTTTTTTTATGTAAGAACTAATAAAAACCAATAAACGTGTTTAATGGAGTGATTGATCAATGTCTATCCTACACGGAGCATTAAGTGAGATGGCGCAGGCGCTAGTGTGAGGACTGGGAAGTTTGAGGTTCAAACCGCAAAATGACCATACATCATGACTAAGGGCTGGGATGGATTATTAACTACCATAAATTTTCCTATCTCTCGTTCCCTCTTGTTTCACCATTTACTCATGTTTAAGGTTGCAGGCTCAGGCACAACCTTAATACAAACAAAAAATGGATGAGTATTTCATATAACAATAACGAATATGGCCTCTCCTTACTTAAAGAAATCAAGTCTAGCCCAAATTTTATTTGAACTGTCTTTCAGAGCATTAGTTATTTCAAAGCATTGGTATCGATATCTAGGTGATAATTAAAGATGATACAATTCCTTCAATGGACGCAAGGTTGGCTACGCATAAGCCATACACTGTAGCTGACTCTGAACTTTGCACCCGGTCAGAGGTCAACAAGAGCATGTTTCAGGCGCACAAGACCATACAGAGAACCCCTCCTAATGACGTAATGTTTATATAGTCTGCGTTGACGCTACGCTAATATCTTGATTACGTAGGAATTATTTTATCTTTAGTGATTATGTATGCTGATGTGCAAAAAAGTGATCCTTTATCGTATATCCCAGTACAGGATAATGGCCCACTTTTTTGCTCGTCAATGTGCAGTCATAGAAAAAATAATTGAGCGCATTAGGACAGTAGAATATTTGTAAGCTCCACGTTGTGTTGCAGCGTGGTTTACAGAAGTCGAAACTTCTAACATGCAGTAAAGTTTATTCATAGTCTTTGTTCCACAACGTATCGTCTGTCGGGCACACAAATAGCAGGCAGTGTCCGACAGACGATAACATATGCAACAGAAACTATCAATAAACTCAGCTGTGTGTTGGAAATATCAACTAGTGTAAACCGCGCTGCAACACTACAAATATTCTGCTCTCCTAAAACGCTCAATCATTTTTTCCATGGCTGTACATGTAACTGGGAACAGGAGTGACGCCGGAGCGACGCTCTGCCGGATTACACAAGTCGATTCTATGGTTCAAGAAACTATTTATGATCTTGCGATGATAGAAGTGAGTTAGCAAGAACTTTAGGTCTCATTTGGCTAACTTATACTGATCAATTCCAAGTCGCAGTAACTCTACAGTGTGTCAAATCTGAAACTAGTTAAAATATTTGCTATCTCTGAAATAAGTTTTGCATCTTTGACTCCATTTGCTAGTCAGGTATTTATGCAACAGCTATGGCAGAAAAAACAGTTTGGTATGATCCATTGCTTCTTGTATCGCAAGATGATTGGAAGTGATGAAGAATCCTGTAATTATTCAATTACATAGATTGGCATCTCTGAAAGAGCATTCAGTTCTTGTCTCCAATTAAGATCAAACAAAAAGGGGAACTTAATCGTCAAACTATTTTAAGGGAGATCAATGATATGCTCCCTTAAAATAAGTTAAATTTCCACGACCAGAATTGTGAGCAGCTGTTATAATTATGGCTAGGGAGTTCATTCATGTGCATGTTTTTAGGGATTAGAAATGTATGCTTTTGCACTATGTGCATGAATTATGTAATTTTCAGTTTTTTGGGCATGATTTTATGGTGCATATAACTGCTTATTTTCTCGAGTTTGGTAAATGCACAATGTTTAAATTTTATAGTCCCTTATTACCTACATATTGTAATGATTTGCATGGTTTCTTATTATTTGTTTTCCATCTGGATAATATTTCTCATATTGGCAGTATTGCACATGTTGATGTAACTCGTGAAGAGGCGCAAAAAATTTGAATTTGTACATTAATGGTTATAGCAAGTTATTCTGTGATTCGATATAAGTTTTAATGCTGAATCATGATGTCATGCAGTGAATCCCAGGTTTCCAGCCATTCATATATGTGCGTAACAGTCGCTTGCCTGCTCAGCAACGGTGTTGTGAACTGGTTCCCAACAAATTAAATTAGGTCTATAAAGTGTTAAAAAGCTCTTCAAATTCCGAAAATAAAACCAACTTCGAATGCTAGATTAATTAATTTACAGAGGGACTTTTCGGGTGAATTAATATCTACAAATAATAGGGTACTGTTGTGAGAAAAATTTAGAGAGTGAGAAAAGATTCAGCACATAAACACAGCAAAACATAAGGAGAGTTTAACCAGAAACTCGTAAAAAAAGAACCGTTCAAAAACAGCTGTAGAGTGTTTAGGAACTGGGGTTACTGGATTTTCTTATGACTTGTGCCAAGCATTTTTGGCTGCTGATATTCCCTTGTTGAAAATTAGTAATCGGACATTAAAAATGCCTTGCCAAGTACACTCGACAACATGTGCCTGAAGAAATGCGCTGCGTAAGACTTATGTTGGACATTGCTACAATAAAGCATTGTAAAATTTACAAAATGAATTAGCGGATGCGTTTGTGTGGTTGTATGTTGATTCTGAGCGCCGTTCTAATGCTAATGTAATTGTCAGTGCTTTAAATAACAAACAAAGATGTTAATGTGTGCGAATTCTTGGCCACTGAGAGTGTAACTCTGCCCAGTTTGAGATAGACTCTTTGAAATCACCATGGTCTTGTGGAATCAAATATAACGGGTTACTTTTATTTGTCTCCGATGCAGTTGTAATATGTTAAAATCAGGACAAACTCTGAAAGGTATTCTTCCTAACTTAAGTCATATCCACACGCTCTTCATCTCGTTACTGAGAAATACGTGATTCTTTCCAATTGCTAGATAGATTTGTGTACAGTAAAAAGAGAATTTTTGTTAAATCTCGTAAAAGAGTTAAAGTTATTTAGATCAACAGCACCTAATATCCGACTTCCTCCTGCACCAGTATTAACTCGATGGGGAACATGGCTCGATGCAGTTTTGTGTTATGCTGAGCACATAGAATTAGTCGAAGAGGTTGTAAATTCATTGGACTCGAAAGATGCTTCATCAATAGAAACTCTGCAAAATATTCTACCAGGCCCTGGGTTAAAAGAGGATCTTAGTTTCACATCTGCCCATTTTTCTTTCCTACCAACAGTCATAACGTCATTGGAAGCTCTAGAATCTGCTTTGCATTAATCACACGCTCTTTGAAAAAATAATATGTAATCTAAGTTTGCTTCCTGGTAGGCTAGGACAAAAAGTGAAAGATAAAGTGAATTATGTGACTTCAAAAAATTCTGGTTATTAACAGATATGGGATATTAGAGAATTCCTCAAAAGAATACCATCTGTCACAGCAAAACACTTGACTGCGTGAAGCAGTTAACATCATGTAAATATGCCCCAATAACATCTTGTGACGTGGAGAGAAATTTTTCACGTTACAAAAGTGTCATGCTAGACAACAGACGAAGTTTTACAGTTGAAGTGTCAGTTGAAAATTTGTCCACAGTTGCTTGTGAACTGCAATTTAGTAGTTAATACGAGCAGCGGGACCACTTCTGCGTCAACCTCTAAGGAACAATGTAAGTTTAATTATTATTTATACTGACTGGTCTTGTCTACTGCCAAGGGACATTAATTGTTTGAATTAAATAGTGCACATTTATTGACATGTTTTCAAGTTTTAAGGGGATATTCGCATGCATATTTCAGAGTTTTTTAGGGCATGAACTTCTAAGCCGTAATTATAATTCAATTCGTGAAGACAACAGTTGTTATTAATCATATTGCAGGCAATTACAAATGGATCCCAAGATTGCATTAAATTTGCTTTCATCTTGTCCCGGAAATGGAACTTTCATGGCAAGTAGGATGTCAGGAGTCCAAGAAGCAGCACCTGCTCTATTGAGCATTATGTACCTGCTCAAAGTAATTAGCAGTTCATATTTCTAGAAGTGTCAACGCAAAATTACTTATTAAGAATGCCTTGTGCTGTGATGTACCTGGATGGCGTCTCAGGAACTGGAAGTATGTTCCAAGAAATAAACTATAGTTTCTGACAATTATTCTGTTACATGAGAGCACGGTGCTCATAATTGACATTGTTGATTTTTTCTTTATTTCTTTTACGTCTCTTAAACTGCGTAGTCAAATCGCGACGTACCTATTAGGAGATACCCATAGAACGGTGTGTGGCGGACAGTAACCTTCATGGTCTCATCCCTATAGCATACTATATTGCTTCGTCACGTGTTTAGAGTGTGAGCAGTGCAGGGCAACTGCACCTCTGTCTCTGCGAGGCAGCAGATTTTATTAGGGTGTCATCTGCTTTCATTATCTGTGGATAGTTGGCACAGCATTCACTATTATCATCTGTTTTTCATTTTTGCTATTGTTTTAGACTTAATGTTGAACTTTGGGTTGTGCTACTAAATATCAAATCCGGTAGTTATCTTGGCAACTAAGGGAAACCACGAAAAAAATCCAGTCAGATTGTTTGGTCCACGGGACTTGAACCCGAGACCTCCGAATGCGAGCCACAAACGTTATCCCTGAACTATCTCACCCGGCATTGTTGACAGTTAATTCATCAAGATTAAATAAATATAGTAATATAGTGAATTGAGGCAGAAATAATAAAGGTCCTAGTGTGGCTTGCTCCAGTGAGATACTTTTGATTTTGGTTGAGAAGTAGGACCTCTTGACAAGAGAAAATAAACGATTGCTCAATTTCTTTTTCTGTAGCAGAATCTTACAGTCGCTGGGGAAATAAACTGCTAAGCAATGCTTACATAAGTTTGTCTGTAACCGGCTATTTTAGACAAACCGTAAAGTGTCTGTTGAAATACGTAAGACTTATTTTAGGTCAACCGAATACGTTTGATTTTATTCGGAGGACCTCTACCACAAATAACAGTAACAGTGCTCCGAGAAGCTTTGTGTAGAGCATTGTTTCTGTTGAGTAGAGCATTGAACTAGTTTAAATTCATGTGTGTATGATGATTTCCAGCCTAAGTACACCCTCAAACCCAATTGTGGATTTACATATATGTTATAGAAAAATATTACTGTAAACTGCATAACAACGCTATAAGGTTATCATTTACTGTCTTCTGTGAACGCTACTTGAATTCTTCATGTTAATTTACGATGGTAATACAGTTTATCTCTCAGTTGTACCCATACAGCGACTAGCCTGCGTGTGTTTCTAAGCAATTTCTTGCTTTCAATTGTTCATTTTAACATTAAGCTATGTGTGAATTTGTATATATTAAGATTTATAAAGGAAATATTTTCTTAGTGGGTGATTTTTAATTTGAATAAGTATTAACGTGAATCCCAACATGTATAGATCCGCTGTGCATATACCAGTTTCTGTGATTCTAATGATTATGTGCTCCAAAACGGCTTTCTGGTTAATGTGACGAGAGTTCAGTGGCAGCCATAAAGCATCCAATTTGATTATGAGCCTTGTACCTCTATTGGAATTCGGGGGGAGGGACTTGTCATACACACACTTGTAACCGTTGTTTTGTAACTAGCTTGTGTCCTGTCTACGCTCAGATCGTCACTTCTGAAACTGGCTATACATATAGTCAAACAAGCGCGCAAGTACAAAATTGGAGGGGTATTATTTTGGAACTGAATAATTGTACCTATAATAATTTGTTTCCCTTACCTCTAATTCGGATTTCCTCAAGCAAAATCCCAGCCGGGGTGGGTGGTTCAGTTGGTTAGGCTCTTACCTTCCGGCACAAGGCGGCGATGATAAGTAAACTATCCAAATAAGAGATAGTCTCCTAATATCTCGCCAAAGACGTGCCGCTTACCTGCTGGAAACAGTTGTAACATAATGCTTTTGTTTGGATAACATTTTGTTGTTTGTGTGGTGCCGATAATACAAATATTGCACCAGTTGAAAATTTCATATTCTTTAACGCCGTGAAGCCCTAAGGTGAGTTCTAAACACAATTAAATTATTTATGGCAATATAGGACCCATAGAAGTTGTTATAAAGGTATTTATTAATGTCTACAATAACGTCTTTGAACATACGCGGTCACAAAATTTCAGTATATCCTGAATCCTAATAAGAGACACTCCGCGGTCCCAATTAAGAGACAGTGCCTGATGAAGCTTTATTCTGCATTGGATTATATTCGGAAAACACTGAGGAGTAAATGGGCATGATGTTTGACATGCCATCGAAGAGCATGTGAAGAATGCAGAGGCGAACAAAACTTTCATAGCCATTATTTATTTGCTTTAAATAATAGACTTGAGCAATGTGTTTCTTCTTTCCCTGCGCGTTTATCATCCATTAGTACAGTTTTTGTGTTTATCAATACAGGTAAGAAAGTTGATGAAGGTCCCCATTTTAAAAGTTAGTTTTTTCTTGCCTTTTATTTCAAAGGAATTCATGTAAATAAATTATCGTTCACGATATAAAATTTGACAATAGATACGTTTAGGAATGTAAATCACCATCTAGGCATAAAAATGTTTACATCGGTACATCTGATAGCCAAATATGAAAAAGTGTCTCTTATTTGGGTACTGTTAGCCTAATTCTAGCAATGCCGTTAACAAACAAAACATTTTTTTATTACTCGCTGCAGAGGCACTAATTTATTTTCTCCTAACTTACGTGGTCCTAATAATGAAAGCATTAGCTAATGTTAATAGTAGTAGTAATAATAATAATAATAATAATAATAATAATAATAATAATAATAATAATAATAATAATAATAATAATAATAATAATAATAATAATAAATTAGCAATGCAACTGAGTAACTGATAAGGTGCATAAGATTCATTCATGTTATGGTCGGTCAAGGAGAACTTAACCAAAAGACAGGTTGTTTGGTCCCAAGAAAATAAATGACATTCTGTCAGAGAACTAATTTGGCGATAGTGCCAGCAGATGCCTCTGCTACCTAGCATTCCGTTCGCCAAACAGTAAATTCTGTTATGGTGATGGCTGAAGGGTGTAAAACTAACATCAGTCCATTTACGAAATTGGATTCTCTGAAGCTAGTGTGTAAATTATGGAAGTCCTAGCTTCACTGTTTTCGCTTTTGTTCTGTATATCTTTTATTACCTTTTACATTTGCCTTGAACACAGGAAGCGTACCCCATACTCTCCCAGTTTATGCCGTTTGTTTATCTGCTAGCTGTGCTGCTTCCTGAAATGAGAGAGATGGAGGGGGGGGGGGGGAGAGCGGGAGAGAGCGATAGGAAAAAACGCTAATGAGGTCGTAAATCAATCTGCATGTAGCTGCTACTACTGCTGAATTATGGAACGAAATTTTATCTCGCACATTTTGTCCTTATTTTGTACGCACTTGCAAAAATAAACCCCATTAGTAGACGTGGTACTGACAGTTTCACACTGAACTACAGCATAATTCCTTGATATACCTTCAGTGCGATGATATCTCCAGTATTGAATCTTTTATTTACACTTGCTTAGCAACATAAAGTATCGCATTCGACCTATAAATTTAGTATCGAGATTGTATAAGGTATACGTTTTAACCCCTTTGAATAACCTTTGCATTAACATAAATTTATACTCGAGCATATCATAATGTAGCGTTTATACAATCATTATACGCACCTCTTCATAATGGTATTGTCATCCACCAATCAGAGGCGCGCCTGTTAATGACGGCAGTGCTAGCCGCCAATCAGAGGTCCACCTGTTCACGAGGACACTGCTAAGCACCAATGAAACATCCGCATGTAGGAATCAATACTTCGCCGTCTGCGCATATTCTCACGCAACTAAAAGCGGAGCTATCGTTCCCGTATACAAAATAGAACTACATAACATTCTAATAAATTCAATTTCTCTTCTTGTCTTTGAAAGTCTGCTTTTTTAAAAGTTATAGCATATATAATCTGTGTATCATTCTGTCAATCCCAGCATAACAATAAGATTAAAGGCGCAGCTATCGATTTTTATATATAATCGAATAACAAATATATGATTAAAATGTCGAACACCAGTTACAATAACATGCAGCATAGAATATTAAAGACATATGTGTTTTAAACTTGACACGTGGTCCAGCATAAATAGTCTTAATTGCTACCATTATGCTCTCGTTCCATAATATTATTTATTCGCTCTTCCTACACACTGTTCTTACGATATGCACTAAGGAAGCCACTAAAGAAGCTAGTTATACTGTTAATTGCAATCAAATCAATAACGCGGTTGGGCATTTTAATCACCATTGTGAATTAAAAATGTCAAAAGTGAATTCCAGTGTATAGCTCGTGAGGCAAGACAAGACCAATTTCATTAGCTGCGCAGTAGCATTCTTCACCTGGAAGGCTGATGGTGGGGGAGGTTGCGCAATCATGTATGCGCAGAAGTCAAAACGTTTCTGTCCACGAAGGAGTGAAGTTCGCTAGCATGTCTTTAGTGCATATTACCTATGTTTAAAAATTAGCCTTATAAAGAACAAAGCGATTTCGCTATAACCGTGGCTATGCGCCAATAGTTACTTTCATGTGAACTGCAATTGTTTCAACTGCAGTTGTTTCAGCTGTTTCTTATACCTTACAACTCTTAATAGACCACAGGTAAACTGATCGATGTGTTGATAATGATGTATTCAGTTTTCTTTTCTCTTTTTCTCCTTTTCTTTGCTTTCTTTTTGCCGTCTCTGTCCATCAACATTACATTGTGCATTTTGAATCGTCTAGTGGCACTGAAAGAGAGGGAAAAAAAAAAAAAAAAAAAAAAACACTAGACTGGCAAATTGTCTGCAGACTTCACTTTCTCCCCCTCCCCTATTCTGTTTCATTGAGTACACAGTTCGTCCGGAACGTACGCAGTATAAAATTAACCACGTCCTCGACAAAAGCAAACTGCGGAAAGTTGGAGAAAGTTTGAGATACGGAAGCGAGCTCCGCAGCATAGAAATAAAGTGGAAAACGCCACGTCATTTCAAGTTTCGCCACTTGCTCCTGACATTGAAATTTTGTCTCCAATTTGTTTGAATTAATTATATAGCGCTCCTCTGTGCAAGCAATGCTTTCGCCGCGGTGAAGTGTATTTCGTTAACTAACGCTTTCATCTGCTGTCACTATCTGCTTTGTGAATCGAGCTAGTTGGCGCATGGGCGAGCCTCGCAGTCCGAGGTCGTAGGTTCGATCCCCGTGGCCGATTTTCTTCACTTCACTTCTCATTTCACTTACTCTCCTTTCACTTCACCATCATTTTGCTTGGCACTTGAGATGTTAAGTGTTGGCGGTATTCTCGGCGTTGTATGGCAAGGAAAAAGAATGCTCTCTGTGAATCCTTGTTCTCTGGATCGGGTGTAGCCTTCCAAACCTTCTCTCCACCAGGGGGATGTGTAAGATTGCAGGGGGAACAGAACCGGTTGTATGAGGTGTCAATGGGGAGTCTGTCCACTGTTGGCCTCCTGGTTCGGCTGCTCTCTGTCTCCCCTCCCCTCATCCCTCCCTTTCAGAAGGTAAACCTTCGGGGTCATAGGTACAAAAGATAGTAATAACACTACTGATTATTATTATTATTATTACTATTATTATTATTATTATTATTATTATTATTATTATTATTATTATTATTATTATTATTATTACTATTATTATTATTATTATTATTATTATTATTATTATTATTATTATTATTATTATTATTATTATTATTATTATTATTATTATTATTATTATTATTATTATTATTATTATTATTATTATTATTATTATTATTATTATTATTATTTAAATCAGGAATAAAAATAATACGGAATAAAATGATAAATATTTTATTATACGCAGATGACGTGGTTTTAATACAAGAAACAGAGGATAAAGTACATTACACTGCTTGAACCAGATATGGCAACAATATGATTTTAAAATATCAACAGAACAATCCAAGATAATGACCTTTTGGAGAAAACAGCATATAAGATCAAAATAATTTTAGATAATAAACCATTAGCACAAGTAAGGGAGTTCAACTATTTATAGAATTAAACATCTTCAAACTTATAGATATAATTAAACAGTTCAGGAACACCTGGAAAGGACATATTCATGGAATGCAAGAAGAAAGATTTCCGAAATAATTAATAAACTATAGGCTAAAGATGGACTGAACAATTTCAGCTTTCATGAAACCGGAACGAGCTTATAAAAGCTCAATCCTTGATTTACTTGTACCAAATTATATTACAGTACTTTCAATTAAAGAGGATTATAGAGTATATTCCTAAAAAAATTCAATATATAGATTTTATTTGGCATGTAAATATCTTAAATGACAGGATTTTGATGAAAATCGTTATTTATGTTTGAGAAAGTGAAAAATGTTACAACTTTTTTTCATGTAAAAGGCGTTTGTGATGGCATTTCAAAACGCTTGTGGGGCCTCAAAACATGTATTTTTGTTGAAATCTCGAAGTGGAATTCTTCGGTGGAGTAGCATAGTATGTACCGGGCGGAGAAAAGTGTTCTTTATTATAACATATTTTAATCAAAAACACTAGAAGAACTTACTTTTTGACCTACCCTCATGTCATGGTACATTATTATTCTTTGTTTATGTAATATATTGCAAACCCCGTCGGTTACTAAAGTGAAATAACATGTCCGGCGCATGGAAGATAATGGTAGATACATTTAAGTTTTCTTTTGAGCAGTACAATAGTGAAGTTGGCAACCCGATGTCCTGCTGCGAAGCGCTCGACGACCTCCAGCGAGAGTTTTCAACAATACAAACCGGATCTTCCCTTTTCGTTGTTAACTACACACGCCGAAAGGCTTTCTTGACGCTAGACGGCCTTCTGATTGCTTTTTATTCATGCTGCATCCAAATGACCCGTATTTTTCAGACAAAGCGGTACGAAAATGCGGGACGCTTCTTCCTGGGTAATACTCCGTCCCCCCTTCCATTCCGGTAATGCTTTAATACCCGCACAATGACAAAAATGTAGGATCTCTCTTGCCTGGCCCCTATACGAGCTTCCTAACCAATGGTTCAGTGCCAGCTGCAACACTATTATTGTAATAGTACTTCCTGTTTCCCTGTCTATTACATCACGTAGGTATCTATTTTGGTTTTTATGGCATACATATGTGCGTCCTCGTGATTCATAAGAATTATCACCTTCCTCATAATATCTTGCCTGTAGGTCTTTAAGAGCGAAGTGATTGGGCATTGCCGATCTACCTCAAGGTCCACATTTGCTCTAGGGTTTATTGCAAACTATATTTAGAAAATGTAGGATCCAAAATATATTTGTTTATTTGTTTACCTAGAACGGGCGCCGCTGTTGCCGAGTGGTTAGAGCGTTCGCCTACCGTCTAGGTGGCCCGGGTTCGATCTCAGGGACCTGCATGTGGTATTCTTGGTGAACGAAGCGGCGTCTGGGTGGGTTTTCTCCTGGTTCTCAGCTTTCCCCCACCACTCATTCCAGCAATTGCTCCTTTATCACCTTTCCAATCATCGATTTTGCCTGCATTTCATATCATCCCCTTCCTCACTGTCATACCTGGTATTGGAATGACCACTCGCTTCCAGGTCTTCACTCTTTCTGGTCCATAGGTTCCTCTGCTCTCCGACAGGCGTCTAACCTTAGGCACTGGCTTGTAAGTC
This sequence comes from Tenodera sinensis, assembly GCA_030765045.1. Taxonomy (NCBI): domain Eukaryota; kingdom Metazoa; phylum Arthropoda; class Insecta; order Mantodea; family Mantidae; genus Tenodera; species Tenodera sinensis. The sequence goes on from CM060968.1 coordinate 114,552,157, forward strand.
CTAGGGAGTGTAAGACCTTACCTTTACCTGCATAAGAGGAGGGTAATCAGATAAAGAAAAATCTGATGTGTTGCACTCACATGACTTTCTCTACTCTTGTACTAACCATTCGTGCAAACTCTTATTCCTATATCTTCTTCGTGTTAGTTGAGATAAACATTTACAGAAATTATCTCCTTGCTTATTTCCTTGTAGGTACAAGGGGTATATTAGAATACAGTAGGCTTTGTGCGATAGTCAGATCTTTTAAAGCTTTGAGATCCCGTTCTCTTTGCACGCTTAGCATGTAACAAAAATGAACAACGATGTTCCATTTCACGAAAGTTTTAATTTTTCGAAACTGACGCAAATAAAAAGGAATATCTCCGAAATGGTTCACTCTACAAAACAATTTATCTGGACATAAATTCTGTGTTTTAGCGAGATCTACATTTTTTGTATATTAAGATTTTGTCTATCTCTTTCTGTTTACGAGTTATTTTGAAGTCATCCAGAGTAAACACGACTACATAGGCTATAACCAGAAAATTTAAAATATACATTTCATTTGTAATACAAATATCTTAAACATACGACATTTTAATTAACATCGTTAGGGCCATTTTCAAGAAAATCGTAATTTTCGAAAAATTTGCAATGTAAAGGGTAGTTTAGAGTGGGACTATTTTCTTCCAAATCTTTGTGTCGCATTCTTGAAAGACATTAAACTTAAATACCAACTTTGATTTTTAACCGATTTTTCGTTTTTGAGTTATGGTGTCCACAGACACACAGACACGCGCGGGCGGACATTTTTGGTGGAATACAATACTTCCTCTAATTACCAAGAGAGAAAATAAAAATAGAATCTTGCGAAATGAAGTTTTTTATGAAGAGTGGCTGTTATCAGCCCACTGGACCATATTACTGTTAAACTACCAACTAAGAGGCCAAAGAAATTTAGGAAGACCAATTACTAGATGGACTGACGACATTGTCCCCGAATTTGGAACAGCCTAAATGGCCTAAACGCGTAGTTGAGGAAGGATGGAGAGAGAATTGAAAGAACAGGAAATTCAGGACATTATCTTTCCCAGCATACAACTAGCTGGGAAACCCTAGAAAAAAGTCAGGGTTCAGGAGGGTCGAGGAAAGCAGAGAAAGTAAGAACATAATGGTTAAATTCAGTTTGTATATAACACATTGAATCCTGATCGAAATCAATGGACCTGAAATTGGGATTTTTGCTATTTTAGAGATGGGTATCCCTAAGTGAAATGAACAGAATTCAATGTCTGTGTCAGCTAGTGAAAAACGTGAATCGATTTGGTACTCGTGTAAGCAGCCATTGAAAGGCTACATTTTAGCGGTGCAAATGACACAATATTTGCTGGGCTTCTGTTTACGGTGTAGAGAGGATAATGGCATTGTAACATGACAGCTGAACCGTGTGTGTTTTTTAAATTTGTGCCATTCAGACTAACGTTTGGTAGACAGGAACAAATTGTAGTTAATGAGTAAAGATCCTGCTTGGATTCCAATTCGTGACTAACAAGTTTTTCCTATCTACTGAGAGTTTCCATTCGACAACAATCCGTGGGAAAAAAGTTTCAAACACACAAAAACATAAAAGTGTGGAAACCTCGTACAACGTGAAGTTCATTGTTTATCCTTTTGGTTGGGGATTTCACTGGTTTCTTTGTATAGAAAGTTAATTTTCGTGAATCTGGCAATCTATTACGCAGATTTTTATCAGCCGAGTGATGTCATCGCTCTCTTTTCAACAGCCTACAGCAGAAATGGCAAGTGTGTGTGTGTGTGTGTGTGTGTGTGTGTGTGTGTGTGTGTGTGTGTGTGTGTGTGTGTGTGTGTGGGTGCGTGCGTGCGTGTGTGTGTGTGTGTGTGTGTGTGTGTGTGTGTGGCATGACACGCCACATGAATGCATTGAGTTTCTTCTTCTTCTTCTTCTTCTTCTTCTTCTTCTTCTTCTTCTTCTTCTTCTTCTACTGAAATCCATTCATGTATAATATCTTCTTCGGCTGTCTCTCCTTATCCATTCTTTTCATGTGTCCAAACAATCTTAATTGTTCTGTTTTATTTTTTTCTTCCAATGAACCTTTTACTTTCAGTTTTCCCTTATAACTATTTCTGATTCTATTTCTCCTTGAGATCTTGCAGATCTTCGCCAAAACTCCATGGCTACAAACTTTAATTTAGCTAGTGTTCTTGATTTCAAATGCCACGTATGTGTGTGTGTGTGTGTGTGTGTGTGTGTGTGCGTGCGCGTGCACAGCATGACTGTCTACCTGTTACGGTTTACCAGTTTTCAAAAGTAATCCAGAATGAAGAAGTGTTCACAGGCTATTCGCAGAAAATTCAAGTTACGCCTTTAATATTAAACGAAAATATCTTAAATATATGGTACTTTAATCAAATCATTGCAGCTACTTTTGACAACATTTTGGGTTGTATTAGTTGAATTACCAAATTGAATGCAAATAAACTATTATAAAAGACATCAAATTAAAGAATAATTGTTAAAATTATTGAAACACAAATTCAAAGTTGAATTATAAATTGGAAATCGAATAATTGAAGGGAAATAATGAATTAGCACATTAGAGAACATTAATAATAATAATAATAATAATAATAATAATAATAATAATAATAATAATAATAATAATAATAATAATAATAATAATAATAATAATAATAATAATAATAATAATAATAATAGTAATAATAATAGTAATAATAATAATAGTAATAATAATAATAATAATAATAATAATAATAATAATAATAATAATAATAATAATAATAATAATAATAGTAATAATAGTAATAATAGTAATAATAGTAATAATAGTAATAATAGTAATAATAGTAATAATAGTAATAATAGTAATAATAGTAATAATAGTAATAATAGTAATAGTAATAATAGTAATAGTAATAATAGTAATAGTAATAATAGTAATAGTAATAATAGTAATAGTAATAATAATAGTAATAGTAATAATAATAGTAATAGTAATAATAATAGTAATAGTAATAATAATAGTAATGATAATAATAATGATAATAATAATGATAATAATAATGATAGTAATAATAGTAATAATAGTAATAATAGTAATAATAGTAATAATAGTAATAGTAGTAATAGTAATAATAATAGTAATGATAATAATAGTAATGATAATAATAGTAATGATAATAATAGTAATGATAATAATAGTAATGATAATAATAGTAATGATAATAATAGTAATGATAATAATAGTAATGATAATAATAGTAATGATAATCATAATGATAATGATAATGATAATCATAATGATAATCATAATGATAATAATAATGATAATAATAATGATAATAATAATGATAATAATAATGATAATAATAATGATAATAATAATGATAATAATAATAATAATAATAATAATAATAATAATAATAATAATAATAATAATAATAATAATAATAATAATAATAATAATAATAATAATAATAATAATAATAAAGTGAAATTTGTGATTCAGTTATTGCATTGGTAAACAATTTAAATAGATTATTTTGTTTTAAACTATGTGTCAGTGAACTTCTGCCAAAATAAGCACACCACCAGAATCCTCTTCAATGCATGCAAGCAATTAATTAGATGCGTACCAGATGTGTGCACTGTGTCGTATAGACTAGTCGATCACATCACATACTTATGGCGAGAGGAGTCCTAGTCACTGTTGCCAACAGTTGTTCCTAAAATCCTTAAACCAAAAGTCACCAGAAAATCGCTAAATCTTCTCGTATGGTTGATACGATTAAAGTTCTGCATTACCTATTCGAGGAACACTAGTATTCAAATTTAAAAATCTGATGCATGCACTCACATCACTTTCTCTGTTCACTCTTGTACAAATTATCCTTAAAAACAATTATTCTTCTACCTACTTCATATTAAACGTTTGTAGAAATGGTTTTAATAGTTAATATTGTAACTTTGGTTTGTGTATGTGTGTGAAGTAAATATGACAGATGTAGTCGAGATAAAGACACTTTTATTTCCGTAAACAGTAACTTTGTACACTCGTTGCAACAACAAGAAAGTCTTTTCCGATTCTCCAACAGCACGGCTTCGAACTCGTAACACAAAGAACTAACTCTTCTCCGTCGGCACAACTCTCCACATCGTCTGTCCGTCTCCGTCGGCACGACTACTCAACCTTCCATACGTCTGACTCACTCTTCTCACACTTTACCGCTATTTATATCTCCCAGGCACTATTCTGGAAGCTTTAAGAACGTTCACTTATTGCGCTGGAGTACAAAGTAGAAGATTCCAGTAGCCTCTATCCTTTTCTCTCTTTCGGCAAGCGCCCCAACAATGCGGCCATTCTCTGTCTCTTTCCTTTGGCTCCTTTGCGGTAGTGCCGACAATAATGCGATGGGTGACAATTGCGGCTGTCGGCAATTAGATGCGGCGGGCGCGGTGACACTTCTCCCTCCTCAGAGCTGGTCGTCCCGACCAGCACTATCACTGCGGCATCTCCCTTGCGCCCCGGTGGGCTAACCCATCGAACCTCTTCTCCAGGAGGCACGATCCTAGGTATCGCTGTCGGATAGTGTCCCTTGGTCTGGGTAGGACGATGTATGCCATCCTGCTTCGAAATTCTGCAACAGTACCGCCGGTCTTGACGGTCCTTCGTCCAGTTGCCCTTCTTCCTGGTGTGTTGACGGGCCATCCTGCGCACTTGGAAACGGCTCACTGGGTACCATGTCCGCCGACCTCTCTGGCGCACCTTCGCAGCCACCTTGCTTCCGATGGGTCCGGCAACAAACCCCACCACATCCGCGCGAGTTGCGTCCACCGCTGCACTCGTGTTCACTCGTGCTCGGCACGGCCTCTCCTGTATCCTGCCGTCCACGATGATGTCCACCATTCTTCCGTTCACGGCACTATGCGTCAGGTGATTGGATGGCTCCGACGGTCCCCCCATGTCACACGCCAAGTCGGTTCTCGCGTGATGCTCGTTTGCTTGTGCGCTTCCCTGCTGATCGTCCTCCACGTCATATCCTGGTTGGTTACGTACCCGACACACTCCTACAGAGGATCCTCGACGACGTCCCTGAACTGCCCCTTTGTCTTCCCCGAGACGTACACTTTCGTTATCTGAAATGGGCGCAACTGTCGCCTCGGCCACTAGGTGCTTCCTCCCCGGGTCCGCGCTATTCCGTCTGCCCCTGGCATCCAGTACTTTGACGCTCTCGTCAACTCTTACTACCAGGGCGCCAAGACGTTCCCCGTCGTCCTCCACGACGTCTACATGCTGGCAGAGGTCTTCCACCTTTTCGCCGAGATCTTCCACGTCTTCCGTCACGCCAATCAGTTCGCCGAGTTGTTCCACGTCTTCCGTCATGCCAATCAGTTCGCCGAGTTGTTCCACGTCTTCCGTCACGCCAATCAGTTCGCCGAGTTGTTCCACGCCTTCCGTCACGCCAATCAGTTCGCCGAGTTGTTCCACGTCTTCCGTCACGCCAATTAGTTCGCCGAGTTGTTCCACGTCTTCCCTCACGCCAATCAGTTCGCCGAGTTGTTCCAGGTCTTCCCTCATATCATCCGAAACGGGCGCGACTGTCGCCTCGGCCACTAGGTGCTCCCTCTCCGGCTCCGCGCTATTCCGTCTGCCCCTGGCATCCAGTACTTTGACGCTCTCGTCAACTCTTACTACCAGGGCGCCAAGACGTTCCCCGTCGTCCTCCACGACGTCCGCATGCTGGCAGAGGTCTTCCACCTTTTCGCCGAGTTCTTCCACGTCTTCCGTCACGCCAGTCAGTTCGCCGAGTTGTTCCATCTTCATCTCTTTCAGCTCGGCAGCGAGGTTGTCGTTTGACGTTTCCATTTTGGCAGCGAGGTTGTCGTTTGCCGTCTTCATCTCTTTCAGCTCGGCAGCGAGGTTGTCGTATGACGTTTCCATTTTGGCAGCGAGGTTGTCGTTTGCCGTCTTCAGCTCTTTCAGCTCGGCGAATAATTCTTTCATCATTGCCATCATCCTGGTTTCCGAATCTCCCTCCATCTTGGTTCTAACGTTGCAACTTCTGACGATGTAACGAAACTAGAAGCAATTCGACGAATCCCACTTCTGACACCAGTGTAACTTTGGTTGGTGTGTGTGAAGTAAATATGACAGTTGTAGTCGAGATAAAGACACTTTTATTTCCGTAAACAGTAACTTTGTACACTCGTTGCAACAACAAGAAAGTCTTTTCCGATTCTCCAACAGCACGGCTTCGAACTCGTAACACAAAGAACTAACTCTTCTCCGTCGGCACAACTCTCCACATCGTCTGTCCGTCTCCGTCGGCACGACTACTCAACCTTCCATACGTCTGACTCACTCTTCTCACACTTTACCGCTATTTATATCTCCCAGGCACTATTCTGGAAGCTTCAAGAACGTTCACTTATTGCGCTGGAATACAAAGTAGAAGATTCCAGTAGCCTCTATCCTTTTCTCTCTTTCGGCAAGCGCCCCAACAATGCGGCCATTCTCTGTCTCTTTCCTTTGGCTCCTTTGCGGTAGTGCCGACAATAATGCGATGGGTGACAATTGCGGCTGTCGGCAATTAGATGCGGCGGGCGCGGTGACAATATTGATTTAAGCGATAGTAAAATCTTTTAAGAGCTGGTTGCTATGTGATGGCTTTAACATGCCATTCTCTTAGCGTGACCAGAGCATAAAAAAGGAATGACTTGTTCCTATTTACGAAAATGTATTTTGAAATTCACGTCAGTAAGAAAGAACATTGGTCATTCAGAGCGCGGAGGACTTCAGAGGCTTTTCACAGAAAATTCAAGAGATAAGATTCCATTTGTGATGAAAATGACTAGGGCATATAGTATTTTAATTAAAATCATTAAAGAAAATCGTTTTTGATAAAAATCGAAATTTTCGAAAATGCTTCTTTGTAAAGAGAAGTCTCGTGTTATTTCCTTTCCTACTACTTCCATAGGTATAAGAGGAAGTAGGGAATATCTCTGAAATGGTTCACTCAAGAAAAAAAATGGACATGAGATCCACATTTTTGTAGTAAGATTGGTCTATCTCTTAAAATTTACCAGTTAGGGAAAAGTGATCCAGAGTAAACATGACTACATGTGCTATAGCCACAAAACTAAATATACATTTCATTTGCCATAAAAATATGATTTTAATCAAATCGTTAGCCATGTTTGGGAAAATCTAAATTTTCCATGTAAAAGGTAGTTTACAGTGGAGGAATTTTCTTCAAAATCTTCGTGTCACATCCTTGAAAGACATTAAACTTAAATACCAACTTTGGTTTTTAACTGACTTTTCGCTTTTGAGTTATTCTGTCTACAGACTGACATTCAGACATACACACACGGACCTTTTTCTAAAAATGCTTTTTTAAATTCAGGGGCCTCAAAACATATTTCCGGTGAAATCACGACATTCAATTTTTAGGTGGAATGCAATACTTCCCCTACTTTACTATGGATAGTAGAAAAAGAAAAAGAAACAAGGAAAAAATATAGAAAGAGAAAACGAAAAAATGAACTTGGCTCTTTGTTTTCCTGGACCCTTCATATACTTCATTTCTAGTGATTTACAGAACCATTAAACCTATATCCATTAGTCGTCCATATCAACTATACTTTAAATTGCTTTGCACATATAACTGCAAATCTGCAGGCTAGATACAACTTTCTGGGCAGTTTTACTGTAAACTAGAGAGGAAAAAACAAGACTAGAGTTTTGTTAAAGTTTCAGGAAATACTCAAATTGCCCTCTTGATTCTGAATGCAAGCAGGATTTCGATCCTGCTATGGGTCGTGAAATAAACAACTGCTTTCAAATAGCCCCATAAATATAAGAGTTCAATGGTTTTAAGAGCGGCGAACGCCCATCCAGTCGGTGTGTTCAGCACGATCTTTCCATTTGTTTATTCACGACGTTTTGTGAGTCCATATATTAAATGCTTCGTTTGCTACACTCGCGTTAGAGCATTCTTGCTGTATTTGCAACCGACACAAAGACTAATACCAACAGTTCCTACAAAGTGCACAAAATTTATGTGGCAGCATTTATGGCAAAACAGAGCGAAATAACTTTGTGTGAGGCTTGCATTAGGGGGGTTACGGTCTTTATTTTAGTCGACCACCCACTAGGTTTCTCATTGTTTTACCCTGGCCGGTAAGTGAATGATTCAGTGGTCGCTATTTATAGAGGAAACAACTTATTGCAGTAATTGGAAATTAGCCATCGCGATTATCATGAGTTATGACATCAGGGAATGCAACCCGGCATGCACATGATGCACGAAGGGGTTTGAAAGCTGCAGTGGCGGTGTAAAGAAACATCTCTAACACACGTTTAATTTTAGAAATGTATAATAGTTAGGCAATTTTGACAATAGATGTCAGCTGCATATGATTCTACCTTGGTTGCTCCCTTATACTGTGTGTGGAATTTGCTTAACGCCTCGTTACAACTTGGATTACAGGTGGTTATGGTTATGGTTGTGCTGTGTATGGGTTTTGTGATTTATATTTATTCTCTGCATACATATTATCAGCTTATGAAATAACATTGCTAAATGATCATTTAACAATATTAACATTTTTAAACAGTACAATCTCTCTATTTTTCTGATTTTATGCCCCTATACGATCTTGCCAATACATCAGGCAGTTACTTAAATTTCTTGTCATAATCTTATGAACAAACATTTGAATTTAAATTCTGTTAACTTATTTTTAATATAATTCTTACAGAATGTTTTTTCTTTCCTTGTGAAAAGTTTTCAGTTGAATACCTACTATACCTATATGGTTATATTAAAATACCAGGTTAGTCAGCTTTATTATGTAAAGCTATCTAAATCATTAGAGATAGACAAACTCTTACTACGTAAAAGGTAAACATACTTTTGTTTTCAAGTGGTAAGTCGCTATTCTTTTTACTTTCTCTACTGGTAAGTAGGGGAAGTATTGTATTCCACCCAAAAATTCGAAGTCAAGATTTCACCGGAAATACATGTTTTGAGGCCCCCTGAATAAAAAAAAGCATTTTTAGAAAAAGGTCCGTGTGTGTGTCTGTCAGTCTGTCAGTCTGTCAGTCTGTCAGTCTGTCAGTATGTCAGTCTGTGGACAGCATAGCTCAAAAACGAAAAGTCGGTTAAAAACCAAAGTTGGTATTTAAGTTTAATGTCGTTCAAGGATGTGACACGAAGATTTTGAAGAAAATAGCCCCACCCTAAACTACCCTTTACATGGAAAATGTTTCGAAAATTTTGATTTTCTTGAAAATGGCTCTAACGATTTTGATTAAAATGTCATATGTTTGAGATATTTTTATGACAAATGAAATGTATATCTTGAATTTTCTGGCTATAGCCCCTGTAGTCGTATTTACTCTGGACGACTTTTGCATAACTGGTAAACCGTTAGAGATAGACCAAATTATACTATACAAAAAATGTAGATCTTGCTAAAATACACAATTTATGTCTCAATAAATTTTCTTGTAGGGTGAACCATTTCGGAGATATGCCTTGTTACGTGTGTGAGTTTCGGAAAACTTGGAACTTTCGTGAAATGGGTCATCGTTGTTCATTTTTTTATATGTTACGTGTACAAAGAGAACGGAATCTCAAAGCTTTAAAAGATTTGATTATCGCACAAAGCCTACTGGATTCCAATATTCCCCTTGCACCTACAAGGAAATAAGCAATAAGATAATTTGTACAAATGTTTATTTTAACTAACACGAAGAAGATATAGGAATAAGAGTTTGTAAGAATGGTTAGTACAAGAGTAGAGAAAGTCATGTGAGTGCAACACATCAGATTTTTTCTCTAGTCATGCAAAGAGCATGGAATTTCAAAATCATCAAATAGCGATTCGCTTTTTAAAAATCTGACTATCGCTTTAGCCTCCTGCGCTCTTCTTATACTTAAAACGAAATTGTAAATAGTTAATATAAGTTTGTCTCGAATAACAGGAACATGATTTTTAAGAATAATGTGTTGAAAAAGTCATGTGAATGCAATTCTTCTTTCGAACCGCGCCCCGCTGTTTAGTAACCGCTGGTATAGATTAACAGGCCAAATATTTGACCAGATATATGATCCCTTACCAGGAGAGGTGGTTTCCGGGATAGCACTCTTCCTGTATTTTTTGTCTACAGCGCCGGTATTGTATAGCAGGGGTGACCAAAGTGCGGCTCGTGAGCCGTATGCGACCTGGTGTGGCTCCTAAGAAATCTTGACACTGAAATTGAATTTTTGTTATTGCTACAACTACTACAGTCGGATAAAAATTTAAACTTTTCATAGAAATAATTGGCAATGATACTAGACTAATGTATAGTGGTTTTGCTCAGCACTGTAACTGCCTGCAAGCAGCGTCCTCATAAGAATTTCCTATTATTGGAACCGATCAAGGTATTCCGCTCGATCTGACAACTCTCAATGGATGTTAGATGTGTCATGGTTCACTAAATTTGCAATTGTTATTAAACGTTTCATTGCAAGGACAAAATAAGCTTGTTTCGAATCTAGCATAGACTCTCAGTGGGTCTTTTCAGAACGACCTTGAGACGCTTGCTGACCTGACTCCGGGGAAATCTTTCTGTAATTGAAGTGGAAACAGGAGGTTAGTATGTAAATTAAATGGCCTGGCAGAAGAAATGAATGGCAGATTTATTGATCTTGAGTACTTAAACTCCCCTGTTTTTAAAGTTCCTTTTTTTGTGGGCATAATGGAAACTGATTGCCGTTTCAAAGCCAATTGTGGTTGATTCTGCAGCTGTAGATTTGGGTCTACTGAAGATTAAAGAGGATGAATCACTAATCACTAGTTGATCATCCATTAATCCTTAACAAGTACCTGAGCAAAAGTACAAAATTGATTCCCAGCAGCTGTCAAAACAAATGAACACCCAAGGAAGTGACGTATGTATCTATTCAACGAAACAAGGTGGATAATCTAAATGTTTACCAATTAAAAATATTATTAGGTGCTACTCTGGGTTTTATTTTAACTTTCAACATCCGAAATGAAATCTCTTCAAAGTTTGTTCCTTAAACTCCTTCCACACCATCAAATTCTTGTCAAATTCAGTGCTTTGCAAGACTTTCCAAGAGTTGTCACAACTTTACAATTCTTGTCAAATTGCTGCCAATGCTTTTAAAGTATTTTAAAAGTTTTGAAAGCAAATAAGGCTCTAAGCGCTCAAAGATTTGATAGCTTTAGGCAGTGAAATGCAAGTGTTTACAGAACGTCACGAAATCTGCAACCTTGCTGAAAGCGAAAAGTAAAAAAAGAATAACTACGTGGGCAAGGAATGTAATGCGCAATCTAGTTAGGTGTAGATAACCTATCAATTCGTGTTATTTGATTTGCATACTTCAATCATAATCTGATTGCATGGGTTATAAGTATGTGATACTGTTCTGTAATATTGTTTAAAGAACATTTCATTGTAAGTTACTTTGTACATGGTGAAATATCAATGTGTTCCAAAGTAGCTCTGACATTGTCAAACCTGGTCAGGTATCGTCAAGTCGTGTCCCATCTTGTCAAATATTGAAAAATATTTGACAACTTTTCTAGTAAACTTTTGAGTTAACCCTTGTACCCGTTTTTTCCAGAATCACATCTAACCTCAACTTGCTTTTCGTTTTCAAAAATGGATATGACATATTAAAAAATTGTAAACATGAAAAATTTAAGTTTTTAATATCATCACAGTTGTTTTCATAGTCAATATCAGAAACGCCTTCCTCATTTCTATATTATCACTTTCTGCATCACTTGCATCACTCACAGTAAAACCTTCAGCATGCCCAAGTCATATTTAATGGTCAGATTTCTAAGCAGAATATTATGCAAACTGAATGACACCAACAATGCACCTATGACCAACAATGGTCTGGTGAATGCACAACTGTCTCCAATGTTCCGAAAATTATGCAAGCAGAATAACACCAACAATGTACATCATCAACAATGGTCTGGTGAATTCACAACTGTTTCCAATGTTTGGATTATTATACAAAGTGAATAAAGCAACAATGCACCTATCACCAACAGTGATCTGGTGAATGCACAGTAGAATATTGTGCAAACTGAAAAACACCAACAATACACATCATCAACAATGGTCTGGTGAATGCACAACTGTCTCCGATGTTCGGAATATTACACAAAGTGAATAAACCAACAATGAACCTATGGCCAACAGTGGTCTGATGAACGCACAACAGAATATTGTGCAAACTGAATGACACCAACAATGCACCTATGACCAACAATGGTCTGGGGAATGCACACCAGTCTTCAATATTCAAAATATTATACAAACTGAATAACATCAATATCCACGACATCAACAATGGTCAGGTGAATGCACCACAATCTTAAATGTTCAAATATGAAAGTAGCAGTGTTACCACCCGAATAAATTAAAAAAGCAGCACAAATCTTGTATAAAAGAATCTTAACTATTAAAAAGTAAGGGGCATGTTATGACCGCATTTCAACAATTATTGGTTTCTTATAAAGATATCATTGTTTAAAACGTGATTATTTATTCAGACATAAGGATTCAGAAAGGCATAGGTGTCTACTATACCATCAAGATTCCTTATATAGAACAGTGTGTATTAACTAACTTTATAGAATCATTGGGCCCAAAAATGGCCCAAACGGGGTACAAGGGTTAAAGAATAAGTCCGATCATGAAAGATTGGACTACCGTCTCCCAAACGTCAGATAGATGTCACCTCTGTTGTAGGTATCGAAGAACTCGGCGCTAAAGTGCTCCTGTCTTGAAAGTCCCTGGCGGCAGGTGACTTCCTAACAGTCACACGCAGTCACAGTTCATACTCACGGTGATAGGCATACAGTAATGTGCTAGGTCGCTGTGCACTTGGCTGGCATCGAAGCGCAAGATATGTATGTATGTACGGCAGAGAAAACCTCCCACTTGGCGATGTCTGGCATCGACGTTGCCAGCTTGCTTCTTCAATCACCACAGGCCATGTTCTTTTTATAACTTTGAACCTGTTTTTGAACGTAATGCAAAAGCGTTCTTTGTAATCGATCACTGAATGAACAATGAATTCAGTGCACTTCGGTGAAGAACTACCTCTGGGTGTGAAGAAACAAATTCGTTTGTGTAATGCAGTGGCGTAACTTTGGCTTCAAAAGTTGACAAGTCGTGAAGGAAGTAAAGGTTGCCTTCAGTACGAAAATGATTTATATACTACTCATAGGAAGCAGAAGTTTTGTATTCCACGAGAAATTTCAATTAGAGATCTCACACAGAAATACAGTAGAATCTCGACAACTCGACATTCCGTATAACTCGACGATATTTTTTTTTATAATTTTTTTACAGTTAAACTTGACTTATGATTTGTATTATCTGTTTTGTGGTATAAACAATATAGGTAAAATTTAATTAGTGTACGTACACGACTCACCGTATTCTTCCTTACAGTGACAAAAGGACTGACCTCGTATTGACCTTCGATATCTACTCAGAACATATGCAGCTTGCCACCAAGAATATGGGTATATAGCACAAACACTTGTTAGGAAGGTTTGAAGGTTTGTTGCTTTACCCAGTACAGAGTTATTTTGTAGACGTGACGAGCTGTGCAATGGTCTAATGTTCACTTTTGTATTTATAAGACCATAGTGGTGTCAATTTATCTTTCCGACCTCCGTGCAGTGCATAAACATCGCGGACCATCTCGGCAGTGTCTCGTTTATTTCAAGGAAGGAAACAGAGACATTACCCCAATCATCAATTTGCAGATGTCACTTGCGCAGATCCTAGCAAGGTCAGCAGCCACGTCTAAAATATCCTTGTATGTGGTAAGATAAACTTTCAGTTACATATTTCTGGTTACACTGCTGCTTCCAAGAGTACTGTTGAGTTGTTTGTGCCAGTGAAAATGTCGAACTAGAAAGAAAGATAAATTAACACCACAATGGAAATTAAATTGGATGTCTTAAAGAGACCGCACAAACGGGAACATATTAATACGTAATAAATTTAGAGTATGTTTTACTTTGTTTCCTATATAGTGTTAGAATATGTACTTACCTAATTTTCAGTAGTGTTTATGAGTTGTGAATAACAGAGCCCTTATTCCGTAAAACTAGACATTTCGGTAACTCGACAGCCTATCAGGCCATATTAGGTCGAGTTATCGGGATTCCACTTTTTTAAAGAAAATGTGTGTGTGTGTGTGTGTGTGTGTGTGTGTGTGTGTGTGTGTGTGTGTGTGTGTGTGTGTGTGTGTGTGTGTGTGTGTGTGTGTGTGTGTGTGAACAGCATTAATCAAAAACGAAAAGTCGGTACCAAGCTTGGTATTTAATGCGACACGGAGATTTTGGTGAAAATTCCCCCACAACAGACTATGACAACATGTGGAGTGGGACTTATCACCTCGACCGAAAGGCGATCTCTTGTGCCTATGCCCCTGAGGGGAACCCCCGGAAGGATGGATGAGACGAATGGATCCTAAGGGTGGCCGGAACGTTGCCACGACACAGCAGGTGGCAGAGTCTCAACATTTTCTTTGTTAGAAGCACCCCGGCGGAGGCTGGCTTAGCTCCCCTCTCCCCCTCGAGCTTGGACCATCCTATGGGGGACCAGGAAACCAGTAGTCAACAATGTTATTCTTAGGCTTATAACGAAATATATAATAAAAGTTTATCTTCACTAACAGGAAATAAAGAATATACTTTGGCACGCAAATAACTAGATGATTTATAAGCCGACACATACATTTTAAATTTTATAAATTTGTCATGCCGCGCATTTAGGAAATTGAGAAATGATGGCTTAGATTAGACGCTGTGGATATTTTAACTGAAGTAAAAATGTAGAAGCCAGCGTTCCTTAACTCTGAGGCGCAGGCTGGAAATCCTTCCACTATGACGACAACGCCTTGACGGTTTCCAAGCGTTACAAATTTCAGAACTCGTTCATAAAAAGGATAAAAAGAAACATGAAATTAACTTATATACGTAACGTGTTAAACGTTCCTTTGCCTTTTTCGTCCCTTTTTCTTGACGTGATATAAAACATGAAAGCAGTAAATATATTTACATTGACATGTAGAACCCCTTTAGTACATTAAACACACATATATATATATATATATATATATATATATATATATATATATATATACACACACACTACTTGGCTCGCCTGGTAGATCAGTCGCTAGAGCCTTGCTTGCTGTGCAAAGGCTTCCGAATTGATTCTATAAGAATTTCTCTCCAGCCTGTCCCCAGTATCTGGAATTATGAATGAAAAAAGTGTGTGTGATCTAATGTATAAAACGAAAGGAAAACCAGAATTCCAGTGGCAACGATAGACAGTGTGTTCCAGTATGATCATTTTAAAGATGGACTATAAATGGAGCAAGTAAAAATGACACAGATAAATCGCAGTCTCTATAAACATGTAAAATTCTATTTCATTCATAAGTGTTTAATATGGTACTCGACCCCGTTGCAGTATTGTCATAGTATAAGTCTTAAAGAAGATTTTGATATTTCTTACAGTGACAAAGAAGCGATAGTTAATAAATAAAAAATTACACTCTTCATATGCATATACGAGAATCGATGTTTTAGAAAGTCGGTGTACAGTAAACTTATACGGGTATTTTTAGACGTGGCGAATGGCTGGAAATGCGCAGTGGTTCATGGTCGAGCTCACTTATGTATTTATAATACCATTGAGGTGTAAGGATAGAATGACTTCCGTGTAGCAAACATCGCGGAACGGTATGCGATTAAGTACAAGAACCGCTCGCATTTTCATTCCCTTGTTTATTTCAAGTAGAGACATTACCCCCACCATCAATTGGCACGACGCCACTTGCGCAGATCCAACCAAGGCCATTCACAACGTCTTAAAAAGTACGTAAGTATAGTGAAATATATAATTATGTGCCTCAACCAAATCACAATGATTATGAATACATTTAGCTTATTTTGTAAGACAATTGTAAAGCGTAAGTCAAATAAAAATTTGTGGCATTAAACTATTTCCTAGATATTCTTTGTTTTAGGTTCCAATCTCCAATACTTGATTGTGTCTTTTTTGAACTTGTAAATCGCTATCGTGATCATGCAAAGACCATAGAATTTTAAAGCGACCACTCAGCGATTCTGGTTTAAAAATCTGACTATCGCTAAATAGCCTTCTATGAGATAATTGATTTATGACAGATAAAATGTATATGTTGAATTTGCTGGGACATCCTGGGAAGTTCTAATTTTGAGGAAATTTTGTAAAATTTTGTGTGACTGCTGAAGCTTAAGAGATAATTTATACAGAGTGGAAGAGAAGTCATATTAATTTAAACCAGTAGCAGATCTCTGTATTTAGAACGCATTTTGTATTCTACGATTTTATCTCTGACCATTTCCTATGGATATGTTTTAGTTCCGTCGAAAACAAGCTGGCAACACTACGATTGTATGGGTGTCACTTTCACTAGGTCAGTACATAAACATCGCAGCGTGGTGTCCCGTGAATGTAAACAAATACCATGCCGTGTCCTTCCGTGTTTACTGTGCGAGTGTAGGGCAATCAGAATACCAGGTGCACTCATCTCCCAAAACATTACACCACCCTCATCTTGTTTGCAAGCGATCGATGTGTTTACAACCAGAAACCGGTTCAGATCCCTGATCAACCTCAACGCAACGTTGCAGTTACTTCACGCCCGTTAAAGGTGCTCGGGATATTCCTGTAGTTTTTTTAAATGATTACTTATTTCAAAATTCTTTTAATTGGTTTGGGTTTTCAGTACTTATACTTTGTTCAAATGCAAAGTCATTTTTTTTTTTTTTTTTTTTATCATACAAAGAGAACGAAATTCCCTATTGTGCCTAAATAGAAGTATTAATTGTAATAAAACCATTTTTAGAAATATTTATTTCTATTAACTGAAGAAAATAGAGTAATAATTGGTAGAAATAGGCGTTTGAATGTAACTCAGCAGATTCTTTTAAACTGCTGCCTCTATTCAGTTGTTTCTCGCAACAGGATATAAACTTAAGCTTGCGCAATACTGTAAGCGGTAACGGGCAGGGACAGACGCATGAATGTAAGACGTCAAATTTTTAAATGTCAAACTAATCTGTAATCCAATTTGTATGTTCCATCAAGATTGGCAGCACTGCGCCTTATTTACGTCACTGCTGCTGGTCTTTGTGATTCTTCTCTGTGGAGATTGTTTAATATGAAAGTCTCAAGAAGAATATAAAAGAGGCAGAGGTGTTGCAAAACAGGAGGTTAGGGCTCCAGCGCCTTCGCAATCTGCGCATATCCTTGAGATAGAAGAGGCAAATCTGCCCTCGCTACTGGAGCTTACCTCCAGAATCTGAAATTTCGTATTCAATTTTAGAAGCCAGCTCCCTCGTCCTACAGACGTGATATAGGTGCAGCTGCTTGGCTGCGAGTTTTATCCGTTGCTTTTGCAGAAAAACGGGTGGGCGGGAGGGAGGGTAAGTCTGCGTTACAGGCCTGTTTCATTATTCGTGTGGCAGGGATACAGGATATCTGCATTAAGGGGATTCTGTACTAAAAATGTGATTTGCAGTTTCATTTACAATGCTGTCTTATACCGGGTGTTTAGAGTTATTCGGCTTTTATCGCCAGTCAGTTTAAATGAAAGAGGTTATCACCTCATTCCTTACCGTTTGTAGGGTACCTTATTACGTCATGTTTCATTTTATTGGCTGATACTGTCACGGTATCACCCCTTGTGAACCAATACAGCATACCTATAATGATATTGTCAACTCATTGGCCAAATACGAAGAGATACAGCCACCTCCCTCAACTGGAAGGGAGGGGAGGTAATGTGTCCCTCTTTCAAACTGATGGAGACCGATATCAGAAGACACGTGCTATAAATGCCTCTACAGACCATCAGAAACTCTATGTCTATTACTATTTGTGTTCTGTGTACTACGTTGGTTTAAAACTGTTTTTCAGTGTAACATTCTATGCGTTCTCTACACGCACAGCTTAATGTTAGGCAACATGACGTTACAAATCTGATGTGTTCACTCACATGGCTTGAAAAATAACTAAACCATTTAAAAGAAAATATGTACTATAGATATAATTGCTTATGGTTTGGGAATCTACGTGAAAATCCTCACAAGGATTGGAGCAATGAGATTTTTTTACTTTATCTACACATGACGCCATATATTTGCCTTATCTTTTGTGCACTATCTTATCCAATCTCTTCCTCATAAAACGCTTGAGTTTATTTCCAACCCTTGTAAGCACATTGTATATTAACCCGTGTCTTACAGCAGTTCCGTAAATATTTGCTTTGTTTTCCATGTTTATTGCGCGGAATGAAGGCAAGAAAATAGCCTGATGTCCTTGAAGTGTCTGGGTTTTGCATTTACGTATGTAGCTGATAATAGTGGGAAGCTATTTAAAATTCATATACTAATTTTCAGTCTGTTTTGGCGCCTTATTCACTTCCTATTACCCACTTACTGGATATAGACGGTTATTTCAGTAACTGTGAACATGATAGCGATTTTGACCATCATCTACGTTTTACACAGCTGTTTGCTGCTATGGATATGTAAACTGACATTTTGTAATTGCTTCTACATATCTAGTGTGTGCTGTGGACTCCAAAAGACAATTGTGCATTTCACACTCTGATAATTCCTCACTTATTTCACAACTTAAGTCCATTCATAAAACCAAACACTTTTCAATAAACAAATGAAGAAAGATTGAATTCTCTTTATACAAAATATACATGAACTCCTTGCCTGAAACAAGCCAGTTCTTCTTCCAGTAATGCTTCTGACAATATTTTAGTACGATTGTTAATTGTTTTATCCATTATCAGTGATGCCTTATGCAGTTCGTAGTTATGGCAACAAATGCTTTATATTCTAACCAAACTTATTCAACATATAAACTTAACTAGTGATCATCTGCATCTATTTTTTTATAATATGCATTAAAACAAAAACGTTCCCTTCTAATTGATACTTGCTGTAATATTATATTTTCACATATTCATATATGAAACTAGCATCCAACATTGCAGGGTATAAGTGTTAATGTATCGTGTCTTTTCTTTCTTTCTTTTTTTTTTTTTTTTTTTTTTTTTTGTTCTATTTTTCCCACAGCCCACATTTGTTTCTTTAAACATATCGTTTACGCAATAAATACATTTCATTCAATATATTAAATGTACAACTGATACTCTTAACGTAGATAGATAAAATATTGCAGATAACACGTTATAAAATTAGGATTAGGATTAGAAGATTAGAACACTCACTCCCTTCATCGTGTTCTAACATGTTCCTCTCGATATTGAACCTGTAGTTTTGTAACTTGCACTCTAAATATCTATTTGCATTTAATTTATAAGTGATACGTAAAATGTATACTTCGCTGTAATTACTGCAGTTATTTCGTTGTCCTTATTTAAAGATAAATCTAATAACGAATTATAATACGAGACAGATACCATTTAGAGAGAGCATCTTGAATACCTATTAAAGGCAACCTTGAAATAACATGCCAAGTACTTGGTCTATATATTTGACATGGTCCAAGTCCCAATATCCTGAAAGTTTACCCTTACCTCATTTAAATAATCGAAATGTCATGTAACCAGAATTCTCAAGGACAAAAAGTGGTCTGAAAAAGCTTAACGCTGGAGTTGGAAAAAAGGCACGTGGAGAAAAGGAGTCGCTTAAATCAAGCAAGGCTAATAATAATTTTTAAAAGCTCTGCATAGTCAAATGCTAATAAATTACTGGTTTTCCTCTCGTTAATCAGCCACCCACCAATACTTCAATACTTCGGGGGGGGTCTGAATATTCTCTCGAAAATATAAACCATTCTTTTCCTCAGGATATTTCCTTACTTTTCTACTAAACTCACCGCAAAACTTTGCTTTGCACTACAGGAAAGAGAATAGTAATGATCATGTATCAGCCGCCGTTAAATGTTGTGTTCTATCATAGTAACCATATTCCAAGCCAAATTTGAAGTGCCCGCCTTAAACTTTTTCCAGGTGTTTTCTGCACTAATTAATGCTTTGTAGTTTTCAATCAGGAGTCAGTTTATGTGGAATCCATTGGTAAGTTTTCCTATGCGACTCATACCAATGACCATTGTCGCCCTCAATCTTGTTCAAACATTTTTCAGTAATACTTCTATCAATAACAGTGTTAAGAAAAAACTGTTTTGAATTCACTGTACCAATTATAAATTATTCCCCCAGACGGGGCTTCCAAAAGCATTTCTAAGCCTATGTTCACGTTGTTTAGGCGTTAACGACAATTTAAAATGATAAAAATAAAATATAAATAATGGCCCGAGTATACTCTCTAGTCAAATTCATGTTTAGGCGAACACTAAAGCTTTAGATATCGATAACAAAACATTAGAGTAAATCGAAGTACATGCCAATGAATTCGCAGAACATTAGAAAGTAGCACTTATTTTTAAAACATTTAGACGTCGCCGTTGTACATATACCTATACAGATATTTCTGTTTATAATACATTGTCTCCTGTCTTTGTGGCAGGCGCTACGCAACACTCGATAATGCCGTTGCAAGAGGAAGTGTTGGTCTTTGTTTACGGCCCGAGCACTTCGATTTCCAGAAAACTCGCCGGTATTTCAGAGACTATATAAGCAGTTGGTATGGACCGAGTTAGTGAGTGTGAACAGTTGAACAGTATTTGTAACGTTTCTCTCAAAGTTACGATACAGCTATAAGCTGCAAGGCCATGAGTATTGAATTGTGATTCAGTTTTAGAAGAAATAAAGTGAAATAAAAGGTATC
This sequence comes from Tenodera sinensis, assembly GCA_030765045.1. Taxonomy (NCBI): domain Eukaryota; kingdom Metazoa; phylum Arthropoda; class Insecta; order Mantodea; family Mantidae; genus Tenodera; species Tenodera sinensis. The sequence goes on from CM060968.1 coordinate 114,573,062, forward strand.
TGAACGTAAGTATAGGTTGCTTGAATGCTAACTGGAGCGCTATAGGGTGAACATGTAGCTTCAACTCAAGCCAGCACTACTGTGCGTCAGAATTAGGTTCCTATCCTCCCCCACAGTTTGAAACCTAATCATAAGACACTGCAAGGGGTTGCTGGCAGGGTGTCCATTCCTGTAGGAAGGGGAGCCCCGAGCTAAGCGGGCTGTAGCTCCGAAAACATACAGAACGCTAATGGAATGAATGGTTCTTGCTCTAGTAAGATGGTGTGGTTACATTATAACCACAAGATTTACAAGTATTTAGTCTTGAATTTAAAATCATTCACACAGCTACAGACAGAATTGTCGAGTACGAAACTATCAAGAAAAAAAAAAAATCCCCAAATTACTTTTTAAAGCCAAAATATCTTCACTTCATTTGTTTTTAAATATTTAATAGACTGGTCTCATAGCTCAATTGTTAGTGCGCATGCTTGCTGTGCTATGGGTTTGGGAAATTTATTTTCAAGAACATTATTCACTTCTGCCCAAAACCCACTATACCTATACGAGTTGACACTATTGCCTATAGGTAACATGTTCCAAAGGAAAGGCTGCCGATATGACCATTGAAGTTAAGGACGGAGTATAAATAAATATTTTCACATGTTACTATTTAACGGTTAACATTTAAAATTCTTTATTTTCTCTTTTTCCCTTGCACAGTAAATGCGATTTGACACTGTAAAAGTCTGGTTCATTAAAGCATATGGAAATACGTAAACTGCTATATATGCTAACATTTAAAAGTCTTATGAGCACGATGAATGGTTTCCCCTTCTCCGTGATAAAGGAAAAAAGGAAGGAATGAAATGCGTGTCAGTCAAGTTACATGACAGACAGTTAACATGCTATTGTAGTCAAGCTCTAAGAATAGCAGTATCTCGTGATAATGTCTCTTTAACAGTCAAGAAATGAACTGACTTTTGTAGCAAAATTAATTACTTACAGCAGGGTTTTCAGGTGGTAAGAAATAGTACGTGGATTTTCTGCGATGCAAGTGTGGTAAATACATCGTAAGAACGAGGAAGAAATTTGAATAAATAAAAGTATTTACACGAAAATAAAGTAAATTACTGTAGTTGTAGCCTCTGCTAACTGTGATCGATTAGTCATGCCTGTTGACGTTGACCAAACAAGTGAGTACTGAAGGTGACATGGCTGCTTGCGCCAAAAGAGTTAATTTAATTGTTGAATGAAGAAATCGTAAGTAAATGTAACAAATAAAGGGAAATAAAGACGGCAATATTTAATTGGTAAAATTTAACTATCAAATTTGATATAGTAAAATCCTTCACGAGCTGGTCGCTATGTGTTGGCTTTGATGTTCTCTTTGCATGCTCAGGACATAAAAAACTGATAACTTAAAAGCGTAAGCGTATTCCAAAATTGGAACAAATAAGGCATATTTTGGAATTGGTTCACTCCACAATAAATAAATAAATAAATAAATAAATAAATAAATAAATAAATAAATAAATAAATAAATAAATAAATAAATAAATAAATAAATAAATAAATAAATAAATAAATAAATAAATAAATAAATAAATAAATAAATAAATAAATAAATAAATAAATAAATAAATAAATAAATAAATAAATAAATAAATAAATAAATAAATAAATAAATAAATAAATAAATAAATAAATAAATAAAGTGCCAGGTTTACCAGGTATGCAAAAGTCATCCAGTACAAAGAGGACTTCTGGGAATGCTATATGTTTAACATATTTTCATGAGAAATGAAATTAATAATAATAATAATAATAATAATAATAATAATAATAATAATAATAATAATAATAATAATAATAATAAATATACTGATTTCTAAAAATATTTTATGCTATGGGGTTGAGGATTTTCATGAAAATGTTCGTGGCTCCTGCCTAATTGATATACCAGACTTCTAGCTTTTGAGTATACTGTTTACAGAAAAGAAGCGCAGAGAGAGAGAGACAGACAGACAGACAGACAGACACACACACAGAGAGTGCGAGAGGGGGGGAGGCCAAAGATGTTTTTTCTATTTTTTTTTTTTTTTTGAAAAGTGTATTTCGGGTAAAATCTCGGTATTGAATTACTGGGTGGAACATTACCAGGTTCAACATACAGATAGAAAAATGATTTTCGTAAAAGTAATTTTTAAAAGCCATATAAAAATAAATGATACTGGGTAGAGAAAGTCCTATAAATGTAACACTTTAGAAATGCAACTATAATATCTAGTAAATGTACAGCCATGGATAAATGAACAGAGACTATCAATAAGCTCAACTGCATGTTGGAAATATCGACTAATGTAAATCGCGCTGCAACACATTCTGCTCCCCTAATGCGCTCAATGATTTTTTCCATGGTTGTAAATACGATACGATATTTAAGGGGATGTATTAATAGGGTTGTGATCTTCAACCTATTTAGTAATGTATAACTTAATTTTGATGATGTGATCAATAATATATTACTAAACCGTTAAAAGTAATAATTGTACGTAAATGTAGCTAACAAGAAGATTAGAATTTATAATTAAAATGTAGGTACATTTTTATTGCATCACTCGCTCCTCGCTCGGTTTTAGGTGATAATTACTGGATGCGCTAATTAGGTATCTAATTTGTAGGTATGTACAGCGCAGCGGCAGTATTCATTAAAAAATTACCATGCATCAGCTGCCACATCGGCTCCGTGCATGCTGTTAGTCTTCTCACGTCGTCCATTATTTATAACGCTGCTCATTTGTTTTCATTTTATTAGTTTGAATATTCATCTTGAGCTAAGATCGATAGAGCACAGCGACAAATGACGAAAGATACCAACTTTTGAATATAAAACACTAAAATGAATTGGCGACTGCTTTAGCAATTGCTTATTTCATAAAGTGCAGTTTACCTGCAATGCTACTTCTTTAAAAAAGACGAAGCAAGATATAATCAGAGGATAAACTTGCAGCGAAAAGCTAGAATTAAAATTAGTCACACTTTTGCAAATTGATCCTCTTGCTGGGTAATTTAAATGCAGCAAGTAATGCTACAAGGTTTTTTCTCATTTAAATTGCTTTTGCTTACTCTACCACTTACCTAGTAGGTAGAGAAAATATCGTACTCCACCCTAAAAGTCGATATTGCGATTCCAGTGATCGTGCTTGTTTTGAGATGCCCTGCCTAACAATAAAAAATGTGTTGCACTCACATGACTTTCTCTACTCTTGTATTAACCATTCTTACAAACTCTTATTGTGTATCTTCTTCGTGTTAGTTGAGATAAACATTTGTACAAATTGCCATATTGCTTATTTCCTTGTAGGTATAAGGGGAATATTAGATTAAAGTGACTTTGAGCGATAGTCAAATCTTTGAAAGCATTGAGATCCTGTTCTCTTTGCACGCTTAACATATAAAAAATGCACAATGATGTTCCATTTCACGAAAGTTTTAAGTTTTCGGAAACTGTCACAAATAACAAGGAATATCTCCGAAATGGTTCACTCTACAAAAAAAGAAATTATGTAGACATAAATTGTGTGTTTTAGCGAGAAGTGCATTTTTTTGTATAGTAAGATTTTGTCTATCTCGTACGGTTTGCGAGTTATTCACATTACAAATATCTTAAACACATGGCATTTTAATCAAAATCGTAAGAGCCATTTTGAAGAAAATCAAAATTGTCCATATTAAGGGTAGTTTAGGGTGGAGGAATTTTCCTCAAAATCTTCGTGTCGAATCTTCGTTTTTAAGTTATGCTGTCTACAGACTGACACACACGCGCGCGCGCGCGCGCGCACACACACAAACACACACGGACCTTTTTCTGAAAATGCTTTTTTTTTTTTTTTTTTTTTTTTTTATTCAGGGGCCTCAAAACATATATTTCCGGTAAAAACTCGACATAGAATTTTTGGGTGGAATACAATACTTCCTCTACTTTACTAAACGTAGTAGAGAAAGTAAAAACTTTAAGAAAAATGTTCGCCCGCGCGCAAATAGCATTGTGATGGCTAGAACCCACGGAACATAAAACATCCGGAATGCTTCCCGCATGGAAGCTCGGCGTTTAGGTTGCATAGACGTCCCGTGCCAACGCCACGATAGCATCGCTCTAGCATCATTAGAAAAGAGATACATTCATAGAAATCCAGGCCCAAACATAATTTTCCAATTTGATATATCTTGCAGCTGGTCTTACTTGCTCATTTCTATTCTATACACTTTTATTTTATATTTAATACGAGGTAGGTGTTCTTATCTCTATACTTGTGATACCATGACAAGTCCCCTATCGAATTTCATCTCTACAATATTCCCCGCCATGTCTTCGAATATGGTATCTCGTGTAACATTAATGCTATATAGGTATATTTAATACTGCTAATCCGATTGCCAGAGGGCTCAAGAGTTGGTGGGATGAGTTACAATTAAAAAGCCCAGGTACTAAAGCTGTGATCGGCTCACGCCAGATACGGCTTTGCAGATTAAGGTAAATACTTCGAAAGAAAGTTTCATTCGAGTTTGAGTACTACGCTTAGTAATGAAGCCTCACGCTGCACTGTCTACAAGCTGGCGAAATCGTTGAGATTATTTCAGTAAACTGCAACTATTCTGCATATATTCTATGTAGGTCCTGTATCAAAGTTAGCGATAAAAGTACACATCATATTTTATATAGAAATGATTTTTTTATCTAAGTACTGGCTGTGCATTTTAGCCCTATATGTGGTTTTGTTTCACTGTATAAATAATTTATTATTTTAACATTACAACGGTTAAATTTCACACTAATTTCAAAACAAAAAGAATTAACATTTTTATAAACATTATCTGCTATCACAGATCCAATTTTAGTCCAAAAATTTGGTTCCCGCTCGTTGCGCCTTCCTGCCGCAGTCAAGGCCACGGAGCAGTGTAGGTGAGTTGGCGGGGGTCGGCGCACCGACTCCCCGGACCACAAGGTGAATATTTTACCTATTAGGGACGCTGCCCTTCCATCTGTATAACTATTCAATTAACATCTTGAAGTTAAGTGCATTCCGTACAGATGTTCCCAACGGGGCTATATTAAAGATATTTGTATGACGAATACAATGTATGGCTTGAATTTTCTGAGAATAGTATTTCACCCAAAAACTTCAAAGAGATTTTATAGAGTGTACATATTTTGAGGCCTCATAAATCCAAATGATAAGTCTTAGAAAACTGTATGTCTGTGAACAACTGAGCCCAAATACGAGAATTCGGTTAAATACTAAACTTTTTATTCAAGCTCTATAATTTTCCAAGACTTGACACGCAGATTTTCAATAAAATCCTCACCCCAAATTAACCCTTATATGGAATATTTTTGATAAAGGTTATTTTCGCAAAATTGGGACATATAATTTTGATTATGAAATATATATCTTGTATTTTCTGGGATTATCTTCTGAAGTTCTCTTCGTTTAGGATGTATTTGTGTTAAACCGTACGAGATGACAAAATCTTACTACATAAAAAATTTAGATGTCGTTAAAACAAACACGATATATATAATACTTTTTGTATTTTTAATTATTTACTGCTATCTCAAATGGGAAGTCGTTATTCGTTCCTTTTCTGTCCGTCTCTCTGTCTCTCTGCCATGCAAAGAGATACATTTCAAAGCAGTTACGTAGCGACCTGCTCTTAAGAGACTTGACTATCACTTAAAGCCTACTATTGCCCTAACCCACCTGTATCAACAATGAAGTGTACAAGAGTGAATAGAGAAAGTCATGTGAATGCAGCACAAACTTTTTATTAATTTCTTTAGTTTAATTTGCCCCATGCATCCTTTAGCTTCAAAGGCCTCTCCTTTGGAGCATGTTACCTATCCGCAATGGTGCTAACTAGTTTGATATTGGGTTTTAGATCTTTGGGGTTTTTATACGTTAATTCACTCACATATGCATACCTAATTCATACTTACAGGCTTTAGGGAGGATGAGGAATAATCCTGGCTAGAGAAAAATTTCCACCCTCCTTGGAAATCGAATCCGAGACCGCTTGCACAACAGGCAAATGCTCTACCGACTGAGCAAAGGGACCAGCTTTATTTTTGATCATGGAAAGAATATGGAATTTCAAAGTAATGATATACCGATTGGCTTTTTAAAAATTATACAAAAAATGTAGATCTTGCTAAAATACACAATTTATGTCCAAATAAGTTTTCTTGTAGAGTGAACCATTTCGGAGATATTCCTTTTTATGTGAGTTTCGGAAAACTTCAAAACTTTCGTGAAATGGAACATCGTTGTTCATTTTTTTATATGTTAAGTGTGCAAAGAGAACGGGATCTCAAAGCTTTAAAAGATTTGACTATCGCACAAAGCCTACTGTATTCTAATATTCCCCTTGCACCTACAAGGAAATAAGCAATAAGATAATTTGTACAAATGTTTATCTCAACTAACACGAAGATAAGAGTAAGGAATTCTGAGTTACAAGTAATATTCCCTCTTCCCCATGATATACACATAAATGAGGTTCAACTGCAGTACACATGTACGATGCTTGAGAGAATTGGGTGAACATATTCGTTGTGTTAAGTATTCCAAGGCAGCTAAACATATATTAGGCTAAGCTTGGTGTGGTCCCGTACCTCAGGGTAGGTTTGGTGTGTTTACTCTGCTATAAATAGCTTCAGCTAATAAGGAGGAGATGTAACGAAGCCCTTATTCTACAGAGCCACCCCAAGCAAGCAGCCTCTTGGCAACACTGCAAAATAGGAACCTTGAGCTCTTGTGTTGCTGTCCGGTCGGTCGTGACTGGTTCCACGCAAGGCGGACAATATCAAATTGGACAGGTAAATCGAGAAGTGCGGGGCGGGCCTGCATCCGGGTACAGTGATGCTCTCCCTTGCTTGCGCTCTTGCTTGCACTAGGACACATCAAAACCAGTAGCTTTTTACAAACTTCATTATTCATTACTGCTGTTCGACCACAAAATAACTGGAAATACAGTTGTATACCTCCCACTTAACACAATGTACCTGCATAAGTGATACTTGCTTTTGTCTTTCACTCCAAATTTCACAGAAGATACTTGCATGTTTTAAGGCTCCCTCAATAAAAAATCTGATGTTGCACTTTTATTATCATAAGTAATGCCTCGAGTGATTATCAGCTTATCTAGAGAATTTGACAGTTACGAAGAGCTTTTTTACTTTTTCTACTGGTAAGTTGGGGAAATGTATTCTACCCAAAAATTTGATGTCGAGATTTCACCCAAAATATGTTTTGAGACCCCCGGAATAAAAAAGAAAACATTTTTAGAAAAAGGTCCATGTGTGTGTCTGTGTCAGTCTATCGACAGCATAACTCAAAAACGAAAAGTAGATTAAAACCCACAGTTGGCATTTAACTTTAATGTCTTTCAAGGATGCGACACGAAGATTTTGAAGGAAATAGTCCCACCCAAAACTATGCTTTACATGCAAAAATTTTCGAAAATTTTTATTTTCTTGAAAATGGCTCTAACGATTTTGATTAAAATGTCATGTGTTTGAGATATTTTGATGAAAAATGAAATGTATATCTTGAATTTTCTGGCTATAGCCCCTGTAGTCGTATCTACTCTGTACGAGTTTTGCATAACTGGTAAACCATAAGAGATAGACCAAATCATACTCTACAAAAAATGTAGATCTTGCTAAAATACACAATTTATGTCTGAATAAGTTTTCTTGTAGAGTGAACCATTTCGGAGATATTCCTTATTATTTCTGTCAGTTTCGGAAAAAGTAAAACTTTCGTGAAATGGAACATCGTTGTTCATTTTTTTATATGTTAAGTGTGCAAAGAGAACGGATCTCAACCCTTTAAAAGATTTGACAATCGCACAAAGCCTACTGTATTCTAATATTCCCCTTGCACCTACGAGGAAATGTGTAATAAGATAATTTGTACAGATGTTTATCTTAACTAACACGAAGAAGATAGAAGGATAAGAGTTTGTAAGAATAGTTAGTACAAGAGTAGAGAAAGACATGTGAGTGCAACACATCAGATTTTTCTATTCACGAATTAAGGGATGATATGAAATGTTATTTAAATGATGTCATTACTAACCTGTTAAAAGAAACATGAAGCAGGTATACATACACCAGTGTCCACTGCCATGGCCTCCTAGATTCTCATATTGGTACTCAGTTTTGTTAAGATGTTGGCAATGCTAGAACTTGCAGTATCTGCTAATTGTGGAATTCAGAACTGCCGGGTTTCCATCCTGTCGCGTGTTTATTTTCTGAAATATAAAATTAACAGACGTGTTTAATTCTGTACAGCTTTTTAACAGGAATGGAGAATCGGATTAATGCTAATGGGGACGATTGTAATATAAAAACTATCACTGTCTTAAACGGAGGTTTAGGCGCTCTTTTTCCATTGGTTCAATATATTAGTTTTCTAAACTTAAAGCTGGCATTACATTTGCAGTATATGGGTACTTTATTTCCAAACCAGTTTTATAAGCAACACAAAGTCTGTACGTACATAACAAAAGCATCCAAGAGGAATTTTACGAGAGGTAGAAGCGCTGTGAAGTTGTAATTATTATTTTACCTTAGTTTGATGTTAATGAGCGCTTGGTTATACTTTCAAGTGTTCAACCTTCATTCAAAGCAAGTACTGCCTACTGTAGCGTTGCTATCACTAATATTCCCAGGAGCTTGTATCTGCTGATTATAGCGTAAGCAACTAATGAAATACGGTGATAAAACTCAAGAGTTTGCAGTATTATGGGAACAGTTCTACATGATTCTGTTCTTGCACGTATTCCCAATGATATTTAAACAAAACAAAATTTAGAATTTCAGTGCATGAATTTGTTTCTAAGGAAATCCATGTTTACCAACATACATCTGTTGCTGAAATAACATACAATATACATTAAAACGTGATACCGAAACTATACATACATAGAATTAATAATTTAAAAATAATAATTAAAGCAATATTTTTAGCAAAAAATTAATAGAGAATACAAATGCAAAAAGGGAGTAGCCTCGCAAATTTAAAAATCTGAATACTTTCAACGGTTTTTTGGAAGCGTCACATTTAGTTAGAGCAAACGGTCACTCCTAGCTTGTCTGTCGAAGTGAAGAGACCTAAGTTTGTTGGAGCATCTAAGTGTGTGGAAACCAACGGACACACAGAATTATGTCGTAAAACACATTTTAGGTGTATAATTGTAAGCAGAGTTTTATTTGGCTAGAGAACTATATTATAATAAACATACATTGGTCGGCAACGTCGCAGTGAAGTAGTAAAAAGATTGAAGTTTTATTAAAAGACGTTATCATCAGAATAATTAGCGTCATCCTTTCAAAACAATTCACGCATAAAGTATTGTTACATCGAACAGCATTATCAACGCGTGTCCAACGAAATACTATGTAAGTCGGCATCAAAATCGTTGCATCTACTATCGCTAACGTGAAGCAAATAAATAATTGTTTCAAGTGGGAAGTAAAGCACAGTTGAAGCCTTGATTTACATCATTTTAATAATCGGTTAAAACACATTAAACTGAGTGGCACATTTGGAATAGAACTGCTTATAATATTTCACACATTACTAAAAAGTGTTTAGAGCTAGAATAGACGGAGGGGATTCCACACTGAGCCAGCTATTTAGGCTATTGCATGTCAGACCCGGGAAGAACAGATGAAGTAAGAGTGATATACGGCCATGTTGGAACTCAGGCGAATTGTTAGTTAAGATCAAGGACAACTGTGAACAGCGTTCGAGAAGGCGGTGACCGATCCATGTGGTTTCTGAGAACGTTCTGATGCAGCTTTGTCCATTAATCGCAGGGCTGTATGTTTAATAACAGTTAGGTCCATGCCATGTGATTTTCCCTATTGTTAGAGGTTAGAATCGCGATATCAATTGAAAAATCTATATGCAAAGGAATTGATGATTCAACGCTCGAAAATCGTTAATTTTAGAACTCACTGCTAAGTATAGAAGTGCTAGAAAAAATAATAGAATCCATTTTGTTTAATGATACAGTGTGAGAGATGCATATTTGTGAAGCAAGGATTTTAGTGCGTTTGTACCGACTTTCTGTACAGACGCAGTGGAGAAAGCCCACCAATGGGTTACCATATGTTCTAATGATCCCATAATATCAAAGCTTGCAGTCATCTACTTATCCAGTTGCACAGTTTTTAAGAGCTGGGGACAAAAATTGTCCGTGGGACAAAAATTCGGCGGTTATTGGCGTGTTTAAATAAGCTTAATTCTAATCATACTAAATTATATTATTTTTTGACAGCAACACTAGGCATGTCTTCGGTTGTTTAAAGCAGAGAGATTTCCACCTATAATAATACTGAGCTCTTAATTTAGACTAGTGTATATTTTTATGTACTTTATATAGTTCACGCTTCAAAATGTTAATTATTTAAGAAGAGTAAGCAGTAGATTAATTATCAAGTTTTTAAAAACTGTTCATTTTCTTGAGAAGTTACGTCAATAGGTAAATAGAACTGCATAGACATTCTTAAACTCTTACTGGTGTAGAAATGTGTCATTTGAGAACTCCTTCTTCCCAGTTTTCTAAAAATCTTGCACGTGAATATTTCTAATAAACTTAAAAAGATAGTTCACTGATTTAATTATATTTTGTTTCTGTTTCAGGTAAGGGATTTAACGCTGATTTTGTTTCTGGCTCTGCTGAATTTCTGAAACGAAGTAAGTACCCATCTATGTGTAAATTAATTGTTGAACATAGCGTGGATTTTAAATTAGGATAGTGCTTCTCTGAAATATACTACATGGAGGCGCACCTATTTGCTTTATTTCTTACGGCAATGATATGTGCTCTTGACTGCTGGGTTAATCTTTAAATGGTGTTTAAATTTTCACTCACTCACCCACTCACACAGACTCTCCCTCTCTCATATTTCCAGAATCTAGAGAGAATAGGTATAATCCTGGATAAAGGAAAATGTCCTCCCTCCATCCGGGTTGCGAATCCGGATCTTTAGCTTTTGAGGTTGGCATACCAACAACATGGACAATCTATAACAAATTTATTGACACATTTTTCTCAATTTATTTTACATCACTTTAACTGCAGAGTCATATCGCGACGGATCTGTTAGGAGAAATTTATGCAGTGGACTGTTAGCGTTTAAGCTCTCATCCCTATACCATACTCGTCACGAGTCTGCAGAGGGAGCAGTGCAGATCAACTATACCTCAACATCTGACGGCATTAGGGTGCCATCTAGTCTATCTGCACGCATTATCTTCGGATAGATGGCACTGCATTCGCCAATGCCATGTACTTTTCATTTTTACTATTGTTTTACCCTTAAAGTGGAACATTGAATCGAGGTATTACATTTTCAATCCGGTATTTATCTGAACAATTGAAGGAAACCACGAAAAAACCGTCAGATTGCTCGGCCCATGGAATTTGAACCCGGAACCTCCCAAATGAGGGTCATAGACGTTACCGCTTGAGCCATCTCGCTCGGTGACCTTGTTTGAAATAATGGTACACATATGATAACAATTCAGAATGGCCAGTATAGTTTGAAGCATTTGTGTGATGCTGTTTTGATCTTGATTTACTGCGCGTCAAACTAAAATGCTCTGACGGAGTGGTGCTGTGGGATGCTTGTTCACCTTTCCGTAATGTAATAGTGCTCTATTCACTCATTACATCCTGGCTGTTTCTCATATTTCCCGATACGCACCGTCGGCTTGCTGTGCAATAAATGCACTCTGATCGATCGGCACTCGAGGCACCATGGGCTGCTAACTCACAGCCAGGCCTCTATTGCAAAACTAGTTATTTTGAAAAAAAAAAAAAATGTACTTAAAAAATTTAAAGGTTTTGTAAAGGAGTGTTACGAGAAGAAAAGGAAGGACTTAGCACCTCAACCTATTGGAGATCTTTTGTACCTATAGTATATTTGTCTCAGGAGTTTAGCTGTGACCTTCTGGTTGACGCAAGTGTGACGTCATTGCTAGAGTACAGTGGCAGCACAAAACACAACTGGGCACACTGCCTGGTGCATTGTGTTTCTGGACTGTGTTCACTAGCTCCACACAATAAAATGCCTGCAGCTTGAAAATCGAAATATTTACGTAAGAATTGTGTAAGAATTTGGGAGTGAACATTTTACTGTAAATACCATCAGCATTGAATGTAGCTTACGCAGCTGCTTTATCTACATTTGTGCATCGACTGTACCTGGCCTTCTCTGTACTGTGATCATGTGACAGACTGACCCCTCCCACTTACTATAGTCCATACTCCGCAACATTTCGTTCCCTACATGTAGGTTCGCTCCCTGTGCAATAGCTTACCGCATAAAACAAAGCAATTATGACCAGTGGCAACTCGTATAACCCCACCCACCCCCCCCCCCATCCGGAGGACGAAGGTTTATAGATAGCATCCTTTTTCACTGCTATGGAACGCCGAGACTCCCGCCAGCGCTTGCCACCCTGAAACAACCAAGATGGATGAAAAGTGAAGTGAAATGACAAGTGTGATGAAATTTTCATGTTTCGCATTTTTCATATTGTTTTTCGTAAACATGTTTTGATTTTTCTGGGATTAATAAACTCTCAGTACTCTGGGCTTCATTCAAAATTTCAAGGCGGAGTCAATCCATATTTTTAACTGTTTTATCATTACATTACATTTTCCTCTGGAAGTATTGAAACAAATGAACCAACATCTGCTTAGCAACCATATTACGTCATACATCTGAGTTCTCTGACACATTATAATTTTTATTTAGCAAATTTAGTAATTATTTTTGCACATTTTAACGCTAGAATTGCATAAAACGTTGTATGTAACACGTGCTGATCTTTTCATTGTGCAAAAATTAGTAGGGTTCCTTAGCTCAAAACATATACTCGTATCACAAACACTCAGATAATACAGTAGTTACAGGAATAACTGTTTCATCTCTTACACCATAAGTTATGTTAACGCTCACTACAAAGTTTACGAGTTCACAGACTTTAAGACACATAAAAACGCTCGCTAATCATCACCGGCGATTTCAGAGGAAGGAAAATTTCACTTTTTTGTTGTTAAACCTTTGTGCTAAGGGAATTACAACGTGGGAAGACAATTTTATCCAGAAATGGTAAGCAATGGGGCCTGTGTAGAGCATTGCCGCCCCAAGACGAAGCAACAAACCTTTCGCCTTCCTTTACGCTCGGTTTCGCCTCAGCTCTGCTTTTGAGATTTATCGCTGAAGTCCCTGATGTGTGGTTGGCTAAGAATATTACCATTATGGCGTTTAGCTGCACTGGCTTAAATCACTCTGCCTGACGTGCAGGCTTTAATGTGTAAACTGCACAAGTCCCATGGCTTGCACACTCGCTACGGTCTCCTAACAAAGGAGCTTCAAGTGATTGTATTCTAGTCGAAAGAAACAAAGACTGGAAACAAAGGAAGTGCGGGGTTCGATTCCAAGCTGGAAGTTGGTACTTTTTCACCGGCCAAGATTATCCCGCGTATGAGTGAGAGAATGTGCGTATGACTTCGATGTTGAAAAAACTATATAATCCAAAGTAAACAAACCCAAAGATCAACACCACCGTGAAACGAGTGAAGATGTTTACCTATAAGCAGTAAAGGCAGCCGATATGATCATAGATGCTATAGGCCGCATATAAATGTATAAAACGAGTTGTTTCATAATTAATTATTTTCTTTTTTCAGAGTGTGCCTTATCCTGGGTAACTCTTAGCTCTATGGACCCCGGTCTCATTTACGTTGTTTTTACCCATTTCATTTAAACGTCGGATATGATCTACCCGGTTAAAGAACGTTAAACAAACAAGCAAGGGAAAAATTACATTGAAAGAGCTATTCAACATGAGAAAAACAAACTTTCTTGATTGACAATGAAGAATCCACGTGTCCTGAGGACACAGTCACCTTACATAACATAGTACCAAGTCGTAGACATGGATTAAAATTTACCACTCTGCTACAAAGACTAGGCGTTTTTCCCCTGTAAAGTGGTGCAAAATTCGCAGTACCAAATGACAACAGCGATACCATTTTAAAATAAATTTAAAATATATCTACATGGGCGTCGCGAACGGGGGGGGGGGGCAAAAGGGGTCGCGGCCCCCCCTTGGAAGTTGTTAAACTTAATGTGCAATCAATTATTGACTATTAAACTATTATTTTAATGTAGGACAATTGTTTAGCACAAATCAATACGGTTAACTGCAACAAATATAAATTTCGACAATAAAATGATGAATTAATAATATCTGATTGCAAACTTCCAACATGTGCCCCCCCCCCCCTGGAAAAAAGTCTGCCGACGCTCATGTATATCTAGAATGTTGAAATATTGTGGCGACGCCAAGTTCAACTATCTCACACCACTTCACGGAGAGTAAACAAGGTAACAATGCAGCAAACTGAAACAACTATACTTTTTGAGGAAAAGGTGTATAAATTCACATGTTTTAGAAGTAAATTTTCTTATTTTCTGTTGGATAAAGTAAGTTTTATGGACTCAACCACATAAATTATCAAGGGAAACAACTTCTCGAAATAGTTTTCATGATTTATCGTAATAATTTCAGGAAAAACAGCTGAGAGCTTTAATTTAATTTAACTCACTAAGGTGTAATTTTAGTATGTTCAGACTACCCTTATATAAGGGCAGGGGGGCTACTTGGTGAACACTACTGGTAATAAAATGTCTGAGCAATTTTTAAAACAAGTTTAATTTAAAATTAGGTATTATACTCGTATCTTTTCATGTTTATAATGGTAATATTTAACATTAACTATTCCTTTTTAAGCTTTTACATAAATCGCATTATACTGACAGGGCAGTACTTTATGACCACCTTGACATTTCATTGTTAAAAAGACCAACAATGAAAACTTTGAAACAATTGCGCAGTTCGGTAGTAGAAACAGTGATTGTGAATAACTATTAACTGTATGCCTTTAGTCAAAATGTTAAAAGACTACAAAAAGTGGGCGTAAAGAACCCCCTCCTGCTAGGATTAAACAACAACCAGTGGTTTAAGACTGGATTGAGAGACATAAGAAAATAAGCTGCTGGAAGATAAATCGGAAATGCCAAACAAGATAACAAGAAAAGGTAAGGATATCAAATAAAATAAGGTGGGGATGTCTGAAGAAAGGGCAGAACAAAGAAGGAAGAATCCTGAAAACATATTAAGTAACAAGGGATATAGGGATAGGAGAAACATGAGCGAAGAAGGAAAGAAAAGGGTGAGAGGAAAAGAAAAATAATAGAGATACGAGTAGGAGTCAGAAAAATGACAGCTATCGCTCTGTGTGTAGGAACCTCAATATGTGAGACCAAGTCTTATAACAACTTACGTATCACATTTCTCGTTTGCTAAACTTATAACGGGGGCATGCTTGGAAGGGGCTGGCTTTTTCTTGTGAAGAAAGAAAAGTCAGCCTTAAAGTTGCAACAGCAGAAAAGAGCAGCAACCTTTATCATTATCGCTTGAAGCTAGGCGCACATATATCCATCCCCATATGGCCGTCTCGTCTCGACTCGTCTCGTCTCGACTCGCTCGAGACTTCCCAAGTTTCTCCAATATTCTTTATGTTAGTGCTGAAACTTTGCTATGTATTATCTATACCCGGTGGACGGGAAGAAAAACCAGCTCCAAGTTGTGCACTTGGCTGCAGTAACCATGGCGAAAATAAACGCTTCCCAGGAGGAGCATGAAAATAAAAAATTAGTCTTTCACCATTTATAGTTCACGAATGTGAATTATAAGCTGTCCTAATGCTACAGCAATATATTTTGGAGCTAACTATTCCACTCTTACTATGTTTAACCAATAAATACCACGAGAATTGACCTGTTTCAATCATTTATACTCTGCTCTTTAGTATCTGCTAATTTGTTTGTAATCTTCCGACAGAGTTACTGTATCAAAATAGCAGACATCAAAGAGAAACTGAAACAAACAGCATATGGAAGCATTTGGAGAAATTAATTTAGCAAGTGAATTAATATCTTTTGCACTTTTTCTTGCCATCTTTATATACTATTTTAACTGTTTTGCCTGCATATATATATATATAGGGTTAATACCGGAGCTTCGACTTGAGTAACAAATGATGCAGTTATTATCTATTCGCTAAACTATTTCTCTACTTATTTCTTCTGCCATTTTCATGTTCAGTTAGACACACCAGCCACTGATCTTAGAAACCTCATTTCTCTGCTTTAGATATCTCTTTCTATAGCTACCCAACTCTGCACCATGAAGTAATATTGACAAAGACATGATTGATAACATTTTAATTGTGTTTCCATTGGTAATTTATTGCCTAGACATATATAGTTTCACAAACATATATTTATTGAGTTTTTATCCATGTCCATGTTTTTTCTGTCATACTGTTGCATATACCAGGTGTTCAAGCTGCTCACTTGATCAATAATGTACGAGTCAATTACAATTTTTAAACTTTTATGTTGGTGTCCAATAAACGCCATTGTTATACTTCTGTGTTGTGAAATTTTAAGCTTATAATCTTTTGTTATTTTACATGACTGATGTGCAACCATATGTAAATTATTCTTGAGTTAAGCATCAGCTACTGGTATTCTGCAAACAATAATAGTTAATAGATCATACATTAATAATAAATCACAAGGTAACATTCAGCCAGTTTTAATGGCGTCTATAATATTCAAACTGTTAGGGGTATTAGTGCGCAGATTTTAACGGTGACTTGTTGACGTTAAGCTGACATGTAACTTCCTCTACCGTTTCACGGTTGCATAAGTAACAATCTTTGAGATCCCGTACTATTAGCACGCTTAACATATAAAAAATGCACAACGATGATCCATTTCACGAAAGTACTAAGTTTTTCGAAACCGACACAAATAACAAGGAATATCTCCGAAATGGTTCACTGTGCAAAAAAAATTATTTTGGCATAAATTGTGTGTTTTAGCAATATCTACATTTTTGTGTCGTACGATTTTGTCTATGTCTTACGGTTTACGACTTATTCAAAACTCATCCAGAGTAAACAGGACTACATAGGCTATAGCCAGAAAATTCAAAATATACATTTCATTTCTCATACAAATATCTCAAACATACGGCATTTAATCAAAATCGTTAGAACCATTTTCAAGAAAATCAATATTTTCTAAAAATTTTTCACGTAAAGGGTAAGTTAGGGTGGGGCTATTTTCTTGAAAATCTTCGTGTCGCATCCTTCAAAGACATTAAACTTAAATACCAAGCTTGGTGTTTAACCTACTTTTCGTTTTTGAGTTATGTTGTCCACAGACTGACCGACACACAGACACACACACACAGGGGGTCTCAAAACATATATTTCCGGTGAAATTTCGACATCGAATTTTTTAGTGGAATACAATACTTTCTCTACTTACCAGTAAAGTAAAAATAGGTATTATAAATGCGATACTCTATTGTTCTGGCATATATTCATTAATTTCAGTGCACATTTATTAAATTGAGAATGCGATGCAATACATACAGTATTGGTGTTACATTTTTCAGGAGTTCAGTATTCACCTTATCTATCTATGGTTTAGGCCGGGTCTCTAACATTTCCTCTGGCGCATTCCGATACGTGTTAAATTCTGCCGTTTTTATATTGTTTCCCTCTGCTTCTGCATTTTGTTCCCATTATTCTCTATAAACCTCTAGCTATTTCTCCCTTTTATTGGGTTTAATTGTAATTTATCTTTCTTTTGCGCTTTAAGTGATTTTAGAATTTTATAAGCACTTTCTTCAGCTCTACGTAAATCGGTCATTAATTGGTTTTCCCCAGCTTATACGACGCAGCTTCAGTTGATAATTATTGTACACCATTTTTATATTCAATTTTCTTGTAAATAGCTTAAACTAATTCTCTTCGTATTTGCATTAAACTCTGCTTCTTTGGATACCATACTCGAATCTCTTCCATCTATTATATGTAATAGTCAGCAATCTTTTTAGTTATTTTAGTTAGTACGCAACAAAAGCTATATTTTATATTCTAACAAAACACAAAATGGGTTTGCCCTGTAGCTCGGTCAGTAGAGTACCTACTTGCTGTGTAAGGAGTTCCGGGTTTGATTTCCGGCAAGGCGGAGTAGGAATTTTTCTCCAGCCAGGAGTATTCCTTCCCATCGTCTGTATAAGTATGAAGGAGAATATAAGTGTGTGTGTGTGTGTGCGTGCGTGCGTGCGTGTGTGTGTAAATTCAATATGTAAAACCCCAAAACACTTAGTTAAACGAGTACCACCTTTGCCGATAGGCCGCAGATATAAATGCCAACTTTGGTTTTAACCGATCTTTCGCTTTTTTTTTTTTTTTTTATTCAGGGGTCCTCAAAACATTTCTATTTACTATACGTAGTAGA
Source organism: Tenodera sinensis (assembly GCA_030765045.1). NCBI lineage: Eukaryota > Metazoa > Arthropoda > Insecta > Mantodea > Mantidae > Tenodera > Tenodera sinensis. The sequence goes on from CM060968.1 coordinate 114,591,519, forward strand.
ACAAGTAAAAACTCATGCTAGAGTTTTATTATTTAATGTTTATCAAATGTGTGATTAATTTCAACTATTTGGATGAAAACCATTGGCAGAATAAGTTAATGGAAACAATGCTAATGGAAGAGTTATCGTTTGTAAACGGATATATACATTGTTTCACACTTAGTAATGAACAAAATAGGAAATATTGCAACGCGATTATATGCCATTAATGTGCAATTTCATCCAGGCAATATAATTTACAAGTAATATGAAAAAGTTAGGTTAAGCCTTCAGGCTTATCAGTTGTTTCTACCAACTTGAAGTCTATGGTTAAGATTTTCATCATTTGTACACTGAATACGAAATCATGCGTACGGAGTGAACTATATACAAAAGCTTACGTGACGTTAAATAATCAGTTTTTTGTTCTCAGTAAATCAGTTACTTCATTATTCCTGCTATGAACAGTTGCATTATTCTCGTTTGGGTCCCGTCGTCACAAACCTTCATAAATAAGTTCGGATATCTAAACGTGCATTCATGGCTGCGCAATTACTATCCATTATGACTCAAATTTACGGCACATGCGCGTTGCTTAGAGCTTCCACATAAATAGGCAACTTAATGGAGCCTATTCCTTTTATGGTAAAACGTGAGGTAGGCCTTTTCTCTGTGGGAACTGGTGAAGGGAGCAGCGAATGCAAACCAGTTACTCGTAAAGAAACCACAATAGAGCACTTTCATTAGAAATCAAGATTTCTCTTTCAAAAACAGATAATGTACGGTAAACGGTGTTACATATGCCGCTCTTCTTTTTATTATGTATCCGTGTCACAGGAACCTTAAAGGAAGTAATTCGAATAGGTGTGATTGTTAAAGGCCAGACAAAATGGACTGACCAATCATTCAAAGCAGAGAGCCATGAGTTTAGTTCCAGCAATCAAATGTGACTGGGAGGATGGGGAGGGCCCATGTAAAAAAACAGCGAGATGGTAAACGTTAGGATTACATTAAATTTCAATTGTATACATCTTTATTTTTGAAAAGAGAGAGAGAAAAATAAAAAAATTGCAAAACTACTGAAATATATTTCCCTATTTATAATATAAATAGCTTGTTACGCCTTTACTTTATTGTTAAATGCAACTATAGTATGAAAATAACGAAAAGTCACTCTTACAATATTCTAAAACTGGCTAAACATCTTTGTTGCCAAATGGCAACACTATTCATAAGCTCAAGACTTTATGATTGCAATATATTCTTTCATAAGCAAAGTTTTACTTTTGTTATTACTTGCATAAGTTAGAACTATCGTATTCCATCGAAAAAAAATGGAAAAAATTATGCGTAGGTATATGTATGCGTGTGCGTGTATGTGTGTGTGCGTGTCTTCACTAATGAGCCTTAACCTTTCTGAGACATCTAATTTCAAATTCTAAATTACTAAATGGCTAAAAGTTTACAAAACCTATGTACTAGAATACACATTGGAGCTATAACAACATAACTGGGAAGAAGACTGACTGGCTTTTGCTTGAGATTGTTATGGAATATAAAATAATATTGTGTACCTACTCATCATCGGTGCTCGTTGCCGCCTGCCACTATCATTTAAAGGCATGAATGAAACCATACAACATTTTTAAAACTACTTCTAAAGGCTTTACTTACAACTTTATGAAAGGAGATGCTCAAACTGGCCACCGTCGTTGTCCATACGTTTTTCGCATCTCTATAGGAAACTATCCATCACTCGCCGTAGTTCACGTTGAGAAATGCTACCAATTTTCTGGCGGATATTTTGTCTGGGTTTGTCTTGTACACTTTATGCTTTAAGTTACCCAAGAGATAGAAATCGCAGGGGGTTAGGTCGGGGGACCACAAATCTCTACAAACAATAATTCTGCCCTAAAACACACTTTCAATTGTTGTCATCAAAAGATTGGCCGCATGAGCTGTTGCAGAGTGTTATTGAAAACAGGAAAAATCACGTTCCTTGGCTGCTAATTCTAAAGGAGAAAGGGAACAAAATTGGATCCACGTACAATATGGGCGTCAACTGTAAACTTGTTCATAAAGTAATCCTTCAAGACGAAAAAATTGGTGTATGGTGCACCATTAGCGGAGAAAGGTTTCTCAGAGCTCTAATAAGCTATTTTTATCTCTGGGGTAACTTCAAATCTAAGTGTACGAGATAAACAAACACGCCCTGAGGAATTAAAAACTTGAAGTACGGCCAGTGATGGATCCTTAAAGAAGTGTCAAAAATGTATAGACAACAGCAGTGGCCAGTTTCGGCATCTCCTTTCACGAAGTTGGTAAATAAAACCTTTAAAAGTAGTTTTAAAAATGCATGGTTTCATCCTCGCCTTTATATGATAGCGGCAAACGGCAATAAGGGCCAAGAACGCGGAAAAGGTAAAACACCGCGGAAGTTTTTTGGCCTCCCAGTACAACATTATATACTGGTTTAATGCTTTTGTTTACATGTAAATGTATGGTTGTTTTCAGGACTTGCTTGCTGTATTTACATATAAATACATTTTGCCTTTAACAAAAACGTGTGAAATTCTATTTTTCTGATATATCCAAGTCGTAACTATGAAATGACTGTATCTTGAATCAAAATTCTCCTAAAATGTTTGTCAGAAGCTTATTTACGGTTGTCAAAGGTTTCGAATGTTTCTTTTACTTCGATCCTGTAAAAGAATGACGTTTCTGTCAATTTTTGGGTAGAATAACTCAATTAACGTTTTTGTGTATTGGGAAAAAAATCGCTGTTGCCTTTCTTGTTTACGCGGAGAGATGGTTTAAATGCTGAAGGACATTTTGTCAGGACGACGGTGTGAGCGTCAGTTGTTGTTGTTGTTGTTGTTGTTGCTGGAGATTACCATAATGTCCGGAAGCGGGATGTGTTTGTCAGGTCTGCGTGCATTTAGCGGAACGGCTGGTAAAATAGTTTCTCTTGAATGCGAGAGGCAATCCCACTGGATTCTAAGTGTACAAAACGTTCATTTTTACCCGCACATTTTGGCATGCTGTGTAGTGCAGCGAAATTGGTAGCGTAAATAACCGAAAACCTGAGTGCAAGACGGGCTTGAGTGGAGCTGCACTCTTTTTGGACGAATCAGGTCATGCGATGCGGCATTTTAGCAAACTTACACCAAGCTTCAAGTTGGCTCCAAAATCAAAGTATATCAGTAGAATTATACTTTATGTCAAAAGCATTGTGAGACATGGAGAATTAGATACAATTTCCCTTCTACTTTTTGTATCCAACGCGATTGAGTTGGAGCTAATGTTTTCATCCAATGACATGAAAACAGGCAATCAGCGTCGGTAATGTAACAATATGGCGGACTGCGCTTGCAGCTGTTGTGTATGTACGAATTTTAGTTTGTGCTGCATTAATTATGGAATATTTTACACGTAATTCCTTCTTCAGTACGACGTAACAGGTTGAAAAATAAATCTTCGTCAATTCGTAGAACTTGCCAGTTTTCCGGGTACTCTAACCTCAATTCGTTTTGTAGTAGACCTAATATACCTTAACCCATGCTCTGTTCTCTTCTTTGTGACCATGACCCTGTCCACCAACGTCTTCTACCCCTACTACCTTTCTTCCTACCAAGAATCATAGCAGTAATATAGCAGTCGCTGTATTAATATTTGTATCTGCCATTTCTATTTCTCATAAGTTTAATATTATGCTATTATTTAACGAGCTGTGAATTGCTAGGATCATATTAGGTCGCCAATGTGCCCGAGGAGCTCTTGTTTTTAAGCACATTCTTTCGATGATTTGGTTTTGAAGCTCTGTAGGTTGTAGAAGACCTTGGACCTGCTCTTATATATTTGAACTTCTTAATTATACCATTTTCTCAATATGTAAGCAATTATTTTTTTAAATAACCAACTCAAATAGAGCACTTAAAGGTTGTTTTTTGATCCCAAAGTTTAATTTAGGAGAAAGCAGTCATTTGAACGAGAAAATGCCTAACTAATCCTGCGACGCAATAGCCCTTTCTGGTCCAAGGTTTACCGCCCGGCCACTGCGTTTCCCGTCTCTGCCCACAAGTGTAAGATTCGGATGGTACGTGATCAGCACCCGGTCCCTTCCGGCCGTTATGTGGTCTTCACAATCAAGGGCCGTTACTTCTCAATCAAATAACTCAGAGGCGAGGCTGAGTGAACCCCGACCAGTCCTCCCAGTGGGAGAAAATTCCCATGCCGGTACGGAATCGAACCCGGTTCTCCCGCTTGGTAACCAACAACGGTACTACCATGTTAAGGAGATCCACTAAAACGCCATTCACCGAAAAAAGTTGTTCAAAGCAAAAAATGATTTGCATATATTCGCAATGTTTTGGGAACAGAGGATTAATTATATTAGAGTACACTAATTTATAGAGCAATCTTTAAATCTATCCCTTAAAAAATGGGCTAAAATTTAACTCTATCCCAAATTGGTAGATTTGTCTTTCTTTTTCTGTGCAGTGGTGCAGACTGTACAGTACAAAATGACAGATGTGATTCAATTTATTAAAAATGCACGTAAAATACAAGCTTTGCTACCTACATTGATAAAATATGCATCAGATCAAAGAGCAAATTCCAATTAATAGGAATGCACAAAAAAATATAAATGCAATAGTTTGGCAATTTTCGGCACTTCGTTTCCTCTTACATAGTTTTTGAGTTGGTGAGTCATGAATTTGGCAGATTTAACATGTTGGGGGGGAGGGGGTGGAGGGGGCACCGAGGAGGCTCAGTGGATTCGCTCGCAGATCTTGTGTTGGTTCGTTTCCCTGTTGTCACAGGGTAGAGATTTTAAGTTAACCCAATATAAGCCTTCATCTCTCAACAGCTCTTGTGAATATCCCCAAGCCCCAGCGTGGTTTGGGGTCCACGGTAAAAGCTGTAGGTCCTCTCATTCCACCGCCTTCCTCGTCATTTCGCTACTATCAGAGGTAATAGACTCCGCCCTCTCGGTGCCTGGATCCAGTCATCACTTGGTGAAATAAAAGTTACTGTCAAATCATGTCTTCCGTGCCACGCCTGTATATGTAGAGGTGAGTAGGAAAACATTCTGTGACATTGGACATATAACAATATACGGACGAGAGTGGGACTTGGATAGGGCAAGCGACTGTGTCCGTGACCATAAACAATGATAGCGGTAAAACACAAAAGAAAAGAGTCGAGAATCTTCTCCAATTCTCGCTGAGTCATTGCACACGTGTGCATGCACAGCGCGGTCAGTGAGGAGTTTAGTTTTGGGCCAGTTTGAGTTGAGTTGTTGTTTAGGCGTCGCATACAATTAATATTTAGTTACGAGACTGAGTCGGCCAACCTGTCAGTGAGTACGTATGTGTCGTCGAGTGATTGTATCGTAAAAGCCAGGATATAATGGGCAGAGAAACTGGAGAAAGATGCTGAAAGACTGAGAAAGATTGTGATAGCAGAAAGGATTTGTAGTGAAATTTAGAAGGCAATAAAGTGACAGAAAAGTAACAGGAGTTCCAATTTTGTTACAATAATCTAAATAAATAAAGTTATAAGTTTGAAAATGAAGCAAATATTAATGCAGTATTGTTCATTACGCCGTTCTCAGTTACCAGTAAAAAAATTCTGCACCTATGCCCCTAACACTCTGTGTTAAAACGACAGCGGTGGCGATAACAACATTGGTAGGATAGGGCTCTTAAAGCCTGCAGAAGTTTTTCTGTCTTTGCATGCAGTGTACTACAGAAATGCCGACCTTCCAAGTCAGATAGGAAGAGAAAGGACAAACATTAGAACGCAGTACTGGCTGTGGAATGCGTAACATCATGAAGCGGACACTCGCACCCTCGCATCCTTGAAATTGAGTCGTTCATGCATATCTTCGCAGCATGGATGTTACAATTAACTATTTAGAGAGGACACGTTCGTGTAGATGGGGGAAAAATAACCAGAGCAGCGTCTGCTGCATTTGGGGTCATTTTAAGGTTATACCGAGCCTAAGATTACACTCTGTTTAAAACTGAAATTTAGCTGAACAAAACACAAGTGTAGTTGTATTCAGTTCGTGTGCTGCAGGAGTGTTTATTTGCCCGCGTAGGTGTTGGTGTTGGTGTTTTTAACAGTAAGGCAATGTTTGAGAGGTAGAATCGGAACTGAAAATGCAATGCCACACGCCTTGCGAGCGGAGAGTCTTTGGTTCAAATCCTGGCTTTGGCATTGAATTTTTCAGTTCCGATTCTACCTATGGTTAATGGCGGCGCTGTGGCCTAGCGGTTAGAGCGTTCGCCTACCACCTAGGCGGCCCGGGTTCGATCATGTGATATTCGTGGTGGACGAAAGGGCGTCTGCGGGTTTTCTCCGGGTTCTCCGGTCTCCCCCGCCACTAATTACACCGATTGCCCCATCATTACCTTTCAAATCATCCATTTCGCCTGCATTTCATATCATCCTCTTCCTCAATATCATATGTGGTGCTTGGCTGACCACCCGCTTCCAGGTCTTCACCCTGTGCGGTCCATAGGTTCGTTTGCTCCTCGACAGGCATGTCTTATTTGTATACATTTCTATAGGGTACCAGATAAATCAAATTTTAATATTTTAGGGCCGTGATGTCATTAGAAAGCTTATTAACTCATGACACTAATACAAATTCATGTAACACAATAACTACTGAACAAATGGTAACCAAAATTGGGCTAGCTATACTATGTATCTCTACAGTTAATGATTATAAAAGCAATAAGTTAATACTTGCTTAAAGCTGTACAAAATTGATATAAGTGATACCCCATTTCTTAATTCAAAATGTTGTGACTTGTACTCCACATGCACTTTCCTCCTTTGGTATTTATAGTTGCACAACAGTACTTTTTTCATAGTGTTTTAGCCATTCTCCGTGGTTTAGTGGTAACGTGCTAGCATCTGGTTCCTTGGGTCGCGGATTCAAACCCAGCATATCTGTCAAAGTGCACTGTTGCGACTTGCTCCCCAGAGAGCGCTCTATGATCTTCTTTGCATCTTGCATCAGCTCCAGGAGTTCTGGAACATTCTTGGAAGCTGCAAATTCCTAAAGGTCACTCACAGCAGATAATGCTACTCTAAAAGTGCGTATTAATGGCTCTCTTTCGTTGGCTTCGTCGTCGTCTATTCCTTCCATGAATTTGCTGCACTTTGAGTGTCTTCAGTGGTGGCAAGTTCCTTATCAAAACACGTAACTATGTATTAAGCATAACGAAAATGCGCAACAGTTAGGTTATTTATGCAAACGGTTCCGGAAAAACTATTCCGTTTAGACAGTTTTCGGGTTAGAATGTTATTTAACATGAAAAATAGCTCCGTTCCGAGATTTATTTTCAGGTTTTCCAGGTTTCCCGTATATAGGAGGTCAGGTTTACTCAAGTATAAGAAGTTACACGCCGTGTTTTGCGAGATTCCGCTAAAACATACAATATTTAATTTTGGATGTGCCAAAACACATGCAGCAGGAAAGAAAAGAATTTATATTGTATTAAGATTCAATAATTGTGTTAATTTAGTGTACCACGCCCAGAGAAAACCGTCTGTACTATATCCTAATAGGTTTTAAACTTTTGAACTCTGTTAATACTATTTTTAAATGTCCCCAAAGAAACAGTCTACTGGAGAAGTGCAACCTAAGGCTATGGGGCAACGCGAGCATTTCATATAAAGGACATTTTTGTGGGAAAACTAAACGTAAATGTGTGTCCACTTAGATTAACTTCACAAAAGCCTTTTCATAGGAAGCCGTAAAATTGGTTATAAAAGGCGCGCCAGGTGGGCATCACGTACAGGTAAAAAGCCAAAAGAGTAAGTGGCAGTCATTTGAAGCTTTTCCCCAAGTGATATTTACTGCACCTGTTTTAGCAACAAATCAGTATTTAACGTCTCTCCGGTTCTCATTGAATCCTTCCTCAGAGGAAAAGCAAATAAAGAGAAACAAAACTAAGAGAGGACGGAAGGGAGAAATGGCCGAGATTATAAAAATCTCAGTGCCAGCTAGTGCTTTTTTATATAAAATTTAGAGGCAGGCTGGAGAACGAACCGTACGGCAGGACTAAGCGGGTTTGTCCATAATACGGCCGAGTCCCATACACAACCCCAGCACCGTGATTACGTCTATAAAGCACGGGAAGCGCTGCGTATAGGGGAGAGCTGATAAAAGCCATTCGCCTCCAGCGAGAGTCAGGTTCGCCAACATAAAAAATGTATCATTTCTGATGATGGGTTCCCGTACGGGAGTGTCTTGCCGCAGCTTCCCGACATCGGATGTTCTATTTTGTTATCTGCGTGTTGGGTTTTTTAATAACCGTGTAGCAGAAAGCTATTCTGGATGGAATTATTACCCATAGAGTTTCATTGTTGCAGTACGTATGAAAGCCTGTTTTTCTAAATATATGTGTGTATTAACTGGAACAAAAATGACAGGCTGCAGTGTTCCAAATTGAAACAGTGCCAGAAGTTTATAACTCTGCTGTCCGCAATGCGTTTCCAGTAGCTATGAAAAAGAGACCACTGCAATTGACGTTCTCCGCGTTTTAAGCCATACACCTATCCCTGTGTTTGACTCATTTCGGCAATTTATTTATTAAAATCCAATATTCCACACCTTTCTTGTGATTCCCTTCATTTTTTACTTCCTCCACTACGTAGTTACAGTAAGCAGAGCAAGTATTGCATTTCACTTAACCAGAAATACATATTTTGAAACCAAAAAGTCTGACATCTAGCACTCACATGACTTTCTCTACTCTTGTACTAACTATTCTTATAAACCTTTATTGCTCTATTTTCTTCATGTAGTCGAGATAAACATTTGCAGAAATTATCTTATTGCTGATTTTCTTGTAGGTGCAAGGGGAATACGGAATTAAAGTAGGCTTTGAGCGATCTCAAATATTTTAAAGTTGGTCGCTATATAAACGCTTTGAAATTCCATTCTCTTTACACGGTGAAGAGGTAAGAAATAAAATAACTACCTTCCATTTGGGAAAAGTACAGCTATTGAAAAACTCGGAATATCTCCGAAAAAATCTGATGTGTTGCACTCACATGACTTTGTCTACTCTTGTACAAACCATTCTTATAAACTCTTATTCCTATATCTTCTTCGTCTTAGTCGAGATAAACATTTGTAAAAACTATGTTATTTGCTTATTTCCTTGTAGGTGTAAGGGGAACATTAGAGTACAGTAGGCTTTGAGCGATAGTCAAATCTTAAAGCTTTGAGATCCCGTTCTCTTTGCACGCTTAACATATAAAAAATGAACAACGATGTTCCATATCACGAAAGTTTTAAGTTTTCCGAAACTGACACAAATAACAAGGAATATCTCCTAAATGGTTCACTTTACCCCCCCCCCAAAAAAAATTATTTCGACATAAATTGTGTGTTTTATTGAGATCTGGATTTTTTGTATGATAAAATTTTGACTATCTCTTACGGTTTACGAGTGATTCAAAAGTCATGCAGATTAAACAGGACTACATAGGCTATAGTCAGACTATTCAAAATATACATTTAATTTTCATACATATGATATTTTCATCAAAATCGTTAATCATTTTCAAGAAAATAAAAATTTTTCGAAAAATTTTCCATGTAAAGGGCAGTTTTTGAAAATCTTCGTGTCGCATCTTTGAAAGACATTAAACTTAAATACCAACATTGGTTTTTAACCGGCTTTTTGTTTTTGAGTTATGCTGCCCATAGAGTAACACACTGACGGACAGACACACACACGCGCGGACCTTTTTCTAAAAATGCTTTTTTTTTTTTTTTTTTTTTTTATATATAGGGATTCTCAAAACATATATTTGAGGTGAAATCTCTACATCGAATTTTTGGATGGAATACCAGTAGAGAAAGTAAAAAATGCATATGGACATAATTGGGGAGTCTTGACGGATCATGTTTAGTGTAGTAAGATTTGATCTATCTCTTACGTTTTACCAGTTGTGCAAAAGTCATCCAGGATAAACAGGAACAGATGAGTTATAGCAACAAAATTCAAAATATACATTTTATTTGCCATAAAAATATGGTATTAATCAAAATCGTTAGAGCCATTTTTGAGGAAAATAGAATTTTCAATGTTATACGCTTCACCGAAGGTAGTCAGCCATTTTTAACATTTAAACCTAGCTGTTCTCTTGCGTCAAATCTTTAAGCCGTTGCGCATGTGCAGAATAGTGCAGGCAGATTCTCCAACTTGATCGTAACATAAGTATAGGACAGAAGTGATAATTATAATTCAGAGGAGGTGGTAATGAAAAGTGAAAAAATTATTTTGCGATGAAGGATGCCATTGGTTGAAATTTGTAATTGTTTTCAACCAAGTCACGTACGAGTGGAATATTCTAGGTATATTTTACTTTATCAGGTATATTTTAGGTTTTTGCGTGAAGTGTTTATGCGTATGTGATCAAAGAGTGTGTCCTGCAATGGAAATTCGTGCAGATTGTACCTGTTTGAGATGTGAAAGATAACTATTAAACACCGGGAAGTGTTGGAGTGTGATTCTTCACTTCATTGCTATTCAGGGAACGTTCATTGCCGGTCACGACAAAGGTGTTAGTTACCTTTCTCTTTACTTCGTGTATGTGTTGCAAAATTTTGCTCGGCAATAACTTAGAATACGCGAAAGAAATAATAAGACTGCTTAAATATTACATGAAAAGTCGACTGCTCCGCGAAATGAAACCAACGAACAATTACTTGGAAATAGAACGTATATCATTCGTGACAGAGACCTGTATTGTTAGGCATACGAAGGTAAACCACAAATTTGTGAATATACAGATCAATATTTTGAACCCCGCCCTCAGATGTATCAGATTAAAAATTGTGTATCTATATGGTGAGAAAGGAGAAACGACCCAGTTGCACGCTTGAGAGTTCCCTGTTCGATGCTAGTCTCGGGCGTGGAATTTGTGGGAAAAGGGTGTAGACGGATTTGCTTCAAACTCCTTTCGCTGTCGTGGTGTTCGATTTATTCTCCAACTGCACATGAAGCATAGTTTCTCAACCAAACACCTCGGTTGAAAATACCAAATTCAGGTGTGTCAAACTCGTACTTGTCAACTTTTAGGTTTGTTACTAAAATATCCAGACTTTTTACAATTTTACGACAAAGGAGATGCTGGTCCTGCTTTGTGGGCAGATTGTAATGCTACAGATTTTCACTGCACTAAACAGTAACCTTAGAGCCAGGGTTGCCAACTCGTACGATAATTATGGAGGCATACGATAATTTTAATGCTTGTACTCATGGTTGTCAACCCGTACGATAATTATGGGGGTGTACGATAATTTCGATACCGGCGAAATATCATTTTCACTGGTTTGTCACACCAGCGAAATGAAATTAATTACAAGTACCAACACCACTTTTGCCCTCATGGCCTGTCTCCATCCCTTTAAGGCAACCACTTCATATCCTATTAATCTTTCTACCCTTTATCCCCTTGTTGCCAGTGTGCGCAGATCTGGTAATCTCAATGAAGAAGGCACTGTTCAGAAAATTGATGATCAATAGAAAAAACTCGGAGTAAGCGATATTCCATGTGAAATAAAGAACATGCCTGAACCTGGCAGTTTCTGGAATGCTGTTAAACACATGTGGCAACTTGGTGGAAATACTGATTTCAAAGAACTGGCGGAGTTTGCATTGATCTCGTTGCCCCACGAGAAGATGCTAAAGTTTATCTCAACAACAAATTTATATAATGCCGCAACGATTGAGCAAGATGATGAACTTTAATATGAACAGTGCTGGAAACATAAAGACTAAATTTGAAATACTGGCTGAGCTCATCGATCTTGTAAGTGGATACTATTACATTCTCATAAGTGTTATACTGATATCTTTATTGTTGTAGCATCTGGTTTAAGATGTACGATAATTTTGACTCCAAATCTATAATTTTGAGTGGCCGGTACGATAATTTTTCTTCCAAATGTTGGCAACTCTCCTTAGAGCAGTCATATTCAACCTGGGGTACACGAAGTCATCTTAGAGGGTACATAAAATATAAAATACCCATACAGCCAGTATACATGCTTAATTTCTCTACTATGTATAGTAGAGTAGAGGAAATATTATATTCCATCCAAAAATCGATGTCGAGATTTCACCGAAAATACGTTTTGAGGCTTTGTGTCTGTCAGTCTGTGGACAGCATAACTGAAAAACAAAAAGTCGGTTAAAAACCAAATTTGGCAGCTAAGTTTAATGTCTTTCAAGAATGCCACACGAAGATTTTGAAGAAAATTCCTCCATCCTAAACTACCTTTTACATGGAAAATTTTTAGAAAATATTTATTTTCTTCAAAATGGCTCTAACGATTTTGATTAAAATGCCATATAATTGAGATATTTTTATGGCAAATAAAATGTAAATCTTGAATTTTCTGGCTATAGTCCATGTAGTCCTATTTACTCTTGAATCACTTTTGCTTAACTGGTAATCCGTAAGAGATAGACCAAATCTTACCATAAAAAATGTAGAATCTTGCTAAAATACACAATTGATGTCTAAATAAAATTGTTTCTAGAGTGTTATTTGTGTGAGTTTTGGAAAACATACTTCGGTCGAATGGAACATCGTTCTTCATCGTTATGCTTGCTGTATCTGGTGTAATTGACCACATAATTTAACGTTTCTTATGGTTGTTTAGTCTACTATAGAAACAATCTGATCTATTGCATTCATATGACTTTCTCTACTCTTGTACAAACTAGTCTTACAAACCATTATTCCAGGCCTGGTGTTCAATGAGCGCAGCCTGCTCACGGCCTTGCACTGATAAGTGTGCCTTTAGCGCCACACAAGATATACAGACAAATGATAGTGGGAGAAGAAAGTTATGATAATATAACGCATCAGATATTTTTACATAAGCCGCGATTTTTTGATACTCTTGATCTATATTCTCTGTATCATGTTAGCGTCATATTAGTGATGCAATAATTACAGCATAAACCTCCAAATTAACTGTAAAGCTCATAAAACCGAATGTTGGAAAAAAACACACTCAGGCGTCAGGTAATGATTATTGATGCATTTGTAAGAAGTAACGCTCACGAAATGGTTTAGTTCCCCTTCTTTTTCCCATTGTTTTCATTGTTTTGTGTGTTAGAAATTTGTTAAGTTCATTCTTGGCGCACTTCTAAATTAAATCATCCGGGGATCTGCTGGCCGTTTCTTGTTTGGCAGCTGGCAGATGGGGAATTGGAGCGTTAACTCCGAGCAAATCGAATCTTACACACTCGCTCCAAATTACAAACTACAGTTATAAACAAGCACCTAGTTTTTTATGGGAACTGTTCGAAATGTTTCATGCTAGGGGGTGTCTAGGTTCTGTAATCTAGAACCTAGCTTTCGCACTGGCGTCTGTTCAGAGAAGGCGTAATGTTTTTGTTTCGTGAATCAGTCGCCTGTTGCAGTTCCGGGGGAAGTATGGTCGAGCCATCAGCTGTGAAGAGGATCAGAGAATGGTATGCAACATTTAAAGAGCCTGGCAGGTTTGGTGACAATACAAGAAACGACAGGGCTCCTATGTCGGTCGTGGCCGAACTTAACCCCTCTCGCCTTTTCTAAGTACATTAAGGAAAACGTGTTTAGTTTATCAGTTCGTGATATTAACACCGTAAAGGTGCAAATATCGTTTAGACGTCATTGGGCAACAAATGTCCAAGTGTATCCATAGAAGCTTTATATATAGGGATACCATTCGCAAGAAACGGCATATCTGCATCTAGCATAGGTCGCCTATGAGGTCCCCTGAATTCAAAAAAGCATTTTTGGAAAAAAAGGTCCGCGCGCGCGCGCGCGCGCGCGCGCGTGTGTGTGTGTGTGTGTGTGTGTGTGTGTGTGTGTGTGTGTGTGTGTGTGTGTGTGTGTGTGTGTCTGCCTCTGTGTGTCTGTCAGTCTGTAGGCAACATAACTCAAAAACGAAAAGTCTGTTAAAATCAAAAATTTGTATTTAAGTTTAATGTGTTTCAAGGATGCGACACGAAGATTTTGAAAAGAAATTGCTCCACCCTAACCTAACCTTTACATAAAAAAGTTTTAAAAAGTTTGTTTCCTTGAAAATGGCCCTAAGGATTTTGATTAAGATGCCATTTGTTTGAGATATTTTTATGGCAAATGAAATGTATACTTTGAATTTTCTGGCTATAGTCCATGTAGTCCTATTTACTCTGGATGACTTTTGCATAATGGTAAACCGTAAGAGATAGACTAAACTTTACTGTACAAAAAACGTAGATCTTGCTAAAGTACACAATTTATGCCTAGATAATTTTTTATAGAGTGAAACATTTCGGAGATATGCCTTATTATTTGCGTGAGTTTTGGAGAACTTATACTTTCGTCAATTGGAAGATCGTTATTATTTTTTTATATCTTAGCCCTGCAAAATGAACGAAATGTCAAAGCTTTAAAAGACTTGACTATCGCTCAAAGCCTGTATTCCCACATTCCTTTTGTACCTACAAGGAAATAAACAGTAAGATAATTTCTGCACATGTTTATCTTGACAAATATGAAGAAGATATAGGAATAGTTAATGCAAGAGCAGGAAAAGTCATGTGAGTGCAACACATCCGATTTTTTATTCTAAAACTGTCCTTTTGACAAAGGGTTCTTCCTGAAAAAGGGTGACCATCTTTGTGAGGATTCTTTGTCAAGCTTGTTGTCCATTGTCACAATAAAGGATTCTTCGACATAGCATTGCAATTACCAGATGCTCCTTAGCTGTTGGTAAAGGTGGTCGTTTTTTATGACACTAGAATTCGTATTTCCCATCACACTGACCTAAAGAGTGTTCCCGTACAAATAGATGTTTGATGTTACCATGCCAGTCAAATGACAAAGTTACACCACTGTTACATTTTTATTTTAAAATTCAAAACATCAATTCATGCAGAATTGCCAATTGCGTAGACAAAACAAAAACATTCCATAGACTTGTAAATTGGAGATATTTGTTTTGAGTTTTTAGAGCATATAGGCAACAAAATAGTGAATTATTGTTGACTATGAAAAATAGTTCATGGTTGTAGATCACTCCTCCAACTAATGCCTCATTTATTTTTCCTCTTATAAAAAGCCTCGAATAAGCCATTGCATCGAGAACACTATTTTATGGTGTCTCTCGTATTGTTAGTTCTGCTCCATAAACCACCTTGCCCGTATGCAATAGTTTTACAGCTTCGTACTTTATGAATTCTACGACTTGAATTCGTAGACCATTATACTGAATTTAATAATCCAGTCAACCTACATGCAACTCGTTTTCCTCAGCTATCACAGATTTAATGAGCCATCAAGTTCTCATATCACGCTTCAACAATAAAATCTCTCAACTTTTTTAATTGTTATATCTTCTATATACGTTTTATCATAGTCATTAATCTGATTCGCTAGTTTATACCCAGCTGCTGCTAAATTCCACTGGCGATATTTAACTGATTTATGGCACGTTTTCCTCTTTTATTTTCACCCAGCTTAGCCGCAGTTCTCTTTTTCAGATCAAAAAAATTTTTGAAATGTGTTTCTCATTAGAAGCCATGTTATCATACAGTATACTTAAGATTTCCAAGACAATCCTCCAATCACAACTGCCCTTTTTATGGAAAAGCTTTCGAAAAGTTTGATTTTATGAAGTGGCTATGAAGATTTTGATTTTAATCTTTGAGAAGTTTTCACAACGAATAACCTCAGAATCTTCTTCATTCTGAACGACTTAAACCGTAAGACATCGTCAAAATCTGGACACACAAAAAATTCAGATCTCGTTAAAGCACACAATATATGTTAAACGCAAATTTTGTGTGGTTTTTAACTATTTCGAGATATTCCTTACTTATTGAATTTGTTTGAATTCTTAAAAACTTATTCATTTCTCAATGAGAAGTCGTAAGTCATTCGTTTTTGTTTTGTTTCTCATGGATCCAAAGATTAGGAATAACTTTTCAAACTCGTTGCTAGGCGACACGCTGACTTTCGGTTTTCAAGATATTCTGCAGCTAAATGTGTAAATATGAAGTAAAAACGTATCTGGATTAACAAGGAGTAGAAACAAGAAACAATTTTGGAATAGTTAGTGGAAGAGTAAGTAGAGAAAGTCATGTGAGTGCATCTGAATCAGATTTTGAGTATTGTGTCCAAGATCAATGTAATGTATTTTGAAAGAAAGTGCTGAATATATACGATTTTGCTCTAATCATATTAAGGTTGCTGTTAAATCTCAACTGCAGAGTGTTTTAGGAAGAAGTTATTGCTAATGTGAAAGTACAATGTAAATAAAACACTTCAAAAAATTACCTAATATTTCACAATAATAGTATATTATTAAAGTACTCATATTTCGAATCGTCTATTTGGATATATGCGAGAATTCTCACACAATTACGAAAAAACATTGTTCTTCCTGGACAGCCAAATGAAAGAGATCGACGGTGTAGTTTAAGAAGGCAGATAAGAATGAATGAATGAAAAACGTTATTTGGGCATGTTGTAAAAACATGCCCTGGCTGTTTTAGAGATAGTCCCTCTTCAGCCGCGTATTTTAGATTTTTTATCTTGGGTATTGTATTGGGTAATATCGTAGAAAGGAAAACCAACCGTCAATGCTCCGGGCATCCTCGAGCAGAGAACCATTTGTCTTCGAGTGAACACTCAAGCACTTCTGCGCCAGAATATCTTTATACTAGACTTTTTTTTCGGCTGGTAACCCATTTTTTTCGAAGCGGTTTTCTATCTTACGTCATGACGTGATGACGTGCTGTTGTCTAGCTGAGGTTGAAGATTCCCCAGCCGGTAGGTGCAGGGAGCTCGAAAGAGCTTTGTGTGTTTCCACCGTCGGCGGAAGTCTGGGATTTATTCGCGGTCTCCGTTATGATGTAGATATTCGGATTTCCAGTGTATCTTTAGACTGTTTTTAATCTCACTGGGTTCAGCACCTTGCAAGCTTGCATGCTTTAGTGGTACCAGGGTTGCCAACATTTAAAAGTAAAATTATCATAACAGCCACTCAAAATTATAGATTTGGATTCAAAATTATCGTACATCATAAAGCAAACGCTACAACAATAAAAATATCAGTGTAATACTTATGAAAATATTAGAGTAATGATGTTTATTATATCCACTTACAAGATTGATGACCTCAACAAATATTACAACTTTAGCACTTATGTTTCTCACACTATTCATCTGAAAGTTCAGCTTCCTCAACCGTTGCAGCATTGCACAAATTTGTTGCTGAGATAAACCTTAACATCTCGGTGACTTGCAGATTTTAAGATCTACCACGTTCTTTCATAAGTTGAGACGGCAAAATGAGTTCATTTACCGTATCTAATCCCAATCTGTTTCTAACTTTGGTTTTATTACACCCAGTTTAGAAAGGAAAGCCCTTTCACAAGAAGTGCTTCTGTAGGGCAAGGAAACTTCTGATAATACAAAGGCCGCTAGTTCTTTGAAATCAGTATTTCCACCAAGGTGACTTATGTTTAACAGCACTCAGAAACTGCCAGGTTTATATATGTTCTTTATTTCACACGGAATATCAAGTATTCCGAGTTTTCTACATTGATCGTCAATTTTCTGAACAGTGCCTTCTTCATTGAAATTATTAGACCTGGGCACACTGGCAATAAGAGGATAAAGGGTAGCAGGCTTAGTAGCTATGGGGTGGAGACAGACAATGAGGACAAAAGTGGTGTTATTTGTAATTAGTTTCATTTCGCTGGAGTGACAAACCAGTGAAAATGATATTTTGCCGATATCAAACTATCATACGTTCAAATTATCGTACACCCACATAATTATCGTACGAGTTGGCAACCCTGAGTGGTACTTGGGTGAACTGGGGAGATGGTTTAGCGACGTACAAGAATAAACAAAAAGTAAATTTTATATTTTGTAGATGAGGGAGTGACGCTGAGAGGGAATGTTTATAATTTCCATTGTAACTTTTGTCCCAGCGTATTCCTCAACGCTGCGTTGCCACTTCCAACCATCCTCCAACTGCCGAAGAAGTGGAGGAAACGTGGGAAGCAACTTCGACCAGCACTCTCTGTGTACACATTGCTCAAGAATCCTCGGAACAGATGCGCTCCATGTGATTTGCGTTGTGAAGAGGAATTTTAGTCATTTTCTAAAAGAAAGAATCAAAAATACGTGGTCTCCCATCAGTAAGCAGAAACGTTCCTCATGGTTACTCTGGAACCGATAGACCGTGTGCGGAAAATCCCCAGTACCGGGGCATTAGGAAGTCAGCACCGAAAGGAGTGCCAACGTACAATGACATATGCTAATGATGCTAATGAGATAAAGAAACAATTTAACACTGTCATATAACAGCGAAGGTGTACACGAGGATATATGGCGCCGACGTCAACAAATGTGCAACCAGAGAGTGCTAAAACCTCCTAACATGAGCCATGCCAAATTCAAAGCTTTTGAATCAATTAAAAAAAGAAAAAAGTCTGATGCATTACATTTACATAATCTTGTTGACAATTATACATTCCAATATCATAACCTTATTGATAGCTAGTCAGCACCTTTTAAAGACGATCCTTATGTGTGACGACTTTCAAATTCTGTTTTCTTTGTATGAACATGAAAAAGAAAGAAAAAGGTCGAATGTGTTGCGCTCGCATGACTTCCTCTACTCACTCTTGAGCGATTTGTTCTTATGAACGCATATTCTATTGCCTGATTTACGTTAATCAAAATAGACTTATTGTAGAAATACTTTAATGATTGGTGTCGTTGTAGGTAAAGGCAAATCCAGGCAAATCTTATAAGAGCGGTCGCTTTTTGATGACCTTCAAATTCCATTCTGTTTACATGACCAGGGGAAAAACGAATAACGATTTCCCATTTGAGCAAAGTAAAGAGTTTCAAAATGCAAAGGATGACAAAGATTATCTCAGAAATGATTAATTCAACAAAAAACCGTATTTGACAATAGTGTGTTTTGACACATTTTTTATCTAGTAAGATTTTCTCTTATGGTTTACCAGTTATGCAAGTAATTTAAAATCAAGAGGGCTTCAGGG
The DNA here is from genome assembly GCA_030765045.1 of Tenodera sinensis. NCBI lineage: Eukaryota > Metazoa > Arthropoda > Insecta > Mantodea > Mantidae > Tenodera > Tenodera sinensis. The sequence goes on from CM060968.1 coordinate 114,610,604, forward strand.
TAAGTTATTTGTGCTAAAAATAATACAATTTAACCAACTGAAAACAAAAATGAAATAAAACAAATGTATTTAAAACAATCTTTCCTACAGTTGCATCAACTACTGGAAGCCAACAGCTATTTCAAAATTCTTTTACCTACTTTTACAAAATTTCGCTAGGTACAAGTACATGGTTGGTTGGGCGTTAGCTCTGGCTTCAGAGGCATTTCCTAAATACTAAGTTTGGTATGTAACCGATTCTTCTTTTCTGAATCACACACAAACACATACACATAGACATGTTTCTAGTGTATTCTTTATCTTTTTTTAGGGAATTTCAAAACACATGTTTCCGGTGAAATCCTGGTATCGAATTTTTTAGATGGAATACAGTACTTTCTCTACTTACTGTAAAGTACTAGAAATTAAAACGGATATCAATTTGTAGCTGAGAAAAGTATAAAGTATCTCAAAATGCAAATAAATAACAAAGAATGACTCGGAAATGGTTAGTGTCATGCATCGTTTACTTGATATAAATTGTTGGCTTCGTCGAGATTAGATTCTTTGAGTAGTAAGATTTTATCTCTAACACAAAAGGCATTCAGAATAAAGAGGACTTCTGAGGCTATTTGCAGAAGATATGCAAATAACTTAAAGGTGTATTGCATTTTAATCCAAATAGTTATAGCCTTTTTTTGCTAAAATAAGAAACTTTTCCCATTTAAAAGGTAGTTTGAAGTGAGGCGTTGTCTTCAAAATCTTCTTGTTGCATCCGTGGAAGTTTCTCAACTTAATGCCAAATTTCGTATTTAACATTTCGTTTTTGAACTATGCTATCCACATCCACGTGCAAGCATGCACTATTTTCTAAAAATACCTACATTTGGGTGGTTCAGTGGCCTTAAAAGTGTATTTCCGGTGAAATCTGCAAAGTAAATTTGGGTCTGATTACGGTACGTATGTAGTAGAGGAAATAAAAACGAATAGCGACTTGCCATTTGACATAAATATTAAATTTCTGAAAATCAAATCAATAAAATATGGCGAGGCCCAGTTTTCTCATTCAGAAAAAGGAAATTCAGGTTGTCATTATTAATTATTCAGGTCATTAATAGCTTTGGTAAACTCGTTCTTAGTCATATTATAAGTCACAAGCTTTAGAATATTAATCTTTAATAGCTTCTAGAACAGTGTGTAGTAAGAGATTAATGTGTTTCTGGAATTCTGTGAAGAAAATATTTTTCTTGGAAAATGCACTTCAAATGTCTTACGGTTCGGTGCATCTTAGGGTCATCAGAGAGGTATATATTTTTTTCCTTTTCTTGCCCCATTACTCATCTGGCTCCAGTTATTGCTCGCTTTTTACTCTTGACTGGTTTTTTTATGCTTCATTTAGCATAGCTCAAGTTCAAGGATCTTGCTTCAACGAGAGCAGCATGAATAAGCCTTGTCTTGAGCTCATTAAGACACATCTTATATTACGTGACTCCCCCAAGTTTCCCTTTTATGAATAACAATGCTTCGAGAATTACCTTCCAGTAGCGACTACAATGTGTGTTTTTTTTTTTTTTTTTTACTTTCTCTACTGCGTATACTAAATAGGGGAGGTATTGTATTCCACCCTAAATTTTCATGTCGATATTTCAACGGAAATATACGTTCTAGGCCCCCTGGATCCCAAAATGAGCTGATTTAGAATAAGGTGTGTGTGTGTGTGTGTGTGTGTGTCTGTGCGTGCGTGCGTGCGTGTGTGCGTGCGTGCGTGCGTGTGTGCGTGCGTGCGTGCGTGTGTGTGTGTGTGTGTGTGTGTGTGTGTGTGTGTGTGTGTGTGTGTGTGTGTGTGTGTGTGTGTGTGTGTGTGTGTGTGTGTGTGTGTGTGTGTGTGTGTGTGTGTGTGTGTGTGTGTGTGTGTGTGTGTGTGTGTGTGTGTGTGTGTGTGTGTGTGTGTGTGTGTGTGTGTGTGTGTGTGTGTGTGTGTGTGTGTGTGTGTGTGTGTGTGTGTGTGTGTGTGTGTGTGTGTGTGTGTGTGTGTGTGTGTGTGTGTGTGTGTGTGTGTGTGTGTGTGTGTGTGTGTGTGTGTGTGTGTGTGTGTGTGTGTGTGTGTGTGTGTGTGTGTGTGTGTGTGTGTGTGTGTGTGTGTGTGTGTGTGTGTGTGTGTGTGTGTGTGTGTGTGTGTGTGTGTGTGTGTGTGTGTGTGTGTGTGTGTGTGTGTGTGTGTGTGTGTGTGTGTGTGTGTGTGTGTGTGTGTGTGTGTGTGTGTGTGTGTGTGTGTGTGTGTGTGTGTGTGTGTGTGTGTGTGTGTGTGTGTGTGTGTGTGTGTGTGTGTGTGTGTGTGTGTGTGTGTGTGTGTGTGTGTGTGTGTGTGTGTGTGTGTGTGTGTGTGTGTGTGTGTGTGTGTGTGTGTGTGTGTGTGTGTGTGTGTGTGTGTGTGTGTGTGTGTGTGTGTGTGTGTGTGTGTGTGTGTGTGTGTGTGTGTGTGTGTGTGTGTGTGTGTGTGTGTGTGTGTGTGTGTGTGTGTGTGTGTGTGTGTGTGTGTGTGTGTGTGTGTGTGTGTGTGTGTGTGTGTGTGTGTGTGTGTGTGTGTGTGTGTGTGTGTGTGTGTGTGTGTGTGTGTGTGTGTGTGTGTGTGTGTGTGTGTGTGTGTGTGTGTGTGTGTGTGTGTGTGTGTGTGTGTGTGTGTGTGTGTGTGTGTGTGTGTGTGTGTGTGTGTGTGTGTGTGTGTGTGTGTGTGTGTGTGTGTGTGTGTGTGTGTGTGTGTGTGTGTGTGTGTGTGTGTGTGTGTGTGTGTGTGTGTGTGTGTGTGTGTGTGTGTGTGTGTGTGTGTGTGTGTGTGTGTGTGTGTGTGTGTGTGTGTGTGTGTGTGTGTGTGTGTGTGTGTGTGTGTGTGTGTGTGTGTGTGTGTGTGTGTGTGTGTGTGTGTGTGTGTGTGTGTGTGTGTGTGTGTGTGTGTGTGTGTGTGTGTGTGTGTGTGTGTGTGTGTGTGTGTGTGTGTGTGTGTGTGTGTGTGTGTGTGTGTGTGTGTGTGTGTGTGTGTACCTGTGAGCTTAACTCAAAAAATCTTATGTGATACACTCACATGACTTTCTCTACTCTTGTACTAACCATTCTTACAAACTCTTATTCCTCTATCTTCTTCGTGTTAGTTGAAATAAACATTTACAGAAATTATCTTATTGCTTATCTGCTTGTAGGTACAAGGGGAATATGGGAATATAATAGACTTTGAGCGATAGTCAATTCTTTTAAAGCTCTGAGATCCCGTTCTCTTTGCACGCTTAAGACATAAAAAAATGAACAACGATGTTCCATTGCACGAAAGTTTTAATTTTTCCAAAAATAACACACAAAATAATCAATATCTCCGAAATGGTTCACTCTGCAAAAAAATGTATTGACAGATAAATTGTGTGTTTTAGCGAGATCTACATTTGTTGTATAGCAAGATTGTGTGTATCAAAGCTAAATTTCCGTGAACAAGTTTGAAACATTCAGAAATCAGTATTCGAAAAGATCCACTTGAACCATTTGTCCATGTTTACACTTCCAGTGTCTTGCACTGAGATTTTGATATTTCTTACAGTTTTGTGCATTAAAAAGGTTCCATATGATGTAATTTGCTAGCAATTTTGTTTACAAATTTTCAGCAGAAACTTACAGAGAATGGATGTATAAAACATGGCACGTGCACGTGGTTTTGGCCACACACGTGACATAATTAATTCCACCAATGAGGTTAACTTGTTTGAAAAGGTACGCTTGAAGTATACTTAAAGGTTTTCTGGAACAACCAGAGTGATACAATTCCTACATGCCAGTTTTGTGCGAAGTAAGTCCCTACTTTGGAACACTAGTGTGCCGTAAGTAACTATTTCTGCGTGCTATGATTCAAGCGTGGAGTTCTCTATTGGGAAGACAAAATAGGAATGTTTATGCTTGAGAATGAAGCCGAAGAAGGTGTTTCTGGTGCCAAGGCGCACCTATCATTTCTTCTGCTTTATTCTCACTTGATGAATAATTTATAAAGCAATTATATTTAAGGTACCATTTACACGAACTGTCTTGTTATGGTAAAGGCGTTGCGATTTAATGAATATGTTATGTTTGCATTGTAATGAAAATGTTAACTCTGTTGTATCTGTTTTCAGGTGAGTACCACACCGCTTTGTACACCCAGTTGAATGGTGAATCCACCTTTGGTGAGTAAACAGTAGCCAGTACACAGGATGCGTCTATGATTAGCTAATCCTGAGCTCCCGGGTTCGATTCCAGGTTGGAATCGAAGTAGGATGGGTGCTTTTTGTAGCTAAGATTTTTGCCCATCTTCCCTAGTGTCTGGAAGTGTGAGAAACTGTAGAAATCCTAACGTCAACAAACCCAAGTTACACAAACAGAAAACGAAAAAACAATTGTCGATGAGCAATTGTTCCAAATGAACAGCTGCTGATACGAACTTCAGATGTTAAAGGCTGCATAAAATTGGAGGAAATAAATTCCCATTCGTGGCGAATCTTGAAATTTGCTTGCAATCATGTACCTTCTATGAAAATGCATTTACTATCTTTAAACTGTTCACTAGGACAAAGTGAAAAACTTTGGATAATCCGTAACGATAATGCATTGCTAGAGGTAAAATAGGAAGAAAATGTTTGTGAACATTTGATATGTATTGCTACAGTATAAAATATAGACAAAAACATCACAAATATTCCAAAATACCTATCTTAAAGACAAAATATACAAACTTCCAGATTTTTGTATAAATTGGCTTCAATAATTTAAAAAGTTTGATGTGTTGCACTCGCATGACTTTCTCTACTCTTGTACTAACCATTGTTACAAACTCTTATTACTATATCTTCTTCGTGTTAGTTGAGATAAACATTTGCAGAAATTATCTTATTGTTGATCTTGTAGGTACAAGGAGAATATGGTAATACAGTAGGCTTTGAGCGATAGTCAAATCTTTTAAAGCTTTCAAATCCCGTTCTCTTTGCGCCGTTAACATATAAAAAATGAATAACGATGTTCCATTTCACAGAAGTATAAGCTGTCCAAAACTCACATAAATAACAAGGAATATCTCGAAAATGGTTCAATCTACAACAAAATTTATTTTGTATATTAGGATTTGGTCTATCTCATTCGGTTTCGGTTAACATTTCCTGTCACTTCCCACAGTTTTACAGGTTGCAATTTCAGCTATGAATCCTTCTTGTTCAACATGGCTTAGGCCATTTAGCCATTTATGGCTTGTTCCTTCCACCTTTTCCTCGTTGTCCTACGTTCCTTTGTCCACGTGGTTAATAGTTACTTATTGCACTATGAATTAAATGTCGATATTCAGAAGCAAAGTATCTAATTAAGCACGAATATCACGTAGATGTGCATTTTGTTTTCAGTTTTACTTCGCAGATCTGTCAATGTTTTCTATCTATCCAAGCCATGATAATTTGGGAACTAAACCCTCAATAACGAAGCTAGATGTTATCGTTGTCGAGCTTGTCTCGTTGTGGTTTGGCGTGAAATTGACCTGCGTGACCGCCAGTTGTTGTTTTGCAATATGTTAATTTTTTATTGGTTCAAGTTTCGTGTTTCATAACAGCATAGGGGGAATGACAAGCAGAAAAAAATATAAGTACTTGAAAAGGACGGGGGTGGAAAAAAAAAACACTAAGAACGGCTATAGCAAGAATTAGTAGATGATTATGGGCTTCAAATTGTTCCTATGTTTAAATTATTTGAAACTAGCTGAAAATTATCAATAATTGCATTTTTAATTTGTTTGTGGTATTGCTGTATTTTTTGTTACTGCATCTACCTTCCTGTGAGTTTTGCGTCAGCCTACAGAAGAAAAAACTTCAACTCCTAGAAATTTGGGGTTGAGTGATAAATCTTAATACATATTTTATGGGAAGTTTTACTCTACAAATTCGTGCTACTGTTCGATTTACAGCTTCTATGTGTTCATGGCATGTGACTTGTTTATTTGTAATTGTATGCAAAGTTTTGTTTTATACATTTTGTGGTATTCACCATCCGTTTTTTCAGGAATTATATAAGATATGTAGACCCATTAAATTGCAGGATTAAAACAACTCTTTAAGTGTGCTATGGATGTATTTTGTTGTCTTGGCTTAGTATGGTTTACCCCTTAAAACTTCTTAATCAAAAGTAGACAATTAAGGAAGAAAATATTGTGGCGCCTGCCGCGTCGCCGCTCAACAGACAGACGGGGCCTCAGATAAACGAAGCTCTACTGTAGTTATTTTTGCTGCATACAATGACATACATTTATAAAACACTTAAACTGTAGCTATCTAATTAAAGTATTGTTCACAGTTACACGAACGAACGCACAGACACAGCCGTGGATCTACTTGTAAGAATGCAGTATCCCATAGCCTAAACCTTTACCTATGTCACGATGCTGCAAAATTCAACAGAGTATCGAATCCGAACTAGTCCGACTCACGTGGACTGACTTGTTTGTAACGAAGTTACAGATTTTTGTTTGGCTGAAATCGGCTAGTGACCTTTGATAAATAAGGGGAGGCAGACAAGCTAGCTAGAGTCTAGACAATTTATTACACTACTCCCCAGGGTAATCCCCTCTCTGTGTTACCTAATGTCACGAGAAACAACTGAACACGCAATTCCGGGCCATTTGACGAAGTTCATAGCGTATTACATTATATTAATTAGGGGAAGTAGGTATTGCAAAAATCTCATGTGATACACTCACATGACTTTCTCCACTCTTGTACTAACCATTCTTACAAACTCTTATTCCAATATCTTCTTCGTGTTAGTTGAGATAAACATTTGTACAAATTATTATTATTTATTTATGCCAACAAACTTACCGTTGGTGTTTTTAAACACACAAGCCGTGTGTGGGCAATGTTTGAGAGGTAGAACTGGGACTGAAAAATCCAATGCCACAGCTGGGATTTGAACCACAGACCCTCCGCTTACATTTTACAGATTTTAAAGAAAATCCTCCTACCCCAGACTACGCTGTAAATGAAATATTTTTCGAAAATGCTGATTTTCTCAAAAATGGCTCTCACAATTTTGATTAAAACGCTATCCATATGTTTAAAGATATACATTTCAGGTATCATGAAAATATCTTAATTTGCTGGGAATGTTCTAAAATTCCTCTTCATTGTGGATCACTTGAATAACTGGTAAACCGTAAGAGATTGACAAAATCTTACTACACAAAAAAATATATATTTCGTTAAAACACATAATTTATGTCAAATAGATTTCTTAATTTCGGTGTGAACTGTTTTGGAGATATTCCTTGTTATTATCTGTATTTCGTAATATATATATAAAATTAACAATAAGATAATTTCTGCAAATGTTTATGTCGATTAACATGACAGAAGTGTTTGTAAGAGCAGTTTGTACAAGTGTAGAGAAAGTCATGTGAGTGCAACACTTCAATTGTGTTTACTTCTTCTTGATTGCCACTTACCTATAGTCGGTAAGAAGGTAAGTACTCTATTCCAACCAAAAGTGTGTATATGTGCGCACGCGTACATGAAGACCATAGTCCCAAAACTAAATTTCCGAGTAATACCAAACTTGATATTTAGTTCTGCATTTTTCAAAGATGGGACATGAATAAATTCAAGAAAATTCCCGACTCCAACTTACATTTAAATGTAAGGTTTTCGAAAGTTTTTTACCATTTCAAATTCAACATTTTAATTAAACTAACATATCTAAGCCATTTCTTTGGGAAATAAAACAATGTCTTGAATTTATTTTGGGAAGAACGCCATTTAAAATCCTCTTTATTCGGCAAGAATTTTGCAAACTTTTATGACGCGTAAGTAAATACTTCTTTGGGTGTAGCGTTATGATTAGTTGTTGAAGCCAATTAAGGGCCAAGGCTTGCCGCCCAACCTCTGCGTCCTCCACCTCTTCCCACTACAGGCGTCATTGGTGGGGTGCAGTGCTCCAGGGTGGTACGTGGTCACCGTCCCGAGCCCTCCCGGCCAGGTATGCGGCCTTCTCGACCTAAGTGAACATTAGCATATCAAAATTATTTTTCTTGTGAATCAATTTACATCGATGTCACATGCCTTGCTTTGGATTTTGATTTTCACGTGTATTTTACTCCAAGTATTGTGTAATTTACAGTGCAAAAATTATGATTATACCTACAATGATTTAGATATTCGCATTACAATACTGCCATATTTTTCATATATATGTAGATTAGTGTGGTTAGCCACGATGTGCCCTTAAGTTACACAATTTATTTCAAATACAAACTTTTGTGCATCAGGGGTTTCTGAAATATCATTGAAATTGGTTTGAAGTTTTCAATATTTCGTCTTTTATTTTTAAATAAGTGCTGTCGGCATTCAGCTGTTTCTTGCAACGTCATGGAACAGTATGGGATTTCTAGGTTAACGTATAGCGATTCGGTTTTGAATACCTGACTATTGATTCTGTTTCCTCTGTCCACTTGCATCTGATGATGTAGATATGATTTCGTAATCAAAATAAACAATAGTGGATAGAGGAAGTCATATAAATGTAACACATAAGATACGATCTTTTCGCTTAATGTCTAGTTTCCCAGATGACAAATGACGGCGAGCGTCAGGATCACTATTGGAAAGAGCATCCATAGAGTAAACTATTTAGAGCAGCACTGCAAGCGTGCGCCACTGCCATCCATCCCGGTATGAGCGGAAGTGATGTCATCGCTTGTTGCATCACACAGACTGCTGTCATCCTCTTCCATTGCGCTGCAGGCGTCCGCCATTTTAGTTTTTCGCTACCAAGGGCAACTTTTAATGCGTTTTCTCATGCAAATGACGCTCTTTTGTTTTGTAACGTATTTTCCAAAATCCACAATGTATATAATTTCCCACAGCAAGGCCACAAGGAGGAATCTTGGACATATTTACCCAGGTGAATCATTTCTGGGTGTCGTTTATTCCATAAAAACTGATACCACCATTGTACAATGTGTAAAACAATAGAACTGTAAGATTAATACAGTAGTGGTGTGTGTTAACAATCTACGGTGTGGAAGCAATAATGTTGAGAACAGTAGAGAGGCCAGCAAAATATATATTAATTTTCTATTTCTATGCCGCTTTATCGAGATATTCTTTGTCATTGGTTGGGTGTTTCAAACCTTTACACATTTCGCAAGAGAAAAATCGCTTCCTCTGCTACTCCTCCTCCTTCTACTGCTACTATTACTACTGCTACCACCACCACTACCACTATCACCATCAGCATAATCATTGCGAATAAAATTACCACTATCACTATCACTACTACCACTACTACTATCATTCTACCACCATAACCATTACCATCATTGACACTACCACCACTAGTACTATCACCACAACCACCACGACTGCTACCACTAACAGCATCACTACCATTACCACTACAAGCACCACTACCACCACAACTACTACTACCACTACTGCCATCAATATCACTACCACTACTATCAGTATCACCACCACTATCACTACCACCACAACTACCACCGCCACTATAGTATCCCCATGTCTTAACGGCCATCTTTATGCACTGCTTTTTAAGACATTCTGAATTTACATTATTTAAATGACTTGACAACCTCAGGTCCTTTCGCTATGAGTTTATTGAGAGGACCCTCACTACTTTGTTCATGTCATTAGCAGCGGAAGAAGCTTGAGGAACAGGTTTACAACTTCTTGATATGTGGTCTAGTATACCACTTCCTCAATATAGCTGCAGTAAATAAAGGAAGTATTGTATTCCATCAACACTTTCGTTCTGGTTTACCCTATCCTCTTCTACTAAATTGTAGTTGGCAATTTCGTATTTTGATACTTTTTTATTTTAAACATATATTCACTCTCATATTCATACTCACAAACTCTGCGGAGAATGACTCTGTTTAAGGAGTAATTCTCCGACGCAACCAGGTATCGAACCCTAAGCTCTGTATTGGGAAACCAGAACCTTCGACCACAGAGGCGCGCACGCACACATACTGTTAATTCTTCCATTTATACCACGCCTTTAATTGCAATGGCCCTTTGAGTTATTTGTGTATTACATCATACACACATTCACACTTTCCTTCATACCTCCAGGCTCTGGGGAGATATGGCTAAAGAACAGTTCCCATTCCCCATCCGGGGATCGAACCCGGATCATTCGCACAGAAGCAGGTGCTCTAGCGACTGAGATACGGGGCCAGTCCCAAAAAGCATTGTTTTATAGTGTATTAAAAGTGTAGTTTAATAACAGCGTCTAGATAACTTGCAGCGTTGTGACTTTCCAGGCTTATGGGAAATTAAATATAAATGCAACCACGCGGAGGTTTCTTTAGTAACATTGAAATGTTTGGGGATTAATAAAAAAGAATAGCATATTCTGGTTTCATTTCATTGTATTTACCCTTATGAGCCACAAGTTTGCGACATAAAATGTGTAACCTGTTAGAAAGTTTAGCAGGCTAATTCCAAACGTTAGTGCACAAACTACACGTTAGAACCAGCACAGCAGATATGGATTAACGTAAATTACGAAAGTAGCTTCTCATTTAACAATAATTGTCTTCACGTGTATGTGCGTTACATGCAATTAACGTTTACGTCTCCCTCATGGCGGATAGCCAACAATGAAGCGGGTAAGGAACATAAGCAAGCTCTATGTTGGTAAAGCTCAGCAGATTTTAAGTGAGGTTATGTGATGTAGGCTATTCATGATTAAAGTTGGTTGTGACTTCAACCTATTTGTTACATTGTTTACTGTGAGTATTTTTTATATAAATGTATTATTATTCTTTGTGTTATGGGTTGAAGTTATGGTAAGTTGCAAATAATGCGTGCTTGGTTAAAACAGATATTGTGCAACAGGTCTTCCTCATGGACCCAGTGCACAAATATTATTGTTTAATCTAAGGTCAGAACATAAACTGAGATCAGAGTAGAATCGCAGTGTATAAAATTAATCTAAGACCATTGGGTCTCAGTGGAAATTTGATTTTAGTTCATAATATAACTTTTGGCAACGTTGTAAAACAGATGAAAATCTCTGCTTCCGGGCAGCAACAGTCACTTGTTTTTTAGCTTCGGACGCATTTGATGGGGCAGCACATTATGAAAATGGCGCAAAACAAGAAACAAGAGAGATCGTCAAGTGAAATAGCAAAGAAAAAGGGACGCAGACAGAAACTGCATGGAAGGAAGTCGTCGGGGATGTCAATTCGAGGTTATGTATTTACCTCAATGATTTTTATTTGTGTATTTTACCAGTTATTGAATCGAGGAATATTTAAGCCTAACACGTGTTCCTTAACATTGAAGAACACAATTGCAAATTGATTTCACTTCTAGAAGTAAATCTCAAACAGAATAACTTCACATTTTACCATTTTCAAAAATATTTCTAGGTTAAGAGCAATAAGTTTTTGCTTCTACTGTGATTCTTATGGACATAATAAACTTTGAAGCAATGTTCTTATTATACAAAAACGCGTTACTTATCGTTTTATTATTTTATTTAAAGCTTTAGTCACTATTTATGTCTTTCTTATCTAAGTTCAATGAAGTTAACTGGACAAAATTCACCAGTCAGATTTGATCTTAGAGCAGGATGTCCTGAACTTACAGGTTCTATTCTGACAACATATACATATTTATTACCTATTACTCCAAACAAATATTAAAACATAGTTGCTCCCCTTTGGATTTCAAACACAGTTTCATTCTTTTGGGCACTCTTGTACAGTAATATTGATCCAAGATACGGACAATGCCTCTCGAAGTTCTTGGGGGTTGTTTGGTCTGCAGGCAGCTACTCCTCTACTGATTGTATTCCACAGGTTCTCAATAGGATTGAGATTGAGATCAGGACTTCTGCTTGGACGTCTTTCGATTTCGATGAGAAATCACATCCAGGAGAGGTTTCTTTAGTGCCACATAGGAATGAAAACCTTGTTCTCGAAGTCTGCCAGAAGAAGTCATTGGTGACACTGTTTTCCCAAATTCTTTCTTGACATTTCTCTCTGTATTTTGGGAATAGAAGTCTTGCGATCTCGTTTGGATATAATTGCAAAGGTCCTATCCTCCCGGTGTGATGTAATCCTTGGCCTAGGTCTGAAACTCTCCGATTTCCTTATATTTCCCTACTGTCTGTGCCACACAGGTTTTGCTTATTCCCAATTGAGTTGTAATATCTCTATATGACTTGCGGCAATTGTGAATACCAATTACTTGCCGTGTTGTATCATCCTTTACACCTTTCTGTCCCATTTTACTTAACTTTCCGCACCAGAACAAAATAGAACCTACTACCAAGTGCATGTACATTATAACTAGCCAACCGAAGATCACTCAGTGCTTTGCTTGCAGCACGGACTTAACATTATAAACAGACCTACTCCTGCTTCGCTGGCTCATCATTATGGGATTGAATCCATTGCCAATCATATCTCCACAAAGATTCTGTTTTTATAAAGCTGAGAAAATCATAATCCCCTTAAAAATAATGTTAATTACATAATTACTTTTTTTTAATGTGTCCTTTAGGGGAACATTAAAGTGGTATTTTAGCCTGTTTGGCCAAGAAAATCTATTTTTGGATTTTTATTGCAAAAAATGCATCACACCTTAAAGAATATGTCTGCGGAGTTTTAATCCCCTAGAGAGGGGGAAACACATCTTTTGGATACCGCTTTTAAAGTGGTGCGCTTCTGCCTCTGCCTTTTAAATGGGAATGCTCACAACTTGAATTTCAACTTTAAACTCACTTTTCTCAGAAACAATCTTTGTTACTTTCTCAGAATATGGATACTAAAATTTCTGTTTCGATTTTTGATATTGGTTATAATTTTTTTAAAAAAATAATATATAATGCACTGTTTTTGACATGTTTATACTTTGTAGTATTAAAAAATATGTTTTAGAAAAACCATTCATTGTATAAAAATTTCTATCCTTTAATTTGGTACAAAGGTACATTAGGCGATACCGATAGGTTTGAAAATAAATTCTGTAGTTCAACGCCTGTTGGAGGAGATTTTGATTATACCCAATAAAATTGCTATAAATTATTATATCAAGATTAGATATTGGAATGAAATTTGGTACACCTATTTCTTTAGTTTGTGCAAAAAACTAAGCCTGTAACCTGAATACTTAAAATCAACTTTTTCTCTTCGGTGTACCCTTAAATGAGATAATTTTTTTGATGAAACATAAGGCCGCTGGACAAAATAGTTTAAGGATAGAGTTATTTCGGTGAAATACGCTGGTGTCCTTAAAGTTTTGGTAGACACCGCAGATCAAGATTTACATAATTAAAATTCAGTTCAGGTGGTTAAACTCAGTTAACCTTTATGCAACCGGGCTTTCATGCCATAAACATAAACCACCGGGTAGTGAATAAGTTTGCCAGCAAGTGATTTAGAAATTTTATTTATACTGCAGTGTCTCAAGATTAATTGGCTGATTCTGATAGTACTAGTGTCTGCATATCTCAAACGTTCTGGAACTTTACACAACCATACATTTCGTTTCTTCTTGTGATTTTGTTGTCATTAGTCGGGGTTGTCTCTCCCCTTTCTCCAGAATTTACTTCCATACCACGATAAAGTCACTGTAATAGAGTTACTTTACATCGCAGGCAGGAAAACCTTCGAAGAGGATTTTGAAAAGTGGTTAATATAAAAGTTTCCCTAAAGCGCCGTTCGTCCAAACTACGTTGTACTGTGTTTAAGAAATGATTTTATTTCGTTCCCTTTTGGTAGGGATCCAGACACAGCAGAAGAGTGTCAAATGAGTCATATAACTCGATTTCTTAACCTTTGAATACGCTGACTTTTGCGTTGTGCACTAGTTTTAGCCAGAGCTGCCGTTCCCCTCGCCCCGCCCCCCTGAATATGATTGCCTCGCGAGATGAATAATATGCCTCATTAATGAAACAGTTGAGAAACTTCCAAGTCGAAGTGAAGGCGGAATTAGATTCACTTCAGAATACATGGGTAATGGTTCCTTTTTCGTCTTAGCAGCAACTCTCATTAATGCAAGAAACAAGGTGCTGATATCTGCAGAAATCTTACACTCCTTTTAAAATGTCTGACTAGAAGACAAGAATTGGCATTCGTAATGAATTTTAAGATACTTGTGTCTTTGCTGCCAGAAATATACACATATACTATGTCCATCGGTTTTTCCCTTATGGCAAAGTCAAAAATGTAGTGCTTTTATCGGTCGGAAGACGGGATAGGGGGAGACCAAGAAGGGTATGGGAGGAGAGAATTGAAACAATTGGACCTCTTCCTCACTATCATACCTGGTGCTTGGCTTGCCACCCACTTCCAGGCCTTCACTCTGTCTGGTCCATAGGATCCTGTGTTCCCCGACAGGCGTCTGTCCCTAGACACTGTCTTGTGTGTCCTAGGGGGGTGTAAGTCCTACGTAAGCGGAGGGTAATCAGGTAAAGAAAAGAAAAAAGAGGACTGAAATGGGTCAGTACAAAGGCATAGCTGAAAAGGGTTAGTGAGGATAGAACAGAATGAAGACATTGGATAGAACGACGCTTCCCTGACGCTAGATAAAGACAGCAGGAAATTGAACAAGAAGAAGAAGAAGAAGAAGAAGAAGAAGAAGAAGAAGAAGAAGAAGAAGAAGAAGAAGAAGGACTACTTTCTCTGAGACTACATGAGAGATATGTTAAACAAGAATTACCTCCTGATTAAATCGCCTCAGGAACAAAATTCGTGCAGCAGGTGCTATAACACCAGCAGTGTAGTGCAGCGTACTGGAAAAGCTAATGAAAAAGTTTGCATTGCAGAGCAAAAGTCTTACTCATATCTGAGTCTCCAGTACATCACAACAGAAGTTCCTGCAGTGCTCGGGAGTAGGCCACCCAATCTACTGTCCCCGAGTCCGCCAGTACACAAGCCCTTACAGGTATTCTTAAGAGATTAGCCATAAAAAATACACTGAGTTTGGTTCACTTGTTTTTGTATATTATGGTGCACATTTTGTACATAATTTACAACCATCTACAATTACTTAATAAGATACTAACATTTAGGAAGATTTAAGTCAATTGTTGGGTGCTGATGCTGTCACTCAAAGCGGATTATTTGAAGTTAATAACACCCGCGATAACAGATATTCAATGTTTTAAAAAGAATTTGCAATTTGAAGCTTTGATTACGAGGACGTGAATACTGAAAGGGGAAAATTATATGCGCGTCATTGATTCCCGAAAACTGTAATATGAGGTTTCACCTCATTCACCTGTAATTACAATTAATTAGTCTTCGATAATGTTTGAAATAACGTGTTATTCAGTTCGAAATGTGCCATTCAGTGTAATGCGCTATTTCTGATTATTAAAAATATGTAAATGAAGGCTTCAAGAGTATTTTATCCCCTCTCCCTGGTGAGTACTATATGTTTGTTAAGTCCATCAAATTTATGTTGGGCAAATGAGTTTTCATGGAAACGAATTAATGGGGAAGGCGTAGAAAACGCGATCACACAAAAAATAATTTTCCTTCAAATCACTTCTATTTCCTAAATCTCTGCATTTCAAAACACATTCTATAAATTGTTTATTGCAGTTATAGTATTTATGTTGGAGTTGCAACAATGCTTTACTTACTTTACATATCTGGTATAAATCACTGTTTCAAAGCCTTATTGCTTTCTCTATCATTTATCTAGCAGATAGAGGAAGAATAAATTGCTCTTCTACCAAAATTTGTTGTGGAAATGGGAATGGAAATACATATTTTGAGGTCTTGTGAATCCAAGTAAAACATTTTTAGAAAAAGTATTCATAGGCTTTTGAACAACGAAACTAAAAAAACGAAAGATCAGATAAATGTCAAATATGGTATTTTAGTTCAGTGTCTTCAAAAGATATGACAAAAGCTTTTCAGAAAAATTCCCCACGCCAAACTACCTTTACTGTTCAACAATATTTATACCTGGACTGGAACCTAGTTTTGGGTATGATTTAAAAACACGTGTTTTGAAATCAACTTTAAGTCAATTAGGTTTGACTATTTCATACACAGAGACGTTAAATTATTATATACTAATTATCACCTGGCCATTCTTTTGTTTAGTCATTGTTGCCAACTATCCTATACAATTTTGAAAAACAATTTATTACACATTACATTCGATTGACAATCAAAATGCCCATTTCAATTCGACCACTTTTTTTCAGCAATTGTTCTTTAGGTAATTAGTGTATTTTTTTCAAAAGAAATGTTATAAAGTGAGATTTATTTGAGGCTATAAGCTGGTTTTCTGTTATAACAAGAGAAGATCGAAATACATATAATTTTTGGCTTCGTGTTCCTGGAGTTGGCAGTGCTGAGATATTCGAATTACACTAATGGAAATGAAAATATTTTAGGTTATTTTTTTATAGAATGTTAACTTCTTCTGGTCAAATCTTTGCGATATGGTATTTAAATTCATATTTTATTCATGCAATAGTCCAGATAAATATCATTGGACGGTATTGTAATAATACATGAGGAAAAGCTTTACTAAATCTAATTACGTAATAAAGCCGTGCAGTAACGAAAGTTGAACGTTCCAAAGATTAAACATATTCCTTTACACGGAATATTTTTCGTTGTACTTGATTTTGTCGAAAATACCACTAAAGCATCCATGGGCAGAACGTGTGTTGTGACTAAGACTGTAATCGTGGCCTTAACTTGGAATAGCGCTGATTTCACGTCTCTTACCCCAAACGAGTGTTCTGTGCCAAGCAGGTTGCAGAACCTAATGTGTTGAGGTTTGCCCATCGCAGCTTTAAAGGGTCTCAAAATGTCAAATATTTGAGATAATTGCATAGTAATTAAATGTATCTTTAATTTATTTCAGTGTTTCATAAGCACTGGAATAATGTCATATCGAACATGCGCATTTTACACACGTAAAGGTAGCTTATAGGAGGTCTAATTTGTGGAATTTTATCGCCTCAAGACTAAAAATATAGGATCTATTGTCTCATGATATTACTTCAACGTCGAAGGGCATTAAAAGATACGTTTTAGAGTGTGGTGAAAGGATTTGCTCGTGTTAAAAAGCTGGCAGCCGCTCTACAGCGTAGCTCTAGTAAGCTTACTATGGTAACTGCTAAATCACGTAAAAGTGACAAAACGTGCGCTGTTCAAAGCAGGTCAAAGCCGGAGGATTTTACGGCCCGTTGATTCCCCAAGGATTTCTTCCGAACATTTGACCGTTTGACGGACATTAAGGTGTAGGAGAAGATGCTAACTCGCAGCCATATGATCAAACCTCATCTTAACTCGTGGGCCGTAATAAAAAGCCAATAATCCTCTTCTTCCAAAGAAAATAACAGCACAAGGCCGAAAAGTGTAGGGAAGCGCATAGCACAAGCTTGTTTAAGGAAGCACTGATCCGTTCAGTGAAAACAACAGGTGAATTTCTGCGATGATCGCTTTCACGGATAACGAGGGCCTCTTTTTATTTGCTTTAGTTCGTTTTACAACTTGTGTTTACCCTGTGGGTATATCGCAGGATTTTTAATCTCATACACATGCTTATGAAAATAGTTTTAATGTAATGTACATGGTGATGAAAGCACGTAACACTATGTTGGGGTACTTCAAATTCACTGGTCTCTTCCTGGCTTGCAGCTTACAGTGAAGTAAGAGATGTATAGCTGTTTGGTTGTCATAGGCACTTCCGTGAGGTTTCTTTTCCAAATCTGTGTAGATATTACCAGAATTTCCCATGGTTTGTGAGTATGAATGTCCGGTTTAGGACTGTTTCTTGCCTGGTGTGGACGTTCGGAAAAATGAGTTTGGGTGGTGAGGATGTATACGTTGCGTTCCAGATATTTGTGCAGTATTGATGAAATCTTTGTTGCAAAATGAAAGAGGTATTCTGTCATATGTCATTATTCTTTGAGACTGAGTCTATTTTCGCTAGGGAGTCTGCCCTTTCATCGCCGTACTGACCAGTGTGTCCTTGGATCCAGTAGAATTTGATTTGGTTGTTGCGTTGTAAATCTTGGAAATGTGGCCTAATCTGCCGGACAATAGGATTGATTGGTTTATTCTTATTAATTGCGTTCAGGGCTGCTAGTGAGTCAACTAACGAGGACTTGATACAGTTATTTTTTCTTTCTTTTACTGGGAAGTATCATTTGTATGCACTAGCAAACAGGAACAGAAACATTGCGTCGGTGTTGTCATATCTGAAAAAAGGATATTCCATCATCGTTTCGTCACCGTCACTTGTTCCTGACTCATGGTGTTATCTGCTGGCGTGATTTTACGATGTCTCCGTATTTAAGTCTTATCTATACAACTACAAGCGAACAATTGTAGCGGCTTTGAGATCCGGTTCTCTTTGCACGCTGAACATATAAAAAAATGAACAACGATGTTCCATTTCACGAAAGTAATACGTTTTCCGAAACTGACACAAATAACAAGGAATATCTTCGAAATGGTTCACTCAACAAGAAAATTTAGTCAGACATAAATGGTGTATTTGAGCAATATCTACATTTTTTGTATAGTATGATTTGGTGTATCTCTAACGGTTTACCAGTTATGCAAAAGTCGTCCAGAGTAAATACGACTACAGGGGTTATAGGCAGAAAATTCAAGATATACATTTCATTTGTCATAAAAATATCTGAAACATATGACATTTTAGTAAAAACCGTTAGAGCCATTTTCAACAAAATCACAATTTTCGAAAAATTTCGCATATAAAGGGTAGTTTAGGGAGGGGCTATTTTCTTCAAAATCTTGGTGTCGCATCCTTGAAAGGCATTAAACTTAAATACCAATTTTGTCCAGACACACACAAGGACCTTTTTCTAAAAATGCTTTTTTTTTTTTTTTTTTTTAATTCAGGGGTCTGAAAACATACATTTCCGATGAAATCTCGACATCGAATTTTTGGGT
Source organism: Tenodera sinensis (assembly GCA_030765045.1). Lineage (NCBI taxonomy): Eukaryota > Metazoa > Arthropoda > Insecta > Mantodea > Mantidae > Tenodera > Tenodera sinensis. The sequence goes on from CM060968.1 coordinate 114,629,556, forward strand.
GGAATACAATACTTCTCCTACTTAGCAGTAGAGAAAGTAAAAATAGTGCTGATTCACTGCTGTAATATAAGGATTATGTATTGTATCACGTTTTACGTTTGAAATTGGTATGATTGGTAAACTGCCACAGAACATACAGAAATAAACGCATGGAATGTTTGGGTGCAAACACAACTGAACCTAAGCGTGCAATGAAATTAAATCGCTGTGACGTTTAACCAACCGAATGGTAACGTCTGTATTGTAAAATGTCATTGCTTTCGGGGTTCACAAAGCCAAATTACACACTATTTCCTTTTGTACGGTGCTATAAAACGCACTCATAATCCAGCTACAGGATGCTCATTTATCTCACAACTGCATGAACACTCAAATGCAATCGACATTTCTGAGGAATAACCGCCTTTAGACTTCAAAGCAACGTTCAAGGTTTGTTTTGGATGGAAGTTGTATTTTTATTAAATGTTTTAATTATTAGTTTATTACAATAGCAAAAAACAATCATGATTTATGAAGGTACCTTGGAAATATTTTTAGAGTAGAATCTTGTTTTATTAAATGCTGGCTTAGTTTGAGCGTTAAATAACGTTGCGAGATCAAATATTTAAATCTCTTACTAGTATTTTTACCCAGTTTTATCACTGCCGCTTTAGACGTAGAAATTCCATGAAAAAACCACGGCAATGCCTGTCTAATCCGCTTAAAATAAAAAATAAAATAGTGAGGTAATTCATTCGGTTAAACACCCAACTCGACTGAAAAAAAAAAAAAAAGTTTTGCAAATACCACAATAGAAAACATAAATGCAAAATAACTGATGCTGATATTCTGAAACCTATCTTCTTTCTCACTTTTTAGGCTTCATAGGAATAAAATATTAATGAATCCAAAGATAATCAATATAAAGCGAAAGGAGGCACATTCTGAGCGTGAAAAAATTATTTGGCACCCTAAACTTCCGATGTGAATGGAGAACTAATAATTCCAAAGATGAAAGAAATCAGAGAGAGTGTTCTTTTTCAAGGAATGTGTATTTCTGGTAAAATCTTGATACAGAATTGAGGAGAAAATATTCACATATATTAGCTTTATGCAAACCACGGCTGTTATTGTTTCAAAAATCGTGCATAATTAACTTTATGGCACACGTTTTACTGATAGGAATCACACATTTCCTTGATCAATGATTTAATAGTGGTATTCCATTTTGTAACATTATTTTCCTTAAGCAACGAACATGCAAAAATCTATATGCTATATTAAGTGTAGATCTGAATTATAATTCTTTATCATGTTGTGTCGATAATAGGCTGCATCACAGCCCGTAACACCTGCTTGCTTCTCTCCCAGGAAAGAAATATCTTGCTTATCGCCTCACTACTCCGCTGAGTAGGACTTGCATCTCTAAAGACTTACAAACTTTGGATCAAGCATATGGTGATCAACCCAATGTCTAATATGGTGGTGAAGAAGGTAATGAAATGTAAGGCGGTAAGAGAATTCGCGGATTAAATTATCCAACACAACATTCACCTAGCGACCAAGGAAAACGGCGAAAAAAGCTTCGGTCTGGTTGGTCGATCCCGGGCCTGTCAAAAGGGAGTCACTGAGGTTACCGTGGCGCCACCTCGCTGAGTCCTAGTCTCACTGGGTCTCACTCTGAAGCTTCTGTCAGGCATGCAGTACCACCTCTTATTTCTCCTGGGCCCACCCCATCCTAAACTACAAGCGAGATAGAGCGCTCTGTGGGTTTGGCCATACCCCAGCACCACCATATTTCCGACAATGGAATAGAAGCTTTATTAGCAGTTCCAGAGAACTTTTCCACCGCTAAATAACCTGCACAGACAAGACAAAGTCTTCCGGGAGAGTTCTGAAAACTGGGTATAATTTAGTCTAAACATTTCGCCGGATTTCTAAGCAAACAACATTATATTTTTAGCGTTCAGTAATATAATGAAAGAAAAATAAAATGTCTCAAGTTTTCTGTTATTAAAAGAATTTTACATAAAATTGGTTTCTTTTAATACATTGACATTTGTAATACTCTGAGGTTTGTATAACAATATGCATTATAAACAGACAAAAAAGAATTCTGGTGTTGAAAGGGTTAAGGATGCTAAATTAGTTCATGATTTATTTTCTACGATTATAATGCAAGCTACGATTGTATAAAATGTATCCAAGTCGCAGATAATACCCGGGCTATAACTGTCAAGTGCAACCACTTTTTGCATAAATACCTATTTTAAGTAAAAAGCAGCGTATGATATTGTTGGTTTAACGCATGATTGCCCCGTTGCGATAAGCGCCTATTTCCTTATGAGATTATGGTATATTTAGGCTCGAAGTGGTGTGAAATTAACAGAAGTCCTTGCCGCTGCTCATTGTTATTCCGGTGTGTTTGTTTTGCCACTCCATTAAAACTTGGTACTATTCGTTTTGAATAACGAGGTTGTCGCCGTCTTCGTCAGTTTTATCGCTTCCGTGAGCTGGTTACACAAGTTTGTCCTTGTTTGTGTGCTTTATTTGTATCACCATAATTATCTGGTACCATCGTGTTGTCCCCAATACGAAACACGCTTGAATATTTTAAATATTTTGGTGGCTTCAGGAGACTTGGAACTTTATTTATGATGTGAGTTCTTACGCTGTAGATGTCTCTTTTCCGCATAAAACACCAGTATCTGCTTCATAACCCTGCGTGTGTATGTGTTCATTTTCTTCCAGCCCTCCAAGTTTGGTAATATTTGTTCTTCTTGGAACTTCTTTCTATTTTGAGACACGCTGGAGACTTAGGAAATGCTAATATATTGCGTCACGCTCTGAAGGGGGGTGGGGGGGGGGGGTTAAGTACTGCCTTAGCGTGACAGAGTGTGACTTCGAGGTAAACAGCGTGATAACAAATGCTATTCCCTCAGTTTTCAAATATTTAGAGCAGCCCTAGGAAACAATGCTCTCAAAGTGTCAAAACATCCCACTGCTTGCCGCAGAAATGGTCCCATCAACAGCTACTGCAGTAAGGAAGGGAGGTTAAGACTGTGGTTAAAATTTGGGGGGCGGGGCAGAAAATTACCCTACGCACTGCGACCACCGCTGACCTATCGTGCTTCCCTTTCCAATTAGTGGTGTTTTCGAGTGGTCAGCGTTCGGGCTTTTCAGCTCTCTGATTTTGGTTCGATTTCTGGCTGCAATGGAATGTGAATAGCACGAGCATGATAGAAAAATTACCTTTCCTATGAATGAAGAATAGCTGCAAAGTGGTAGTCGGTTTAGTAAACGTCATTTCAATAAAAGAAGCATGTATATGCGTGTCCACGAGCAGCATAATTAAAAGAGAATCTGACATGTTGCACTCACGCGACTTTCTCTGTTATTTTTCAAGCTACTCTGTCTACTTTAAATTAATACAGATAAAATTTGCAGAAAGTATCTTTTTGCTAATTTTCTTTTGTGTGCAAAGGCAATATGGAAATATAGTACTCTTTAAGTGATAATGAAATGTTCAAATGTTTCAAAAACTAGTCACTATGACATCCCTTCGCTTATATGACCAAGAGTGAAAAAAATGAATACGACCTCTCATAAAGTATAAGTATTGCAAAATTCAGAGAAATAACAAGGAATATCTCCGAAATAGCTCACTCCATAAAAAGAAAGAAGATCATCAGAAAGTGTTTTAACATGATCTACATTTTTTGTGTCGTAGGATTTTGTCCATCGCTTGCGGTTTACCACAAACCAGAAACGGGCATCTGAGGACATTCCCAGAAAATTCAAAATACACTTTTCATTTGCCATAAGAATATCTATAATCTCTTAATCAAAATTGTTAGAACCATTTTTTAAAAAATTAAAATTTTTGAAAAATGTTCCACTCAGAGAGTAATCGGGGATGGAAAAGGATTGACTTGAAAACCTTCGTTTCGCATTCTTGAAAGATACCGGACTTGAATATCAGCTTTGCTATTTAACCGGTTTTTACTTTCTCTACTGGTAAGTAGGGGAAGTACTATTGTATTCCACCCAAAAATTCGATGTCGAGGTTTCACCGGAAATATATGTTTTGAGACCCCCTGAATCCATAAAAAGCATTTTTAGAAAAAGATCAGTGTGTATGTGTGTGTGTGCGTGAGTCTGTCAGTCTGTGTGTCTGTGGACAGCATAACTCACAAACGAAAAGTAGCTTAAAAACCAAAGTTGGTATTTAAGTTTAGTGTCTTTCAAGGATGTGATACTAAGATTTTGAACAAAATAGCCCCACGCTAAATTACTCTTTACATGGAAAAGAAAATGGCTCTAACGATTTTGATTAAAATGTCATATGTTTGAGATATTTTTATGACAAATGAAATGTATATCTTGAATTTTCTGGTTATAGCCCCTGTAGTCGCATTTACCCTGGACGACTTTTGCATAACTGGTAAACCATTAGAGATAGACCAAATCATACTATAAAAATGTAGATCTTGCTAAAATACATAATTTATGTCCAAATAAATTTTCTTGTAGGGTGAATCATTTCGGAGATATTCGTTATTTTTGCGAGTTCCGAAAACTTATAACTTTCGTGAAATGGAACATCGTTGTTCATTTTTTATAGTGTGCAAAGAGAACGGAATCTCAAAGCTTTAAAAGATTTGACTGTTGCTCACAGCCTACTGTATTCTAATATTCCCCTTTCACCTACAAGGTAATAAGCAATAAGATAATTTTTACAAATGCTTATCTCAACTAACACGAAGCAGATGTAAGTATAAGAGTTTGTAAGAATGGTTAGTACAGGAGTAGAGAAAGTCATGTGAGTGTAACATATCAAATTTTTTATTACCATTTGTATCCGTCCCAGTCGCGTGTAGATCGATTTGCCTGAATACTAGGGGATTAATTGTTGGGACCAGAAACACAATGTAATTTGATGAATGCAATATCATGGGCAATTGTTGGGTCCTGCAGAAGTTCTTTAGCTGAAGTAATGGTCACTGCATCCTGACCCAGTTTCTTGTTGTCAAGGCAAAACTTACAGTTTCCATATTACCAAATGAACTTGAAAAATGTAAAATAAAGTAAAAATATGTCAATTATAACGTGAAATTAGATTTTTTAGGCTGTAAAGGACCAGCATTTTCGAGCATATATTTCCATAATTTGTATATACACATTTTATTTTCTATACATAATGAGGAACAAAATCCGAGGAGTAGTTAGAAGAGTAGTACAGTCCGCATAAAGTGGAAGGAGTTAAATCCAACCTCCACTCTTTCGCAAACATAGGATATCGCTGTGTTAGACTTTTTTCCTTGGTAACTGTAACCGTGACGCATTATATGTTGAAGGCAGGTATAGTTTGTACTACCATCGCATCGTATCGTATGGTATCGGGTGGGATATCACAGGTTGGGAGTTTACCCCTCCTGTTGGGGCAAGCGTCTCTCACTGTATGGCACAGATCAATACGCTTGCCGAAAGCACGGCATGGGATATAAAACCGTAATGTTTCACACGTGCTGTGCTGCTTGCTCAAATAGCCAGTCATTTGCTTCAGAGAAACAAACGGACGCTGAAAACAACCGAAACCATGAGGAGAATAACCATGTATGTGACATTCTGTAGCTCACGTGTTTTGTTCCCTCTCTTTCTCACACACACAAACCCTAGAGAAAACTCGGTTATCATTTGCAACGTCACTCGTTTCCGTCAATTCTTCTTCATATAAATTAATCACCTTTATGCAAATGGTGCAGCCTTGAAAAAATGAATGAGCGCATTAGAAGAGCAGAATATTCAAGTCCCACGACGCGTTGCAGCGTGACTTACACAAGTCGATATGTCCAACACGCAGTTGAGTTTATTGATAGTCTCTGTTTCATATGTTTTCTCCTATCAGACACAAAAGTAGGCTGTCTTGAATCACCACTAGCATTTTTTCTGTCACAGAAAACATGCCGCAGAGTGGGCGGATCAAACCCTGTCACGTGATGACACATTTATATTAATGTTTTCTGATACGCCAATGACATAACAAGGCCGGTGAGTCGCGCATTGTTATTTGAATATTTTGTGAAAAATGCTATAGTGGATTTTTACTCAATTAGAATGAATTTAATCACAGTTCACGTGACGTTGTCAAATCTTCCATAGAAATTAAACTTTGCATGACATTTTAACATTAAATTGTGGTTAAGTTCATTCAAATTAAGGTAGAAATGCATTACTGCACTGCTTACACAATGTTTACGTGACGGTTAGTAAAACAATAGTTTATATCCATTCGTCAAGAAGGCTCCAAATTATAACAATAACCTTTTCAAGCTTTCAAATTCCGTTCTCTTTGCACGATTGGCATATAAAAAATGAATAGCGTTGATCCATTTGACAGAAGTATACAAATAACAACACATATTTCCAAAATGGTTCACTCAAAAAAAAAAAAAAAAAAAAAAAAGACATAAATTGTGTGTGTTACCAAAATCTACATTTTTTGTACAGTAAGATTTGGACTATCTCTTACGGTTTACCAGTTATGCAAAAGTCATCCAGAATAAATAGGACTTCGTGGGCTATAGCCAAAAAGTTCAAGATATAGATTTCATTTGTCATAAAAATATCTCAAACATATGTCATTTTAATCAAAATCGTTAGAGCCATTTTCAAGAAAATCAAAATTTTCCATGTAAAATGTAGTTTAGAGTGGGGCTATTTTCTTCAAAATATTCGTGTCATATCCTTGGACATTTAACTCAAATACCAACTTTGGCTTTTAACCGACTTTTCTTTCTTCAGTTATGCTGTCCATAGATTGACAGACACGCAGACAGACACACACACACACACACACACACACACACACACACACACACACACACACACCTCTTTCTGAAAATGTTTTTTTTTTTTTTTTTTTTTTTTTTTTTTATTCAGGAGACATCAAAACATATATTTCCGGTATCTACACATCGAATTTTTGGGTGGAATACAATACTTGCTCTACTTACCAGTAGAGAAAGTGAAAATGTATTGCTTTTACTACAAGTACGTGAACACTTATTAAATGCCCGGAAAGAAAATGTGTTAGTGATCTCGTGCATCCATGTGGAAAGTTGTGAAAACGCATCAGTGGTTCAGATTTTCTACTAAAGCCGCGGTTGGAGCAAGACTCCGAGACATTTCCACTATATACCACACACATGCGTGCAAGGAACAGATGTTTAAGGCGTTGGATTGTTTGTTTTGTTGTTAATTTTCTTTTCATCTCCCTCTGGTGTGGTGTTAACTGTAGAAGAAGCATTGCCTTAATATCAAGGTTGCTCGTTTTTTCCGAATTCCTCTTGCCTCTCCTTCCATCTGTCATTTGGAACAAGCGTCATGTGGTTATTCGACCCAGCCTTTTTTCTACTACCGCTACCCTTTTGCTCGTATTAGAACCAATTAGTCATCACGTAATTGGTTCACGTTTCTGTTCCCATGCTTCTTTGGCACTTTTCATTTCAATTTACGGAGAGAAAGAGGAGTGTCTAAGGCGTGTGAAGAAGCTATAGGGAGTGCAATAGACTACAACTTACAAGTCATACCAGATCGCTCACTGCCTCGATAATAACTAATTCTGAGCTTTTGGTAAACCACGCTATAAATTGGTGATTACACTACTCAAAATTTTCGAATGACTGCAGAGTAAAATTGTAGTAAATATTGGAAAATAAAGGAGTACCATGCATCTAATAAATCTAATTAGAAATTTATATGTAAAAACGAAAATAAAATAAACAATCCTGAGCCTATAATTATTTCAAAGGGGGCTAGACAATCTTGTCCTTTTTTTTTTTTTTTTTTTTTTTTTTTTTTTTTTTTTTTTTTGGTGGTGGGGAAAAAGGCTACTTACGCCCTAACCGCATGCAAGCATATGAGTGTAAGACTCCTACCCGGGCTTCGGACCCGGGCAGTCTACTCACTAAAAAACCCCACCGGAAGTCTTGAGCTCAAAACCTCATTGCTGCATTACCTAATAGATGCACCTGAGCATTCTGTCAACCACTCTTTTAAATATATATTTTGACGACATGATCAGATCATGGAAACAACAAACAGTAGGAGGTCAAATCAATGGTATTTGCTGATGACCAGATATTTAATAGCAAAAATGAGGATGAACTTCAAAAGATGGCACAAAAATTAAACTTAATATCAAAAACATATAACATGTAAATTTCAGACGAGAAAACTAAAGTTATGGCATTAAAAGGTACCTGTTGGGTCCGGCCTAAAATAATTATAGAAAATAAAAGCATAGAACAAGTGACAAATTTTAACTTCCTAAGATTGGAACTAAGATATGGGCCTGAATTAGACATTAATAAAAAACTAAATAGGTTTAACTACATAACAGGAACGATAAAGATAACTCTAAAAAATAAAACTAGAAAAGACTCAATAGTAAAACTGTATAAAGCAATGCAATAACACATGGGTCTGAAACAGAAAATAAAACAAGAATACAGACAGCTGAAATGAAATTCCTCCGACCCATAGCAGGATACACAAGAGTGGATATCAAATCAAAGAATAGAATAAGACAAAAGTTAAACTAGCAGAATTAAAAAAAAAAAAAAAAAAAAAAAAAAATTACAGAATATAGAATCAAATGGAAACAGCACTTGGAAAAATTGCCAGCAAACAGGATACCTTGTGCAGCATTTAATTACAGACCCCAAGGATATAGAAACCCAGGACGTCCGAAGAAAACATGGACTGAACTGTTATGGCACCCATAGCGACAGTGGTGTATCTTAAAAACTTTGTAAAGGCATGAAACATAGAAATCATACTCATACATACCTGTTTCGTTGGCATGCTGTTTGCATGAGCACGGCAAAAAAGGAGTTGTAACCTCTTACCTGACCAACTAATAAGGAATATCTGAAAATGGTTAACACTGCAAATAAATGATTACAATTAATTTGCTTCTTACATTAACCGGTAAATAAGGATATATTAATATATCTTTTATGTCACATAAACGATATGCTTTGACGAGGTCTAAAGCTTTTTAGTAATAAGTTTACCAGTTATACATGGGTCATGTAGAATGAGGTGGATTAACAGCAGAAAATTTAAGACATAATTATTTTTAGTACACACATAAATATCTTAAACGTATAAATTTTTAATCAAAATTTTAAGAGCCATTTTGAGAAAACTAATAATAGCAAAAATGTTAACATACGAGTATAAAGGGCAGAGAGTACATAAAATACATTAGGTACACAGAGAAAGCTGATGTTTTATTTAAAAAATGTTGAACAGACTTATTTTAACACATAGCTAATTATCTTTATTGGTTTTTGCTGGTATAAGATGGATGCACTAAGTTAAAAAGTACAGTCCATTTGAGTTTCATTTCTGAAGGGTACACATTCATAAAATCTGCACTATTATATGTATTATGACATGTTGATATTATGTTTTGATGTTAGACAATTACGTAGGCTGCATGATGAATTGTATTTCCATACACAATGAATCTTTCAGTGAACGAGATTAAGTTAATCACATATGTTGGATTTAAGGTTTATTTTTGGTAATATAGTAGCAATGTTAGCGTGTAATTAACTTCAGAAAACTGAAGTGCCTTTGAATGGGCGTGCCATTGCACACACACACACACACACACACGCACGCACACCCACTCACACAGACAAACACATATAGACACAAACCTATACACTGACACTCACTCGACTCGCACACTCACATCTTCACTAACATTCTCACTCATACTCCCTCACACACACTCACTCTCGCTCACACACACTCGCACTCGCTTACACACACTGACGCTCTCACACTCGCTTACACACACTCTGACACATATTTTACCCTCCCTATCAATATTAGTTCTCATTGCCAATACACGTGCACGTGGCACCTCCTATAGTTAGATATTAGTGAACAAACAAGTGAAATGCTGACCCAAACTTCCTCTTTGGATAGTAGTAAGGGAAAAAAGCACTTCTATGAAGGATCAAAACAACCTATGAATAGCTAACTACTTCTTTTGTCCACAGCCTAAACGAGGAAACATGAAGGCTGCCCGGGTCAGAGTCAGAACTAAGGACCAGCCAGGGCAGGAGACAAGCATCTCCCCAAGGTAACATACATAGTTAGCTAATTAAAAATTCCATTTTACAGTTTGTATAAACTAAAAAATTAAAATGGTTTAGACACACCAAATAGGTTATCAAGGAGGACGTTAAAATGGGCCCCAAATGGGAAGAACCAGGGAAAAAGAAAGAAAATATTTATGGAAGGATATAATGACATGATGTAGACAAGAAGTTTGCAGAAAGTTGAGTGTGTGAGGAAGAGAGAAGAAGGCGGAGAGAATAGTTAGGCTAAACGAATCAAAAAAGGAACAAGCTTACTAGTTAGCACCAACACAGATAAGGCGTAATACGAACTAATGGAATACGGCAGTTCTTCCTTCACAAATGCTCCTATAAGATATCTGCCACAGCGTACTATTGAATAAACATAAGGATGGTAGAAACCCCCCACTAAACTAACCCCACGGCTACTGCCCGACCGCTACGTCACCCCCCTCAGACCATCGCAGAGTGGGGTGCAGTACTGGAGGGTGGGACATGGTTAGCGCCCTGGTCCCTCCCAGTTGGTATATGCGGTCTTCGCAACCACTAGCTCCTGAGTTGGCCTCTCAGGAACTTAACGAGGCTAAGTGCACCCCGGAGAGAATCCCTATACCGCGGCGCGCCCTTATCGGGAACCGAAACCGGTCTCCCGCTTAGTAAGCAGCAGTGCATCAGCGCGTTTTTAAAAAGTTTCATGTTAATTTTTAGATTTTACATTTTGTTGATGTTTCTCTTTATGAATATTCAAAGCTTTTACATTCTGATTTGCGTTTTATCTGCAGTGTTCGATAACTTTGCCCCCTTCAATGGCATTTTACTTCCGTTCTTCATAAGCTTATAAAAAGTATATTAAATTAATAATTAATAATAATAATAATAATAATAATAATAATAATAATAATAATAATAATAATAATAATAATAATAATAATAATAATAATAATAATAATAATAATAATAATAATAATAATAATAATAATAATAATAATAATAATAATAATAATAATAATAATAATAATAATAATAATAATAATAATAATAATGACGATGATAAAACCCAGACGTTTCTTTCCTATTGGACTCAATTTAAATCAATTTTTGTTATTATATATGAATGTGATCTAATTAATCCTTTATTCTCCAATCATTGATGTACTTAATGGAATTATCGAATTATTGCTTCCGCTTTAATTGTTATATTTATATAATGCATATATAGGCGGTTATTGTACGATAAAAAATAAAAGAAAGATGAATTTCTCTCCAAGAATCAGCGGTCTAACAGCATTCCATTACAATGTCCGTCTCTCTCTTTCTCGCCTTCCATATGTTTACAGCTGAATCGTTCTAGTTTGGGACAAATTATACAAGTTTGTTTGAATTGACATAATTACGTTAACAGATCTTCTCAGTTATAATAAGAAAGGTCCACAACAGATGTGGACCTTCATATTTGACTCTTAAAGATATTCTGCGAGTATACATTCAGCTCAAAACATAACACCAAATATTTAAAGTCTTTTTTTCCCCATTTATATTCAACCTTTAACTGCAATGGCCATATGAGCGATTTTATGTATCGTATCAGCTAGAATTCAGTAGGCCTTTTTGAAGTGGGTTCCTCGGTGTGAGAAAGCATTGTAGGAGAAATGTTTTGAGGAATAGTGATAATGAGTTTGCTATCGGGTAAGAACATGCATAACACCACTTAGTTACATGCCTAAATGCAGTCAAGCATTGAGAAACTAACTTCACAGCTACGTTATTAAATTTGGGAGGAGCACCACCTCCGCGGAAAATATTCGGACAATATAGTACACTGTAAAGTATGTAATATAAGTAAAGTACATCACTTTTAAATTCAATTACACACCAGTTATGCTAGGGGTGCACTCTACCTATTTTACACTAACCTAATTTTTCATTGTCGTAAAGAAATCAGCAAGTTTTTTTGGCGGCATAATTCACTGTAGCACTGTTTCGCTGAATATTGTTTGATTCATTTTCTTCTCCATACACAGAATCATCTTTTTTATGATATCACTTCACTAACATGCAGAGTATCTTCTTCCGTGTGCATGCCTCTTTATTTCGGGAAATTGTTAGCCATGCAGTGGCCAAGGTCAACGCTAGGAACGCAACGGCCGCAGTGGCCGAGGTTCACGTTAAGGGTAGTAAAAAGTATACTCCAGGACCGCTCTTTGATGAAAAATTTAAACTAAACTTTTAAAAATAAAAAATAAATACTATATGTTTCAGATCGCTGTATTTCGGACTTCTACTGTATGTAAGGTTTGTGTAAAGACAATCACCAAAGAAAAGTATTTTATCAACCAAACGTGTAAACAATAAAGCGTAAATCTGCTCTTGCTTCATAGATGGTGACAAGAACATTAGGCTGCTATCAACAACCATTGCCACATCTAGCTGCCACAGTTGTTATTAGATTTGTGTAAATAGTTAGTGTTGTCAGAGGAGTCCACAACAATACCTTGTACAACAGTAAAAATTTATAATGTGTACGCCTTTTAATCCTAATATTGATTGTGAAGTATATTATGAGTATAAAGTTTCACCATTTGTGTTTGCCCTGACGAGCGTTACTCAGTAGGTGTGAATACATTCCCCTACTTCCCTCTCTTCGTGGTATTACTACAGATAAAATTAAAGTGGGACTGCAGGAATTTAACACTAGCAAGTTTATCGACATGAATCGAAAAACGTAAGTCCCAAATAATGGCGACTCAGATTTTATTTCTTACATCCTATTTTTATTCTTTGTAGTTGTAACTGATTTATTGTTACTTTCCTTACGGCTTGACTGTATATAAGAAGAAGGAAGTATTGTATTCCACCCAAAAATTCGATATTGAATTTTCACTAGAAATACGTACATGTTTTGATATACTGTTAAAAATTACATTTATACAAAGGTTTGTGTGTCTGTCTACTGAATAAAATAATTCAAAAACGAAAGGTCAGTTAAATACCGAAGTAAGTATTAAATTCAGCGTATTCCAGGGATGGGAGTCTAAGTTCTTCAAGGCCTGCGTATTAAAAAATCTGACTCGCTTTAGCTTGGTTTATACTTGCAACAAAATGTTAATAAGTTAATAGTAGTCTACCTTGATTAACAAGAATTAATTAGAAAACGTTTGTAAGATTGGTTTTTAGAAGATGAGTCATTTGATGCACATCAGATTTTTTAAACCTTCTCATATTTTAACAGCATTTCAGTAGATTATTATATTTCCCGTTAAAGTTACATTTAATATATTACATTGCTGGAAATTCTCTCTAGAGGACCATCACAAATTTCTCTGACAACGTAAGACAATATTTCATCGCAGTTTTTAATTCTGTTCCCTTCAGCCTGTATTCATATTAAAACTTTTTAGTGTGGCTGTGACAAAGTCTTGTAAACGCATGCTTCAGCAAGCCATAATGCGATATCCAAAATGCTGGAAAGAAATAAAAGAAAACGAATAACAGACAGTTGTGGATATAAAGACGAGAATAGTGAATTGCCTTTGTTGTTAAGATGGAAAGAGAGAACGTGATATGGCATATCTTGCTTTTCGTCATCGCGCAGTCAAAGGCAGAGAAATATAAAAAGAAATGCAAATAACAAAAGCACCCCTAAAGGAAGTATATCTCCTTCCAAGATCAAAAGCGGCCTAAGAAAATTCGTCTTCTTTGACCTGAGAGCTGCCTGTGGTAGAAATTAGAATGTAAAACTGTGATGTCCAACGTTTGTAATAGAGGGGAAGTTGGATTTACCTCCTTTCACTATGCGTGGACTTTGCCACTCTTTAACTCTCAGCCGTACATTGTGTTGCAGTGGCGGGTTGGTATTAAGCACGTTGCGTTTGATTTATGAAAGCACTTTCAAATCTTATGCGCTAAACATCTGTTCATGAGTGACTTCTTTGGTACTGCTTACGTTTAAGAAGTCTATAAATATTTGGCGACAAAGTCGAAGTGCATAGCCTTAGAAGATACATCAAGTGATCGTCGCGTAACATATTGCGGTACAGATTATTAATATAGTTCAATTTGGAGAAACTCTGTTCGCAAATATATGTAGAGCTATACTCACTCTTATACGATCTATTCTTGCAAATGCTTATTTCTATATCTACAACATTTTAATCGACATAACCATTTTCAATTCCCAAGACAAAACATCATAAGAAGAATTAAGATTAAACATACCTAAGGTTACTAATCTGACATTCTTAGATTTTAATATATTCGTATAATGCAGCAATTGTTTTGTTTTTCAGTATTATTGTGTGTTTTCTTATTTTTTCTGTATGGGTGAGTTTTTATTTAGTGCTGTAAAGAGCATGGACAAGTGAGTGAGTGAGTGAGCAGGGTTTAAGGGCCTCTCGACAGCTAGGTATGCGGGCCCGCTGTTTTTGGCAAAGTAAACATGCCATTAAAGCTGAGAGACTACAAAAATTTTGCAATTCTTTTAGTACCTATCTGTATACATGCTGAGCCTCCGACATACACGCCAAGGAAGTTTCAAATGTAAAATACTGGAAAAGTACAAGTCACATTTTTCTAAGGTGAGTTTAAAACTGTTGACATCCACCCCTTTTATTCATCTTTCATTATAGTTCTTTGCCAGAGGCACTGATGATAAACTCACTTCAAAGTGCCGATGTCATAATTGAATGATGGGAAACGCCGAATAAATCTTAACCCCCTCAATGTTTCTGCAGAGTCAAAAAATCTCCTTCAGCATGTAATTTCATAGGTTCAAATTAAATTAACGGTGCCTGCAGATAAGCGTGGTTCTGCAGAAAACACTTGACTGTTTTCTGCCATTTCCATAAATTATTCTTATGAGAGCTTATTCATGTTCATCGAAGCAAATACTTATCGAAATAATTCTAATATGTATTTCCTGTAGATCAAAAGAGAATATGGCAATGCAATTAGACTTAACGAATAGTCGAATCTTTTAAGAGCTGATCACTGTGTGATGGTTTTGAACTTCCATTCTCTTTGCTTGACCAGGAGAAAGACAGGGAGTGAGAGAGAGAATAACTACTTCCTATTTGAGAAAACTGTAACTATTGAAATATCCAAACCAATAACAAGGAATATCTCGGAACTGGCTAATTCCCCCACAATATATTTTACATAAAGTGGGTACTTTATCGAGATCTATATTTTCTGTGTAATAAGACTTTGTCTATCTCTTACGGTTGACCAGTTATGCAAAAGTCATTCAAAATGAAGGTGACTTTAGAGACTGTTCCCAGAAAATTCAAATTCTTCAAAGTCTTCGTGCTTAGAAAGTCCTGAGTTTAAATACCAAGTTTGAGTGAGTGAGTCAGTATTGTTTAAGGGCCCGTCGACAACTAGGTCATTAGGATCCACCAAGTTTGATAGTTAACCAACTTTTCGTTTTGAGTTCACTCACAACACACACACACGCACGCACACACGCACACACAGAGCGGGAGAGAGACACACATACACTTCCACATCGCCCTTTTTCTGAAAGAACTTTTTTTGGTTTCAAAGGGGAGGTGCCTCCACGAGGCAAATGTTTAACGAGCGACCACCGTTTCCTTTGCTCTCCCCATCAGGAATCCTCGTATTAACTCTTGTGGAATCAAATAAAACCAACCGTTTACTGAGGTATTTTAGTAGATCATAACATTAACACGAACTATGTAAATGATAAGTTTGAGAAACTTTTGCTAAATGCAGTAAAACAAATGTTTGTTTTTACCTCAGTTGTCATCCCTGAAACTTTATCAACAAATCACTGTTACATCATGAATAAGATGTTTGTTTTGCTGCCAGGTATATTGGAGTCTTTCATTTCTTCTTCTGTTCTTGCAATTATTACCCGTTCATCTGCATATAGCATTGCATTTCAGAATAACATTTTTTGGCAGCTGGTTATTTTTACTTTCCCTACTACGTACTTACAGTAATTATATTGCACCCAAAAATTGGATACCGAGATTTCACCGAAAATTCATGATTTGAAACTCCCTGCATAAAAAAAGCGCTTTTGGAAAAAGTTCTGTGTGCATCTATCTTTCTGTGCATGTGTGTATGTCTCTAAACGGCATAACTCAAAAACGAAAGGTCAGTTAAGTGCCAAAGTTAGTAGGAATTTAAGTAAGGAGATTTTCAAGAAATTCTCCTCCCCCCTCCCCCCCCTCCCCCCCCTCCCCCCCCCCACACACACACACAGAATATCCTTTATATTGAAAGTTTTTCCGAAATTTTTAAAGGTTTTTCCTTTTTTTTTTTTAAATGGCTCCTAAGAATTTTAATTAAAATGCCAGTTCTTTAAGATATTTTTATGCAAAATGAAATGTAAGTTAATCTTGATTTCTTCTTCATTCTGGGTGACCTTTGCATAACTGCTAAACCGTAAGAGAGACAAAAACCTTACTGTACAAGCAATTTAGACCGTTAAAACACAATTTACATTTCCGAGATCTTCTTTGTTGTTCGTTTGAATTTTTGAATAATTATACTCTTCTGAAATGCAAAGAGAATGGAATTTCAAAGCCATCATATAATGCCCAACTTTGAAAATATTTTATTGTCGCTTAAGCCTACTGTATTCCCCTATTATTTGTGTATACAAGAAAATAATATGGAGTAGAACCATTTCTACAATGCTTTATCTCGATTAACTGGAAGCAGCTAAAATGTTAAAAGAATGGGCAGAAAAGATCATTTGAGTGTAATACATAATGCATATACCGGGTGGAAGGAAACTTATTACATTCCTTCCAACATGTGTTTCATAGAAGCATTACAAACAAAAATACCTAATGACATTTTGTTCTTTATCTGTCGATTTTAAAAAAAAAAAATTGTTTTTGTTCCAAATTGAATGCGTATATCCACAAGAATGTACAAAGATAACTGTTACTTGTAAGATGCGTAGAGTACTTATTTCTGACATAGCTTCGATAGTAATTATGGGACATCATACAAGGTTTCGACATAGTTAATCACTTAAAAAAATTGAAGGAATACGCTGAGCAGCTTTTTCAGACGTGAAGTAACTTGGCAATGTTGTGCTGAGGTTGGTTAGGGAATTGAACCGGCTTCTGGATGTAAACAGTCGGTCACTTGCAGGGTAGTATAATGTTTTGGGAGCTAACGATTCTGATTGGTCCATACTCGCACAGTGAACAGGAGACGGTATCGTATTTGTTTATGTTCACCACTTTCACCTTGTGAAAGTGACGCCCACACAATCTGCAGTGTTGCCAGCTTGTTTACGACAAAACTGAAATATCTCGGTTGGAAATGGTCACAGACAAAAACGTAAGATACAAAATGAGTTCCGTTCCACCCTGTATATTTATTTGGAAATGTGCCTTTGTTAGCTTATACATTTAGCTTCTATATCCTCTGAAACGTCGTGAACGAAGTATTTTAACGAGGTCAATAAATAGTGAAATTTGTATAGCTGTTTGTTATAGGTTTCTATGGCGATTTGCAAAAAACGCAATTCAAATACTTCAGTACAAGAAATGTCTTGCATATGGCAATTTATTGTTGTAATAAGGCGTGTACCTCTGCATATTATTTATGACACAATTTTAAAAAATCAAGCATAAATGTGTCAAAAACGTTTAAACCCTAAAGAAAAGTGTGCAGTTAAAGCTCCTTTAAGAACGAAGAAAGGTATTTTTCATAAGAGCAAAATCTCTTTCCGTGAAGCCGACATGACGTGCCCTTAAGCGTATTAGGAAAATGGATAAATAACAGTGGTCCATGAAAACAGACAAGAAGAAAGTTGAAGCAGGATGTGATTATGTTGTCATTCTTTCGCCCACCTACGAAAATAAAAGACCTAAGGGAAAGGTAATGTTCATAGCAGTGTTACCAGTATTGATTCGATTTAAGAAATACTTGATTCGTTTATCTATAAAAGGACTCGTCAACTTTTGTACTAATTTGAAGTATTAAATTCCACCCAAGTTTTCGATATCGGAAATACACGTTTTGAGACTCTCTAAACAAAAAATTCAGTACAGAATGTTCTTAAAAAAATGTCCGATATTGCAACAGGAGTTGGGATTGATCAAAATTAGAATAAATGTTCCCATAAACATATGTCCGGAAACAAATACGTGTTGAGGTATGAGCCATTTTACAAGTAGGTGCAACATTTGTGTTTGCGATGCGCCAATGTCTTTTAATGACCCCCTAGCCAGAAATCCAATGGATTGAGGTTCAGCGAACGGGGAGGCCATACTACTGGACCTCCTCGACCAATCCATTGCCCATTAAATGTTTGGTTTAAGTATTGTCGTACGATGCTTAGAAAATGGGCTGGTGTCCTGTCATGCATAGACCACATTCGTGGTCTTTCTACAGTCATAATGCCCTTCTAAAGCATGCATAACTCATCACACAGGAATCGATGATACCAGCAGCTGTTAATCTGTTGAGACTAAAGCGATCCTATGCCTCGACTCCATCACTACTCATACGTGTGTGTTGTGATTTACTATGCCATTTTTGGTGACTTTACGCGGGCTGTAAATTGAGGATCTTCAGCACTCTGGCCTGGAAGTCATTGACAGAATTGTGATCAGGTGGCCTAAGAGCTCGCACACATTGAACATGATAAGGATACGGCAACTGCTCATGCAGAACAAACCCCGCAAGACCATGGTTGAACCTTCAGCAGCTGCAATTCTTCGCACTCTTGCTTGAGGATCACGTGCTACCTGTTGTAACCCCCTTCCTACATTTCCGGCGTGCGAATGGTGCGAGATCTACCGCGATCAGTTGTCCTAGATGCAGATGATCCCGTTTCTGCAAGTCGAGAATCAAAATCGTTAGTCATTTTCGAGAAAATCAAAATTTTCGAAACATTTTCCATGCAAAGGTTAGGTTAGGGTGGAGGAATTTTCTTCAAAATCTTTGTGTCTCATCCTTGAAAGACAAACTTAAAACCAACTTTGGTTTTTAACCGACTTTTTGTTTGTGAGTTATGCTGTCCACAAACTGACAGACACAAACACACACACACACACACACACACACACACACACACACACACACACACACACACACACACAGACCTTTTTCTAAAAATGCTTTTTTTGGATTCAGGAGCCTCAAAACACACATTTCCGTTGAAATTTCGACCTCGAATTTTTGGGTGGAATACAATACTTCCTCTACTTACGGAGAAAGTAAAAAATACATGAGCGCCATTTAATGGCATGCAGTTATTCCATAATAACGCTAACAATATCCCATTGGGATACTGCTCTAGAGAACTGAGTATCTGCCGGTTAACAAGCAATTTATAACAAATAAATTGTGTATGAAAGTATTTTTTAGTAGATAGTAGCTACTATAGATAGACGTGCCCCCGGGATTGTTTTCACAAACGCGAGTCACAACTGCCAATTAGACTGGTCGCCTACACACGTTCGTATCTCGTTAGTCGACACCTGGCCCCGCCGCGCCGTGTAAAATAACAAGCACTAAACCATAAATGGAAGAGTGTCTAATGTTACTGTAACCTGAACACTATCTTTGGCATGTAGCCTTTTTATAAGGAAAGTTCACAAGGTGAAACCCATAAAAGTCGCTCTTTACTTCTGACGTCACTGCAAGTGACGACAGTGTTTAATTTGCGGTGTACTTTATTACTTTCCGGAAGTTTCAAGAATAATGTTTATTAGTGCGATGAAATGTTTTACACCCATGGTGGATACAAAGCATTAAAACAAAATATCCTATTTGTAAACACTCACACAACTTGGAATACTAATAGATCTCCTTATATGGTGTACTACTTTTTTAAAAGTTTTTTCTTTATCTGATTATCCTCCCCTTATGTAGGACGTACAACCCCTAGGACTTACAAGCTTGTCAGACGCCTGTCGGGAAGCAAGGGAACCTATGGACCGGGTGAATGGAAAGGTGATAATGGAACAATTGGTGGAATGAGTGGCGGGGAAACCGGAGAACTCGGAGAACTCGGAGAAAACTAGCCCTTACGCCGCTTCGTCCACCACGAATACCACATGCGGGTCCCTGGGATCGAATCCGGGCTGCCTAGATGGTTGGCGAGCTCTCTAACCGTTCGGGCACGGTGCCGCCCTTAAAACTATAATAAACATCTGAAAATGTTGCGGTAAATGTTAATAATGCATTCAGTAGAGAGAAAGAGAAGGCCCATGGATTGGTTTTGCACTCCCAAACTCGTGAACTTTCGAAAATGTGTTTTCCTTTTAAAATGTTTGTCTTAATTGGAGAAAAGTAGTATACCTCAGCTTAGCTCAAAAACCAAAAATACTGGGTACTAGGTATCCAATTTTACCATGTTCCAAGAATGTGACATAATTGCAGCAAAGAAAAGCATACATAACTCATCAATCCCAAACATGCGCATTTCTCGAAGATTTACTGAAAATCATATATAAGGAAATTAAGAAGCTTTGGACCACATAGGAGGGTTGTCCTGTAAGTACCCGACCTAACGTATAGATAGCGGTTGTTTATTCAAACAAATGGCTGTGGTAGAAAGCACTAATCTTGTAAAGCTTAATTTGAAGTTTGACGATGCAAGCGCATTGATGAGTGCTATGAGCGAATTTGTAATCATGGATAAACCTGGTCATCGTTATGTGATACAATATTCCAATTTGAAAGGTCTTGCTCCAATTGATATTAAAGCTGAGCTAGATTGCACTCTAGAGAAGTCCGTTCCTTCTTTGTAAGGCATTACACGCAATTCAAAGAATACACACTGACTGAAAATTTGGACATGAGAAAGCTGTGCGCAAGATGGGTGCCGTATTTGCCTGACAGTGGAACAAAAACAGCATCGTGAGGATGTTTCAGTCAAGTGTTTGGTGATGTTTTGGCAGAACATAGCTGAGTTTTTGCATCGATTCATAGCCATGGATGAAACGAAGTTCCATCGCTTCACACTTGAGAAGAGGGAAACGTCGAAACGGTTGATTTAAAGGGGAGAATCGGCTCCAAAGAAAGCGAAGACAGTTCCATCTGCAGGCAAGGTCATGGCATCAGTTTTTGTGATGCACATGGAATAATTTCCATAGATTATCTACAAAAAGGCAGAACAATCAATGGCGAGCATCATGCGAATTTGTAGCAGCGTATGAGTGATAAAATGAAGCAAAACGGACGCATTTAGCGAAAAAGAAAGGTTTTATTTCATCAGTTCACACATCCATTATTGCCATGACCAAAATCAATGAGTTAAAGCTCAAATTACTTCGTCGTGCTCCCTATTCGCCAGATTTAGCCAACTATTTTATGCTTCCAAACTTGCTTGGTGGTAAAAGATTTGCCAACAATGAAAAGCTGGAGTCTTCAGTTGATTGCTATGTTGCAGATCTCAATGGTTCTCACCAAAAGGGTATCGAAGCTACTGAAATTCGCTGGGAAAAGTGTATCGAGCTGCAAGGAGACTATGTAGAGAAATACCAAACTTTTTGTGTTTTCTTTGTTAAATCGCTTACTTCTGGGACAACTCTCTTACTACAATGAAAAGACAATGCACTTTTGTATAAACACATGCATCTCGGTATCGAATTTTTGGGTGGAATACAATACTTCCCCATCTTTCTATACATAGCAGACAAAATAAGCTTACTTAAGGATAGTTTGTAGAAGCTATATCAAAAATTAATAACTCTGTCTAGGAACTTGAGTTAATGCAACACATATTTTTGTGAATAGTTAATGGATGTGTAACCTGGCTAACAAAAAGAATCGGAGTTACGTAGTAATGGTAGTCCCACACATGGCTAACATTATATACCATCACGATGAATCTATCTTTTGTAAGAACTCGACGAGCATTTGTTTTTGGTCGTTTAGAATATGAATATATTAGGCTATTGTGGTTTCAATTCATTGGGCCATGATCAGACTAGAATTACGTCACTGCAGTTTGCGCCACAGCCTGTCTTTTTCGTTAGCCACGATTTATAAGTTATGACGTCATTGCCTTCAGCATTTTAGCGTAGGCTTTTCAATCTCCCTCAAAGAATATGGCAAATTTTCATCAGCAAGGCAGATTAGCTGGAGAAGAGGTAAGGAATATCCGCTAAGCTCACTGTTTAATGTAGCGATGAAGGAAGTCATTAAGGAAACAAAAGAGTAACAGGAGTAGACAGCTGCATCAAAGAGGGTAAACATAATATACTACGTAGAAGAAACGATGAAGCTAATCGGCTCTTCAAGAATCCTGCAAAAGAAGAGAAATTAATTTTAACAATGCACAACTTCTGTACTGTGAGTGACCATCAAGTTGGCGGAACACCAGGGCTTCACACCATGTTGCAGACATTTCTGGCATCCAGGCGTTAAAACAATATTGCATCACTACCCCTCTCTAGAAAGAAGCCTAGATGCGAGTCCATGAACTGTACTTCCAAGGACATATTGCATCCTAAATATTTATTATACATTGATTATTTCTTTCACAAACTCCATATATTTGGGGTCTCTTCTACTAGCAAGGAACTTTTATGTTACTTTATTCAAACAAACCCAGGCTCGCTTTTCTTTGTCATGCATTTTTGAAAATTTTGGTGTTGTAGAAATCGTTCAATCTGAGGTCCCACAAATACATCTTTCTTATTTTTTGTACTTGATGGATTAAAGAATTTGCCAATAAGATATGTAAAACCTCTGGCTGTTGGATCCATGGACTTCACAAATTGTTTAATTAGGCTGAGTTTTGTCCACCACAAGTACCATATGTGGGTCCCTGGGATCGAAACCGGGTCACTTAGTGATAGGCGAACGGTTCTCACCGCTCGGCCATGACACTGCTTATCACAAATATTACTAAAACTTCAGTGAAGTCTGAGGGAAATGTGATATGAACGATTTACAGCCTCCCCTCAATTTTAAAACATTTTAAGCCTTTCTATTTACCTCTTTAGCTAATGTCATTTCCAATAAAGTGCTAAAAATAGTTACTGACATCCGTATTAAATGAAAGGGAATTTAAATTTCGTGACCTGGATATGAAAAAGAAACCCTTTCAAAATATATAGCCTCTGTGCATTTGGAAGAATAGATATTTTCAGAGGTGGAATAATAATCCCTAGGATGTTTCATCTGGTCACGCGTCCTCCAGCCGCAGCCAAGACCACGGGGAAGTGTAGAATGATGGGCGTCATCAGCGCGCTACCTTTCCATCAGGAAATTAGTTCTGATCACAAGGCTGAGAGCACTCCAACCAGACCTCCCGGTGGCGAAATATCCTCACACCGGTACCAGGGATCGAACCCGGGTGTTCCGCGCCAGAGGCGGCGCACTACCGCTGTACTATGAGAGCGAAAGAATTATTATCAATATAAGTTGTTTGATTTTTGTAGTTATCCCAGACAGCTTCAAGCAGTGTGATATATTGGAACGAGGAACAAGACTATCACTTCTTGTGACGTCAGACGAGAGCGGTGTAATGCATGTTGCCTAGATAAACGGCACTGTTAGAAGGAACTGGAAGGTTCAGCCAGGTGTAGAACTCTCGATGACAATAACATAGCCAGTACTATTTTTTATAGGTGACAAACCCACGAGACGTATCGAAAAGCACGTGAAACTGCGGAGTTTTCTACTCGAGTTTATCACGCATACACGACTCTGTTCAGATGCAATCAAGTCTTCAGGACAGCAACTTGCCATATATCTCCATTTGTGTTCCATTACTGACTGTACACCAAGTTACTAGTATTTCGCTGTTCTGGTAAACAAGATAACAGGCGAATGCAGCCGGTGTTTCTGTCTGGTTCTAAGTCCAAATGCCGAAGTACCTTATCAGATCATAACCTAACATACAGTCTTTGATTACAAATTTTCTAGACATTGCGTGCTAACACTGATAAACTAGTCAAAGAAAAACGAGATAGGTGTCGAAAAATGTCCACGTAAGTTTGTTCTATATGGCGGTCTTCTAATTCGCTGAGAAAATGACATTATATTCTACTCTATTTACTTTATAACATGACAGTCCTTCACATAAACTGGAATTGTCTCATATATCTTCTCATAACAAAGAGCCGAAATGTAATTGTTTATAATTTGTGACCAATTGTGTAATTAAAACAGTCAACATTAGTATTACAACATTCAAGAGGTTAGATTTTTCCTATCTTTGTTACATTGCTACATCCACATATATTCTCTTTACCTGCGGCAGCAATACAGAACGCAGTGACACACACCACACCACGAACACACAAAATGTGTCTATAATATTAGTATATAGATATTCCCGTTGGCGAAGCTTATGATTCGTGTGCGCTTCTGACTACATAGAGGTTCCATTAAGAGAAGCAGCATGGAAGTTTACGCACAGCCATAGAGAGATGAAAATACTTCCAGCCAGTGTTTCATATTAGCAGTAAAACAAGGCAGAGCGCGCCTGAAGGAATCTGCGGATTTAAGCAGGGTGTTCGCGACACTGGTTTGCGAGCAGAATGAACTAGAAAAGTTGAATGCGCTTCACTGAGTTTCTGTTGATACAGGCTTTTATTAATGTGCCTTCAGTTGAGACGGCTCAATTCATCTGCCGTGGGGATGCAAAGTTTTATGTGGCTGTGGTGAATGATAAGAGCCAGGAAAATGAAACAGCAGCAAGGGAACGAATTAAAACCAAGAATTTTATGTATACCCCAGAAAAAAAAAAGGGGGAAGGCAAATGAAAGGAAGCCTTAGGTCCGGCAAAAACTGCTACCTTTAGGGAAAAACAAAGCATAAAAATGACTGTCTCTGTGCTCTCGTGGTTACCGTGCTAACTTCACATCCAGAGGTCCTGGTTTCGATTCTCGGATTAAGTGTGGGACTTTTTCTTTAGCCAAGGTTATTCATCCTCCCTTGAATCTGGAATGTGTGTTTGTGTATGTGTGAATTTAATATAATGTGACGCCGGCCCACGGCTGCGGCAATACAACAAAAGACGTCGGCGCTGGAACGGCGTGTGTCAAAGGCGCTCAAGGTCAAGATTCCCCACACCACTCACGCCACCAAACACGCGACTAACAGAATCAAGCGCCAACACAAAGAGTGTTCCATAGCATTCGAGAAGTGGGCGGCAGCCGGCTTGTTTGTAGACGTTCCAGAAAGGTCTGGCTGCGTCATCGCTAGTATAAAAACTTGTGGAGCACCTGAGGCAGGCGGTCAGTATCAGAGAGTGCGACACAGCTGTGTGTGGTACTGTCGTAGCGTTGAAATGAAGACGTGTTAAGAAGTGTTGAGTGACTGTATCTTAGGAGTTAGTGTTTGAGAGACGAAGAAAGTGAAGAACGACTGAAAGGAGTGAATCAAGGCTATGGAAGGAAACAGTTCTGAATCGTAATATCAGAGACTGTAAACTGTCAGTAGAAGAGAACTGTGTTTTCGTATAAAAGTTTAGAAGAAAATTAAGTGGACGGACTTTGTCATTTTATCACAATAATAACCAAAAGTAATGCCAACCCACAGATTAACACCACTGTAGCCGAGCGAGATTGCTCCACACTAATGAGACTCGCATTCGGGAGGTCGTGGGTTCGATTACCCTACTTACTGTAAGAACATAGTAGAGAAAGTTACAAATGGTGAAATGAATTTTTATTAATCTTATTTGTGACAATAACTCATACTTGTCAAATTTAAAATTTAAAATTACAATGTCATTAATTTTCTCCCAAACCTGTAAATTGTTTGAAATGTTATTCTATACAATTTTAACATATGTAGCATTAAAGAATTGAGTTATAAAACATCAAGTTTTATAAAAATAATTGTATCCTGCCGAGCAATTTTTCAAAGCAGTAAAAATAACAAGAAAACAAATTTTTCTGGAGTTCCACGTCGTGTTGCAGGGCGGTTTACAAAGTTGATATTTCCAACATGCGGCTGAGTTTGTTGATACTCTGTTCCATATATTATCATCTGTCGGACACACAAATAGGCTGTGTTCGATGACAGAGACTGTCAGTTAACTCAGCTGCATGTTGGAAATATTTACTTCCGTAAACCGCGCTGCAATATGACGTGAGATTTAGAAATATACTGCTCTCCTAATCCGCTTAGTCACTTTTCCATGGCTGTACATACATATCCTTATCAATGAATGTCATGTCATAATGTACATAAAGATAATAAACAGATGCTCTGAGCTAGAATTTACTATGATCCTTGGTGAAACCTTAGGGGAATCCGCTCTAAAGAATAAGAGAAATGAATAATTTAAACGAGAAAGCGGGATTGTAGGAATGAGTACAAATGAGGAGCTTATCAAGAATTTTCCTTTGTAGCCTGGTCGGAGACGTCATTGTGCGTTGCTCATGGAAATCGGTAAATCCTTCTGCATGGAGAATAAAACACAAAAATGTTAGAAACATCCATCTTTACTGAAACCTTCCACTTTTTCATGACTGTGTTATATTGCTGGCTTCTTATTGATTTCCATTTGTAATCTATAGAAGCGAGGTTAGAGCGAGACGAGTATTACCGACCGGGCACCCCCTCAGCCCCCCCCCTCCCCCCCTCCCCCCCCCCCCCCCCCCATCTCTTCTGCAATCTAGAGGCCGTGTACCGCCATCGTCGTCAGCGATCGACCGCCCTTGAAAACCTAGTTTTAAGTTCTGTGCGACTTGAAGTTATTAGAGCATTCCACTGCGTCTGGCAGTTGAAATGTACTCAACTTGCTCCAAGTAGTGTTCACAAAGCCCTATATAATAGGCAAAAGTGACTTGGGCACACTGAATGCTTTAGATAATGTTTCCCTAGGTGATTAAGGTAAACTTGCATTACACAATCACATCTTGCATTATATAAAAAGTTATAAAAAGATTACAGTAGGCTAGCCCCATAACATAGCCGTTAGAACGCCTGTCTGCTACGCAAGAGTGCCGGGTTCGATTCCCGGCTGCGGATAGAATGTTTTGTCTAACCAAGATTATTATTCTCTATCCTTCCCAGAATGTAAGTATGAATGAGTGTGGATTTGTGTGTGTTCTGATATACACATTGCGACGCGGGCGCGGCGCACCACAAAGTACGGTCGGGCTTCATACCATATACTAGGCCGTCGAGCAAATAAAGGCGCTCGAGGTCAAGCTTTCCCACGTACGCGAGCAAACACTTGATTAACAACAGTCAAGCGGCAATACAAAAGTTTTTTTTAGCAGTTGATTCGAGAAGTGTCCGGCACCCGACTTGTTTGAAGAAGTTCGAAAAAGATCTAACTCGTCATCGCCAGTTTGTGTATTGCGTGAGGACAAGCAATTTTTGAGTCTGTGAGTGAGTGCGAGATGTAGTAACAATATAGGAAATTGATAGATAAAGGTAAGTGAATATTGCACTTAAGAATTTTTAAGCTATGAGCCATTTTCTTTTCCCTTCCACCAAGAAACAGGAAAAGAAATTCTTGAAAAGAACTTATTAAATTTTAAACAACTAGTTAGTATTACTAGAAGTGAAAGAGGAATGGAATATTATATATGCTATATTTTATGGATAACTAGCTGAAATACCCGGCTCTGCCCGTGGTTTGACGATTTATCCCTGCAACATTTATGTAGACTTACGTCGCACTTGTCCAGTAGCCTTTCTTTGGAAACTTTAAAAATATTACTTACTACACTTAAAGAATTAAGGACCCTCTTAGGACACTATTCGCAGTAAAAATAAAAAAAATAAATAAATTAAGTGTCAATAGAGAAAGAAATGTGGTTGTTTCTTTTAAAAGAAAAGTGTGAGGAGAAAAACATGTGAATGTAGCACCATGCATTTATACTTCAATCGTAGAAAATTGTATGAACTTTATTATATTGAAAGGTAAGTACAGAATATGTGAGTGAGTTACTTAAAAGAAAAGCGAGTAGAGAAACCATGTGAATATAATACCTTGCATGCTAAAATGCATAGCACGAAAATCTTCTCGATGAAAATAAAATTAGATTTGGGAATTTTAATTGCATTCGGATGAATGTTATAGCAGCCCATTAAGAAAGAACAAACCTTGATTTTTACCTTCTCTACTCCTAAGTAGAGGAAATATTCTGTTCTACCCAAAAAATTTGATGAAATATCACCGAAAATATATGTTTTGAGGCCCCCTGAAACAAAAAAACACATTTTTAGAAAACATCTCGTGTGTGTGTGTGTGTGTGTGTGTGTGTGTGTGTGTGTGTGTGTGTGTGTGTGTGTGTGTGTGTGTGTGTGTGTGTGTGTGTGTGTGTGTGTGTGGACAGCATAACCCAAAAACGAAAAGTAGCTTAAAAACCTAAGTTGGTAATTAAGTTTAATGTCTTTTAAGGATGCGACGTGAAGATTTTGAAAAAAATTCCTCCACCGTAATCCGCCCTTTAAACGGAAAATTTTTCGGAAATTCTAATTCTTGAAAATGGCTCTAACGATTTTGATTAAAATGGCATATGTTTAAGATATTTGTATGACAAATGAAATGTATATCTTGAATTTTCTGGATATAGCCCATGTAGTCCTATTTGCTCTGTATGACTATTGCATTGCTGGTAAACCATAAAAGATAGACAAAATCTTACAACAAATGTAGATCTTGCTAAAATATACAATTTATGTCTGAATGAATTTTTTGCAGAGTGAACCATTTCGAGGATATACCTTATTTGTGTGAGTTTTGGAGAACTTATACTTCTGTCAAATGGAACATTGCTATTCGATTTTTATGTTAACCGTGCAAAGAGAATGGAATTTGAAAGCTTTAAAAGATTTGACTATCGCTCAAAGACTACTGTATTTCAATATTCTTCTTGCAGCTACAAGAAAATAATAAGATAATTTCTACAAATGTTTTATCTCAACTAACATGAAGAAGATATAGGAATACGAGTTTGTAAGAATGGTTAGTACAAGAAAGTCATGTGAGTGGAACACATCAGATGTTTATATATTGATGTTGCATAAGCAGCCCACGATCACAGCGGAGTACTCACCTTTAGTGACCTCTAATGACAATTAGATCTTACGGTGAGCTGAAGGCGAACGAAGGACTTTGACGCATATGAGCACGAGATCGAACCAGGATTGGATTTACATGACGTTTGCCTTGGGTAACATGATCCCGTCGGGAGTGGAAGCCGTGCCCACTAGGTAGAACGTCGGCGCCGGATATTATCGCATTCAGAACGCCTGTCTTGATAAGTCACTGTCTGCAGCAATCGTGAAGTTAATTGCATGCTTGTATCCAACATGATCGGACGTTCCGTAAGTCGTGATTGTCGCAAACAACAAGTCTTTCTGGAACTCTCCAGGTATGAGCTATAAAATACGCCTTAACTTTAGTTTTATATAAGGGTAATTTATAAAGTAAGGCCCGAAGCGTTATGCACATCATACCCCCATAGATGCAAAACGGTTGTTTTAATTAATCCCTTACATCTTTCTCTGTGTTTCTATATAGCTGCTATATTTGTTTAAACAGTCATAACTAGAGACCGGATGTTAGGCACTTAAAAAGTTCAAAATAGACAGGCAATAGGGTAGTTAAAATGCGAAAATAGCCAAGGAAATAGGTACTAAAACCGTGAAAATATGTGTTAAAATCTTTACAGTTACATGCAAAAACAGACAATAGATAAGACAAATGAGCACTACTTGGGTTTCCCGTATTACCAATTGAAATAAACCATTTAATAGTATTTGATCAAATTTATGTACGTGACACATGCACATAATAGTGGGACCTAACCAAAGCGCTGTCAATCATTTTTTCCACAAAATGACGAGATATTTTTCAAATTTTCCAGTTTTAAGTTATGCCTCCTATCGGATAGTAGGCTCTGAAAATGATGTTTCCACTTTTACTGATGTTATTGGAGCGTACTTGAAGAGCGCAAGATTTTGTGGATCAATATCACTTGAAGCACTGTTTTCATTCCTAAGTTCTTTTAATTGTTGAAAGTCACAATTTTCTCGAAGAATCAGCTGCCAGATTTCTCTCACACGTTGACTTACATCATCTGGAACGACTTGAATGTTCCGAGTTACTTTATCCACAACTTGCAATGAATTTACCAGTATTTTATTTCTCTCTTCAAGACATTTAGTTTATTTATCTAATAAAGTTGCAGTCAAATAGCCACATACAGTTACCTTACGTAACATGTTCACATTTTTGCATATTCAGTATAGATTTCACTCTTTTACTGCACAGTTTAATGGCATCTAGTAGTACAGAATAGGGAGCAAAGCAAATTTAAGTAATGTACAATATGTCATGAACTCATGGGATTCAAATGGCCTGAATGTCAAGCATTTTAATCCAAATGTTCAATAAAATGGGGCTTTTTGTGCTCGAAAAAAACGGAAATAGGCATTTTATGCCTTATATGTTAATATAGGCAAAAATAGGCCCATTCAACTTTATAAAAAACAGCTCCAAGGGTATTGAGTTCAACTAAAATTATGTTGCTTTTATGATATCTATAGTGATTAAGAATAAGCATTTTACGTAACATCTAGTCAGAATGTTCCACAAGCTTTCGTATGCCGACGTCATATGAGAGAATATTCGTCATGGAAGTCTGGTGCCTGTAAGGATAACCTGTGGAAATTGTCAATAGTCACAAATTCTGCTTCCAACATTAGAATCTGAGTTACCATTATTCAGTCTTGTGTCTTCGAGTTCTATGAACCCTATACTCTTCGCGAAACTATACATCCACAGTGTTGGCCAAATCTTCTGTGATCATTGATGCCCAGCCTGATGACGATTCATTATGGACATTGTCTCGTCTGGTCTTGAAAGCTCTTACACACTTACACACTTTGCTGTCGTTCATCGTATTGGGGCCAATACGCTTCACTGACCTGTCGACGAATGTCCGCTACTGAAACGTTCCTTGCTGTCAAAAACCGAATCACAGACCGTATTTTACATTCAATGGGTACATCGATTGTTTTAAACATTTTGAACCCACACTGTAAATAGCCCACTGCATTATCAATGCAAATGGCGTCATTTTACGCACAAGGCATGCCGGGAGTCGGTGTGCATGCATGCTGTTTCAACGTTCGCGCGATTATTCGGACCTTACTTTATGAATTACCCTAGTAACTAGTTCACTGGTTACATCGTTAGCTTTATAAATTTGAATAACAAAAATAATTAATTTTATTTTTAACCCTCCAAGTTGTAGAATTACCCAATATTGTAGAATTATCTATGTAGAGAAATTTTAAGGTGAAGATTCCTTTTTAACCCTTATGATTATAACCTTGTAGACTTCTGGCTATTCCAAATAACGAATGATAGGTTTTCAAAAGGAACGTCTGTCTTCCTTAGCCTCTCTTACCCCACCCCTTCCCAATAGTCTCACCAAGTTTTTGAAAATACAGTATAACCTTGAAGTATCCATGAGTGTGGAACAATTATTTAGCGGTTGGAATTGTCTAGTCAGCTTTTAGATAATTCAATAGACGACATTTTAAAATATTGTCCAATCTGTTTTGTTAATACACATGGTTATCTAACTGAGAGCTATACAGCTTTGATATAATGCAAAATCCCTTAACGGACACAATGTAACAAAGGTTAAGTTAGTCAATATGAAAGTTCCCCACTCCCAACTTGGCCATACTAGATTATTTCTTGACGTGAATGGACCAGCATGCTGAACAAGCAGAAGCATTTATGACCCAAGTGACTGGACTGATGTTATAACTGTTAAAGTGCCATTTATTGTCACTATGATGCAGAAAGATTTCAAGGATGGAAAGTTTGCAGGCTGACATAATGAAAAAGGTAGAGTACAATAACAGACTCACTCTTTTGCAGACTCTGTGAGCTTCAAAATAACAGCAACTCTCAGCTTTCTCAGCGTTACATTCAAGAATATTGTTATGAACTTCCCATTCGTAAAAAAAGGCAAATCTATCCCTTGCAAACCATTCATTTTGTCCTAAAAATAAACAAAAAGAAACTCCAGGATGTACTGTCACTAATGGATTATGTCCCGCTGGTAAAGTGAGTGAGTGTGTGGGGGTTTAAGGGCACTACACAACGAGGTCATCTAGCCCCATTGTCAAAATCTAAAACACACAGAGTTAAAATGAGTATTAAAAGAGAAGGTTAAAATTCTAAACAATTAAAGCACTAAAACGTAAAGGATAAAAAGTTTAAAAGAACATAAAAAACTTAATTCTAAAACCCAAAACTAGTCTGACTTTAAAAAACAAACACAATACTTTAAAATACCGTAAAATGCTAAAAAAAAACTGCTTGTAAATATTACACACGTCACACCTGTTTTTCGAAGCCAATCTCAATGGTAAATCAGCCCTTCTTTCATGCCCTTGTGGCTGAGACGGACCTGGAGATTGAGGATATTGATTAGGAAGGACTGATGAACATTGTTTAATTGTTGTGATATTTAAAACAAATAAAGGAATTAAAATGTAATAATTTATGTATTTCCAGAGAGAAAGTGATAAGCCACATCTAAAATTGGTTGCACACTTTGAGCATTTATCGTAAGTAATAAAAAACGTATTAGTTAAAATACTCGTATTTTCTTGAGTAAAATATTTCAGAAAATATATACTGTGTTAACATTGTGTCATGCATTAGATATCCTGATTTTAAGATTGCTCCAAAAGATTAAAACGTTTTACTATAAAATTGTGATTCTGTGGCTTGTGACTATCTCTGATGCAACGCCTCAATTATTTAGCACTCTTCTAATGAATTTGACAACATAAGTACAAAATAAATAAACCACATATTTGTCATTGGCAGGGTATGCGTATTGCAGTCATAAGGGATGTGATAGCTATTTTCGAGTAACCGTTTTAAGTTATAACCGTCGTACTTATAGTAGGTTAGTTAAAACCGTACCCAAGACTCCAGCAAATTATATACTTGTCCCTCTTAATCAAGTATGGGTATGCGCATCTTACACGCCTGAACTGTGAGCGCCATCTTTATTAATTACACTCAGGTGAATACTTGAAAATGATGGAAGTCAGTCTTAATATCACACAGAAATGTATATTTTTTCATGGCTGCACAAAACTACTGTTTCTATGATACTGTAGATCACAAGCTATGGGTTAGCGCGCTCGCCTACCACCTAGGCGGCCCGGGTTCGATCCCAGGGACCCGCATGTGGTATTCGTGGTGGACGAAGCGGCGTCAGGGCGGGTTTTCTCCGGGTGCTCCGGTTTCCCCCGCCATCTCATTCCACCGGTGCTCCATCTTCATTCCATGTATCAGTGTCACCGCCTGCGGTGCCGTAGTAGTAAAAGCGGGCGTTAAACACTACAACAACACAAGCTATGCATTTTTTAATTTGTGTGGTTATCCTCACTTTACATTCATTAAACATACATAAACCTGAAAAACACTATATGGATATTTTATCTTCACATGGTTATCATCACTCAAAATTCATTCAACGCAGATGAACCTGAAAAATACCACCATGCCCCCGAATATAAACGTACAGAGTACCTGCTATGAAAATACAATCACGCAGTTTGAAAAGGAACGAGTTAACGACCAGTTCGTTTTCAGAGCAGTGAGGTGTTATTTTATTATTAATGTGAACGGGCATGTGTGGAATCGCGTTTCAAACTCGAGCTGAAATTGTGTTTATATAAATTAAATTATTTCTCTTTTTTCCATAAAGTTTTTGATACGAGTGTATGAATATGACCGTCGAAGGTGGGAAAAGTGATTTTTCTATTAAAAAACGCGAACTAATTCATTCGCACGGCAGAAAATATGTATTTAATGCATACGGTGTTAAAAAAAACAACTCTCCAATCAAGAATATAGGGCAACTGTAGATTTTTCTAAAGCCCAAGAATTGATTGTGGTAGCTTCGATGTAGGCAGTGTACCCCTATTTCAATTTCTGAGGGAAAGCAAAAATCTACAAAGTTGGAAAATGAGTTAATGGTTTGAACAATTTTGAAAACGATGTTTAAGGATATTTAAAGTGTGTTTAATTACAATGATGTGCACGGTTAAGGGATAAGGGAAAACCCCCGAAAATATCTTATCCAGATAACTTACCCTACCCAAGACTCGAACTCAGGACCTCTTGAATGTGAGACAAATAGGCTATCCCCAAAGTACAGATTTGGTCAATCTCTTTCGGTTTACTTGTTATGCAGAAGTAATTCAATTTTGTTTAGCTCTCTGCTGTCATTGACTCAGGAGAACGTCTTTATCCTTGAACGCACAGTCGTGCTCTGGAGTGGGGAACCTAGAGTAAGACCAGCAGTTCAAAAGTAGTATCTACAAGATAGTTGAACTGTAAGCAGCGCTAGTCTTGCTACAATATTATGTCGGTGGTTTCTTGAGTACGTTTCTCCAATAAACATATGTCATTAGTGATACTGTTGAAATTACTTTGATGCGGTAATGTAATGTATCAGTGATGCTCTTTCGTAATATTTATTCTCCTGGGAAAGAAAGCATAAGTCACTTTTGAAGCAGAGTGTAAAACGTCAGAGAGAGAGAGAGAGAGAGAGAGAGAGAGAGAATAAACAACACCGCGCTATCTCAGGTTCACTTGTCAAGCACAAAGTCATAACTAAATTCCTGAGTGAATTACAGCACATTCATAGCTACACAGACCTTTTTCTAAAAGTGTCTCGCAATATTTATTCCCGGTGACATCTCGAATAGTTTATTTTTTCTTCGTGGAATAGAACACTTTCCCTACTTACTTTCGGAGGGAGGGGGGAGGAAAGAAAATTAGGTAATAATAAGCAGGATGTGGTAAGATAAACACTAATTACAATGTGAGAAGTTTGGCATTGTTGTAGCATAATCACAGATGATTTCAATGCGAGAATAATGCAATTTTTTGCACTTACCTCTAACATAATCGCTGAATTGGCTGTTTCATCTCGTATTATGCCACTATTTTAAATTTACAGATCACCAGTGAACAGGGAAATTGCCTGAAATTGAAATTGAAGATTTAAGGACGCCCTTTACCCGTGGTTCTCAATTGGACATGAAAGACATTTCATTTTGCTCAGAGGTTCTTTTATATGCCTAAATCTACGACACGTGACCATCGACTTTACATCCCTTCCTAGGGAACCCATGCTAAGGATTTTTACGTCCAAAAATACATCGCCCTCCACAGGACTGGGCTTCCTAGATCCTAGTGGAATTGAAGCAGAAATTATACGAGTGGAAATAAAAATAGGGATGCAGCGGAAGAAAACTAATGGTGGTGGTTTTTGAGCACCGTCAATGAAGTTCAACTCTGGTTGGTGAATAAG
Source organism: Tenodera sinensis (assembly GCA_030765045.1). Taxonomy (NCBI): domain Eukaryota; kingdom Metazoa; phylum Arthropoda; class Insecta; order Mantodea; family Mantidae; genus Tenodera; species Tenodera sinensis. The sequence goes on from CM060968.1 coordinate 114,664,981, forward strand.
GCATCAATGAGATCGTACATTGGCTAAAAAGCGTTCGCGCATCATTATCATAAGTATGCCACAAGTGATTGTGAATTCATCTAGAGAATTTGACTATCATGAGCTGTATTTATTAAGACTATTTCACGGATTAAAGGGTGACATAGTCAATGAAATGTTATTTAAATGCTTTATTGTAATTATTATCAACCTGTAGCCTGAATACATACATCAATGTCCCTTGGCACGGCCTACAAGACTATCATATTGATGTTCTAATTTTTTTAAGATTTTGGCAATGTCAGGAGTTGCAGTATCTGCCGTTAATTTATAACTTCTTTCAATACAAAATTTGTCAAACTGATATAAAACATTTCCTGTTGTGTTATGTGCTTTGAGGTTTCCCTCTTACAATTATTTCATCTATTGAATATTGGATGGTTCACCGAAGCGAGAGTCAGCCATTTTTGACATTTGAACAGTGGCTCTGTAGCGTCAAATTACGTAAGCTGTAGCACAGTGCAGCTAGCTTGTCCAACCTGGCCAGAAAAGCAGAGAAGGTGATAATAAAATGTAATAAACTTTTCGCGAATGAAGGCTGTCGTTGGTTGAAATATGAAGTAGTTGTGCACATGATTGATTGATTTCAACCAAGTCACATACGAGTGGAATAATCAACAGAAACAGCTTTTGGAGAGTTAATATATTCACTGTGCTTTGTGGTCCCTTTCATCTTTTCCAGCACAGTAGTTTGACAGGGAGCGAATTATACATTATTTCGATTAAATGAATATTAGCCCTGTACTTCATATGCGTCACACGAATACAGTGGTGATTGATTTTATGAGGAAAGAATATGAACACAGAACCAAAAACCGAAATGCGTGTGCGAGTTTAAATATTGCAAATGACTGTCGGCTGCAAGCACGTCATTCTCATTAATCATTCACGCGCCGCATGCACTCTTGACCACAGGCTATGTCCGTGGGGATATAGGTAATTCGTCACACGACCGTGGTGTACTCGGCCGAAATATCAGTCCATTAAAGAAATTAATTTATCTAGCAGAACATGTATAATCTTTCTCCGTGACAAGCTCTTAAACCCACATAATGTATACCTGTGCAGTTTTGTGGTCAACGTTGAGCAATGCTCTGCCCTCCTCGCCCAGACCACGTGTTACACATCTTCCAATTGCCCTACTTAATTCTTCTCTGGTCAGCTTCTATATTGTGATATCTCACTGCCTGTGTGATTTTACGATTCCTTGATGGTACGCATTTCAGTACATTATTTAGTACTCTCTCCTCAGGCAATCATCTTACATGACCACACCAGTGCAGTTATTTGAACAAGTTTCAACCAAAATCGTTGATTTTACTGCCATAATACCGGGAGAGCCAATGAACTAAGAACCGGCTGCGCGGTTTTTCTTTCCTTCTTTCTTTCTCTACTACGAATAGTAAAGTAGAGGTATTGTATTTTACCCAACAATTCAATGTCGAGATTTCACCGGAAATATATGTTTTGAGACAAAAAAAAGGCATTTTTATATTCATCTGTCAACCTGTGGACAGCATAACTCAAAAAAGAAAGCTCGGTTAAAAACCAAAGTTGTTATTTAAGTTTAATCTCTTTCAAGGATACGGCACAAAGATTTTGAAGAAAATTTCTCCAACCTAAACTACTCTTTGCATGGAACATTTTTCGAAAATTTTGATTTTCTTGAAAATGGCTCTAACGATTTTGATTAAAATGCCATATGTTTGAGATATTTTTATGACAAATGAAATGTATATATTGAATTTTCTGGGTATAGCCCTGGAATTCCTATTTACTCTGGATGACTTTTGCATAACTGGTAAACCGTAAGACATAGAGCAAATCTTACTATAGAAAAATGTAGATCTTACTAAAATACACAACATATGTCTGAATAAATTTTTTGAGGAGTGAACCATTTCGGAGATATTCCGTGTTATTTGTTTGAGTTTTGGAGAACTTAAACTTCTGCCAAATGGAACATCGTTATTCATTTTTTAAATGTTAGCCGTGCAAACAGGACGGAATTTGAAAGCTTTAAAAGATTTGACTATCACTCAAAGCCTACTGTATTCCCATATTCCGCTTGCTCCTACAAGGGAATAAGCAAAGGAAGTAAGCAATAAGGTAATTTTTGCAAATGTTTATCTCAGCTAACACGAAGAAGATAGAGGAATAAGGTTAGTACAAGAGTAGAGAAAGTCATGTGAGTGCAACACATTAGATGTTTTCTTTTCTCTTCATGTTCATGTTTACAGCTCTCGTTGCCCTCTGAGGTGTCATAAAATGGCGCGGATGCAACTTTTTGAGAAAATGCACCTCATTGGTTTTAGATAACAAAATGCATAATATAGCTCAAAGATATCAAAGACTTCTTAAAACGCTACACAGTATGTACACAAGCATTAGTAATTACCACACCAAATTTCAGTATTTTAAGTTAGAAAATGTAGGGGCCGTATTCCCCGCCTCATTAAGCAGATAATCCTTACTTATTATAGGTAAGAGTAAAACAATTTGATGTGTTGCACTCACATGAATTTCTCTAGTATTTTACTAACTATTCCTACGAACTCTTATTCCTTTATTTTCATGTTAGTCGAGATAAACATTTGCAGAAATTTTGTTATTGCTGACTTACTTATTGGAAGGGGAATATGGGAATACAGTAAGCTTTGAGGGATAGTCAATTCTTTTAAAGTTTTGAAATTCCGTTCTTTGTATGGCCAAACAGATAAAAAGGTGAATAACGATCTTCCATCTGAGAAAAGTTTAAGTATTGCAAAACTCACACAAATAACAAGGAATATCTCCGAAATGGTTCACTGCACAAAAACATACATTTGAACAAAACTTGTATGTTTTAACAAGATCTACATTTTCTGTGTGGTAAAATTTGGTCTATATCTTACGGTTTACCAATTATGCAAAATATACATTTCATTTGCCATAAAATATCTTAAACATATGGCATTTTAATCAAAATCGTTAGAGCCATTTTTGAGAAAATAAAAATTTTCCATATAAAGTGTAGTTTAGGATGGAGGAATTTTCACCAAAATCTGTGTATCGCATCCTTGAAAGATATTAAACTTAAATACCTACTTTGATTTTTAAGCCAGTTTTCATTTTTGAGTTACGCCGTTCACAGACACACATACACACAAGGACGTTTTTCTAAAACTGTCTTTTTGGATTCAGGGGGCCTCAAAATATATATTTCCGGTAAAATTTCGACATCGAAATTTTGGGTTGAATTCTCCTACTTACTATACGCAGTAGAGGCAGTAAAAACGTAGAAAGGCTTAAGGTCAAGTGATTCATCTAGCTTGTAGGTATAATGGGTATGTGTGAGGGTGAAACAACTAGATTTCCTGGTTTGTAACTCACCATTTAACTGTTAATAACAGTGTTTTTTGTCAAGTTTCCGCTCTTCTGCTGTATAATTCCAACATATGTTTAGGCTTGCAAAGTTTCGAGGCACGTAAGCTGCTAAATGCTGGTATGTGGTAAGTAGAATGAACTATTTCGCATGCACTAGAAGAAGATTGGAAGCTCCGCCCATAACGCCCTGGTTGACGACTTCGTGCAGTCGGCTGTCATTTGGTTTTAAAGCAGTTCTCTTCTAAACTGGGATTTAGGAACTTAATTCCGAGGAAGAGTTTGTATGTTGTATTGGATTCCTCTGTCATGCAACTCGAGCGTGCGTTCGAAATCCCCCCTATGTAATTTAGGGTTTGTTTTTTAGGATCCCCACTAATCTCGGAATTCGACTGCACGTGGAGCTACTAAACCCGGTTTCTTATAAACTTGCTCCCCTGACATGTATTCTTCCGCGTTGCATTTCCTTCCCCCTTCCCCCTTTCCCATGATTGGCTAAAGCAGCGATGTCCAACGTTTGCGAAGGAGGGGAGGTTGCATTTACCTCCTTTCATTTTATGCGGACTGTGCCACTTTTTACTTTCTCTACTACGTATAGTAAAGTAGAGGAAGTATTGTAATCCACACAAAAATCCGATGTCGAGATTTCACCGGAAATATATGTTTTGAGGCCCCCTGAATCCAAAAAGAGCATTTTTAGAAAAAGGTCCATGTGTGTATCTGTGTGTCAGTCTGTCAGTCTGTCAGTCTGTGGACATTATAACTCAAAAACGAAAAGTCGGTTAAAAACCAAAGTTGGTACTTAAGCTTAATGTATTTCAAGGATGCGATACTAAGATCTTGAAGAAAATAGCCCCACCCTAAACTACCCTTTACATGGAAATTTTTTCGAAAATTTTGAGTTTCTTGAAAATGGCTCTAACGATTTTGATTAAAATGTCATATGTTTGAGATATTTTTATGACAAAGGAAATGTATATCTTGAATTTTCTGGCTATACCCCCTGTAGTCGTATTTACTCTGGACGACTTTTGCATAATTGGTAAACCGTTAGAGATAGACCAAATCATACTTTACAAAAAATGTAGGTCTTGCTAAAATACACAATTTATGTCTCAATAAATTTTCTTGTAGGGTGAACCATTTCGGAGATATTCCTTGTTATGTGTGTGAGTTTCGGAAAACTTAGAACTTTCGTGAAATGGGTCATCGTTGTTCATTTTTTTATATGTTAAGTGTGCAAAGACAACAGAATCTCAAAGCTTTAAAACATTTGGCTATCGCACAAAGACTACTATATTCCCCCTTGTACCTACAAGGAAATTAGCAATTAGATAAGTTGTACAAATGTTTATCTTAACTAATACGAAGAAGATATAGGAAAAAGAGTTTGGAAGAATGGTAAGTACAAGAGTAGAGAAAGTCATGTGAGTGCAACACATCAGATTTCTTTTTTTTTTTTTTTTTTTTTTTTTTTTTTTTAGGCTGAACCATTTCGGAGATATTTCTTGTTATTTGTGTGAATTTTGGAAAGCAAACGATGTCTACTGAAACATCGTTATTAATTTTTTATGTTAGCCATACAAAGAGAACGGAATTTGAAAGCTTCAAAAAATTTGACTATCGCTTAAAGCATACTGTATTCCCTCATTCCCCTTGTACCTACAAGGAAATGTTCATGGATTGTTGTACAGCCTGGGACTTTTCCTCCTGGAAATTTTTCTGCAATTTGTACTTTCATTTGGCAAGCCCACTGAGTTGAAACGCACGAATCATAAATAAATACACACTGTTCAGTATAGAACATGCTGAACCATAATACACTTTGTCACTAAGTACAGTACAAAATAATAAATCACTCATAATAACTGAACCACACCACGCAGAGTAAAACTGCATCAGAAGCGTGATCTTGTTTAAAACAGCAGTGCGTTATCATGTTTCCACACTCCCACTGGAAAAACACCGCGCAGCGATTTGGAGGTTTTTAGATTTCCCGATACATAGGGCAATATAGGAAAGCTAATGGTAATTGTGTGTTTCTGAAACCACTCTAGGGTGTTGTAAGAGACCTTGTCTAGCAATCCATCTAAGGAGAATTTTTGGTTCCAATGTAGATGCAGATCGTGTAACAGCTGAAGCAGTCATTAAACGTCAGGTACACAATAAAATAGTACTTAGATTTATTTTACTGTTTTTCGTCGCCGTTGCATCTGTTTCACCTTATTGGATCCGGTTGGTCTGTGAATAACCAATCAGGAGAGAGAGAGAAAGCGTGCGACAGAGAATCTCCAGTTGGCGATCAATACCGGCTTGTGCAATACAGCTTTTTCTCTCCTCTCTTTTTGTTCTTCCGCAAGCAATTGCACCATTTCTGATGAAACAAGTGTAAATATGTTGCCTGTGGCATAAAGCGTTGCTTCATTAGCTACATTTTGCCCCGCAGACAGCCCACACGTCTTCTTTCGTCTGGTGTGAAATCTTGACAGCGAATTCAACCACCACTTCTAAGAAAGAAGGAAAGAAAGAAAGAAAAAATAAAGAAAATACAATTTTAAGCAGTGCTATATCAAGTCGACCTACATTGGAAAAATCCAATTTACTCCCTTTAAGTTCCACACAATACTGAACGTATCCGCAAGGGAAGGAGTGAGGTAAAATGCTAACCATTAGTGTCACTTAGAATAAACTTTGTGATTCAGTTTAGGCTTTAACCCTCTATTGCACGAATTGTTTTGCTACATATGCCACTCTTCTTCTAATTCCTGAACCGCTTTAGGTATCCCTGTCACAAGCATCTTAAAGGAAATAATTCGAATAGGCGTGACTGTTAATGGTCAGACGAAATGGACTGGCCCTCCAATCAAAGCAAAACTTCGTGAGCTTGATACCAGCGTCTGCAATCAAAATAACCAGTAAAGGATGGGGAGGGCCCACGTAAAATAACTAGTGAGATGGTAAGTGTAAATGATGGGGTTACATTAGACTATAATAATACTGAAATTAGTTTGTACATTTATAACACAAATAACTGTCAATACCTCTATTATATTGTTAAATGCCAATATACTGTAAAAATAAGAAAAAAAACTTTAAGTAGCTTCGTTGCCAAATAGCAATACTATGCATTAGAGGGTTAAGATAACATAATATGTGAAGTTTTATCTATTTATTGAGAAGTAATGTAATTTTTCATGCACTGGTTTTTGTTTTATTTAGTTTTCCTTTGCTCAAATTTATCTTCCTCGTAATTTAATTTCATTTAAAACATCGTTGGATGAATGGCATAAAGAGAACACACACAGACATAAAATAAAATAAATTTTATAATAGACTAATCACCAGGGAGAAATGAACAACCAAACAATTTTATTTATTTACTGTTAGTGCTGTTACATGTATGCCAACGTCAGTAACTTAACACTACGACAATAGTAAAATATACGTTTACATTATACATGCTACAATTGAATAAGTTATGTTTGAATTAGTGTTTTGAATTGAAGAAACTTAATTGTCTGATGCGTATTGGTAGATTGCAATACAACTTGAAACACAAATAAAAATACTTTTGGGGGTAGCACAACAAAAATCATAGTTGTGATAGTGAGAATTCAATTTAAAATTTATGTTATTTTTAACAAAACAAATATTAAAAATATGAAGAAAATAATTTGGTAATAAAAGCCAAAGGTATTTTATCATTTAATAAGTATGTAAGCAAGAAATCCAAGAGATGGCACTGTGGTGAATTATATGTCGCATTTTGTTATGTTTCTTTCTTTTTTCCTTTTCATGGGGTATTAAAGTATGCCTATAGATTTGCTTGAAATCCTTAAAAAAATGTGTTTAGCCAAGAACAGTAAATATCAGTCAATAACAAAAGCCCATTCACATAAAACGCTAACGCAAACATAACAGGAACACAAAAGCTTGTGACCAGGTTAATAAATTTTACAGGTATATAGATAGAGATACTTTGATGAATTGCACTTTAAATATGTTCACTTCCGCAGTTAGTTTTTTTTTTTCTCTCTCTCTCTCTTCGTGTAACAATCTTCCCATAAACCAATTACACAGTACAAAATTTGCGACCGATGTTTTTTGTATGGTCGTAACTGCGCCGCTAATGAACAACGCCTGTCAGTATAGACTATCAGTTTTGCTCCCACGCGTTCACACCTCAATGTATACCCTAGGTAGTGTGAGGGCATTGGCCTTGGCCTTGCATAAAGTATTCGAACTCAGTTACGATCCATTCGTTACTAATGCGAGGCGGCTCTGTTCTACGTTCTCGGGGGAAATAATCACGTATGGCTTGTGTGTTCCATGCCTACTTAGAAGTACTAACCGACCTAAAAACATACTACTCTTAACAATTAAGATTATAACTACGCAAATATGCAAATAATGGTGCTACATGGTTCATTATACCGTCCATAATACTACTCCTAACAGGCTATATACGTCTGAAAAAAGCATAAATCTCTAAAGGATAATTTATTAAAGCAAAGTTGATTCAATTGCTTTTAGCTTAGTGTATGTTGACATTGTGTGCAACTTAATATATTATAAAATATTATGTTAATGGAAAAAGATAAACTCAAAGGCAATTAATGCAATTTGTAGCAACATAAGTGCACTGCTGCATCATCATTTATCATTGTAGCCTCCACTCTTATCACTTTCACACCTCAATTGTTTTGTTGGCATTGTGAATGTCAAGGCGTATGTTGTGTTCACATTATACTTTAAGACGTAAATGACCCTTAACATTTTTAAATATTTTTCAGAAAAGAAGGTAAAAAAATGCAGTATAGAGGTATTTTTGTGGTAAACTGTTGTGATGTGATGTTTTCTTACATAATTATTTAGTAGTGTCTTGTCTGTTGTTTCCTCTTGGAGCAGGAAGTTTGACGGTTTGCTAGGATTCACCTGGGAGTGCATTGCTTGTAAACAACAGGGATATACCCTAAGGGGATAAACAGATGGGGAGTGTGGGAGTTGTCTTCCTTCCTCCAGGGTATGTGGAGACCCAGCTCTAGTAGCTTGCTAATCCGGACACGACCCAATGCATCATTTTGATTATAAATGGGGTCGGTAGCCCGTGCCAAATGAGCAAAAGTAGATTTCAGCCCAATCAAGTAGTAAGCTCGGGGCGAGCCTTAATGATGTTTCCAATCTCACCTGTGTAGGACTTTACCTCGCATAGTAAGATATTTTAAATATAGGATAGGTATTTTGTATTTCTCTGCCACTTCATAACGTTTTATTATTATCCTAGTGCTCAACTATCAACAGCTTGCAAGAACATGCTTTTAAACGTATTACTTGGGACATTTAGCAATGCACATGGACTAATGGCGCTGTAATCGTGTTTATATAGTACTCCTTGTTTCACTGCGAAAGGGATTTATTTTTGTTTAACTTTACAACTCTTTGCTAGTATTCTGATAGCATTATTATTTTTGCTGTCTTTATCGATTGCTTACCCTTTACATGGGAAAAGCTTCGTTAATTCTAATTTTATTGAAAGTGTCAAACAATTTTGATTAAATTATCATGTGTTTAAAATATTTGCATTACAAATAATATTTGAATTTTCTGGGAACAGCATTTGAAGTTCTCTTGATTCTGAATAACTTTTGTATAAAATTGGTAAAGTGTAAGAGATAAATAAACCTTACTATTAAAAAATGTAGGATCATTAAAGCAATAGCTTTTTTTGTCGTTTCGTTTTAGAAGTCTTGACTATCGCTTTAATCTAGCGTACCCTTGTTATACGTGCAATAAAATATGTAAATGTGTGATTAAAGTTAACCTCAAGATATGAAAAATGCTCTTGAGAATGTTTGCAGGAGACACAAGAGAACCCAAGTGAATGCAACGTATCAGGTCTGCTTTTAATTACCTAAAATGCCGCGTATATCATATTAGTTATAATTAGAAAGCGAACTATACAGATTTCAAAATACAAGTTTTAAGATAATCAGCAAAACTTGATGGCCTATTTCTTTGTTGAAATGATATAAGCTGATGGCTATTTCCACTCTGTTATTTATAGCAGCGATATGCACAAATGGATCAGAAGAAGAAACACTGGAAGTATATTCAGTAAAAGAAAACAAAGAAATATATTCCATTTGCAAAGCAGATCCTTTTTACTTTCTCTACTATATTTAATAAAGTGGAGGAAGTGTTGTGTTCCACCCAAAAATTTGATGTCGAGACTTCACCGGAAATAAATGTTTTGAGGCCCCCTGAATAAAAAAAGCACTTTTAGAAAAAGGACCGCGCGCGTGTGTGTCTGTCTGTCTGTCTTGTCGGACTATGGACAGCATAACTCAAAAACGAAAAGTCGGTTAAAAACAAAGTTCTTAATGTCCTTCAAGGATGCGACACGAAGATTTTGAAGAAAATTCCTCCACCATAAACTATGCTTTACATGGATAATTTTTCTAAAATTTTGATTTCCTTGAATGTGGCTCTAAAGTTTTTGATTAAAATGCTATATGTTTGAGATATTCTTATGACAAATGAGATGTATATCTTGAATTTTCTGGCTATAGCCCATGAAGTCCTATTTACTATGGATGACTTTTGTATAACTGTTAAACCATAAGAGATAGACCAAATCTTACTGTACAAAAAGTTTAGATCTTGTTAAAACACACAACGTATGTGTAAATAATCTTTTTGTGGAGTGAACCATTTCGGAGCTATTTCTTGTTATTTGTGTGAGTTTTCGAGAACTTATACTTCTGTGAAATGCAACATTGTTGTTATATGTTAATTGTGCAAAGAGAACGAAATTTGAAAGCTTTCAAAGATTTGACTATCGCTCAAAGCATGCAGTATTCCCATATTTTCCTTCTACCCACGAGGAAATAAGCAATAAGATAATTGCTGCAAATGTTTATCTCAGCTAACACGAAGAGGATATAGGAATAAGAGTTTATAGGAATGGTTAGTACAAGTGTAGAGAAAGTCATGTGAGTGTAATACATCAGATTTTCTGTTTAGAGACAGAAGAAATGCAAGACGTCCAAAAACAAGATTTTAAACCCGGAACAGACTTGAGTGCCGAAACATTGGTGGGAGATGACGACGTTGGTCATTATGATGATGAATTGCTCTGGCGGCCCCATTTACATTCTGTACAAACAAACGAAGGCCTTCAGAGGTCACAACAGTTTCACTGTACGAAATTCCTAAAGACTCAAGTCATTAAATCCTTCAAATTGCAGTGAATTTCCTGTCTGCAGGAAAACAGTCTTGCCATTTTCAAGCCTGAGAATCGCCAGAAAGGTTTTTAGCGAATTAAGGTCATTCACATTCAACGTGCACAAAAAAAGGAGTGGAAATTTAAGAGCCCTGTATAGAGTGGGAAAATCACAGACACGCCGTCCTGACGTTAATGTAACACACTCCAGACGGCGAGCATTTGCTTGCTGGCCAACTGATAAACAATTCTGCGTATTTATAGCGTGCATCTTCCATTCCCTCACAAGGGAGGTGTATCGAAGAACTCCTTAAGGATAGACCGTAATGAAATCTCGAACTTGCGATATGGGGATGGTAAGTGATTTTTACTGGATCGAGAAAAACTTTCAAAAAAGTCTGATGTGTTGCACTTCCATGACTTTGTCTACTCTTGCACTAACCATTCTTACAATCTCTTATTCCTCTATCTTCGTGTTGGTTGAGATAAACATTTGCAGAGTTTATCTTATTGTTTGTTTCCTTGTAGATGCAAGGGAGTATGAGAATACAGATGTTCCACTTCACAGGAGTTTAAGTTCCCCAAAGCTCACACAAGTAACCAGGAATATCTCCGGTTTTTTTTCAGTAAGATTTTGTCTATCTCTTGCGGTTTGCCAGTTATTCAAAAGTCATCCAGAGTAAACAGGACTACATGGGCTATAGGCAGAAAATTCAAAGCATACACTTCATTTGTTATAAAACTATCTTAAACGTATGTCATTTTAATCAAAATTGCCTGAGCCATTTTCAAGAAAATAAACGTTTTTGAAAATTTTCCATGTAAAGGGTAGTTTAGGGTGGGGCAATTTTCTTCAAAATCTTCGTGTCGGATCCTCGAAAGTCATTAAATTTAAATACCAAGTTGAGTTTTTAACTGACTTTTTGTTTTTGAGTTATGCTGTCCACGAACCGACAGACACAGACTGACACACACACACACACACACACACACACACACACACACACACACACACACACACACACACACACACACACACAGACACACACACACACACACGCACGCACGCGCGCGCGCACACACACACACACACACACACACACACACACACACACCGGAGAAACGCCATGATTAGGAAAATACAAAACAAAGGTGCTGTTTAGCTCATAAACAAAGAACTTGGAAACAATTTCATACAACCTTTCGTTAACTTCATAAATTCTATAAGATTCACAGAAATAGAATGACTTAAGTCCAAATATATATATAATTTCTAATCCTTACCAAGATTGCAGTCAGTATCATTGTTCAAACACATTTCCATCCTCTACTGCTATTATAATTATATTTGCCTTTTACTATATGTTAAGAACTATATTATTATTTGTAAAATAGCATTAGGTTAAAGAAATAAAATCAAACTAACAAACAAAATAAAATGGCAATAAACAACAAACATCAAACAAAAAACCGTAAATACACACATAATAGACAAGTATTCAATTAGACTAAGGTAGATACACAATAAGAGGTAAATAAAAGTGTAAATGTTCGAATAGAACATCACCAACAATATATACATTTATATAACATGTAAATTGTATGTAAATAAATAAATGCAAGCATGTAGTATCCCTGCGGAATGGGGTATGCTATTATAAAACACACACATACACACGGACCTTTTTCTAAAAATGCTTTTTTTTATTCAGGGGGTTTCAAAACATATATTTCCGGTGAAATCTCGAGATCAAATTTTTGGGTGGCATACAATACTTCCTCTATACTATACGTAGTAGAGAAAGTAAAAATACACTCTTGTGCTAGCGTTGCGCCTTGCTGATGGCAAATACATTCCTTACTGCCACATTTTCGTGTACAAGGCTGTGACTTCAATACTGCCGAGAAGACAAAAGATGTAGGCTATAACAAAAGAAACGAGTCTCCATTTAAGCTTTAATTCTCTTCAGAAGAACTGCAATATCGAAGTATAACACCTATAACATGTTCAGAAAGGGCAAGCAATAAACATTTAACGGCAGATATCTGACTCGCTTGATTCACCCGCTGAGGATGAAACGATACGCACTACTGCTTGAGTGCCAAGATTCAGCGAAGCATGTGCCGCCTGTACCATTTACGACCAATAAATGCGCGCCTATCAGGGATCACAGGTTTGACCCTGAAGCAGGCAATGCTTTGCGGCAGTTTTTGTGGTTGTCTCCAGAAGCCATAAAGCCATCTGTCCACGTTTTCCTGGTTCTCTTCCTTGTCATTAAACAGAAACAAATAGATTCAACCGTTTTCTGGTGATGTCATCCAGTGTGAAGCTATATTTCGACACGTGCTGTGCGCTTTGTGCTATTTTCTGTGATGTTGCAGCGTTTATCTGGCCTTCTTCCTAACTTTTGGACAGTACATGTTATTCACAGTTACTGAGTCATTTGTGTGGGAGGACAGTGATGTACTTGAAGGTCAAGAGGAGAAAAATGGGAGAGGCTCTTTCCAAGAAGAACCTGTTTGGTATGATATCCACATTTAGAAGTTAAGAACATATATCCTTCACAATATCTTATTTGGAGATCCACAAAATCAAAAAATCGGATATGCTGCATTCACATGACTTCCCCTACTCACTCTATAGTCTTATTCCCTCACCCACCTCTGGTTAACTGATATAAACTTGTATTGTACATTTTGTTGTAAGAATAACAAAGGCCTGAAGCGATAGTCAGATTTTGTAAAAGCGAATCACTCTGTGATGGCTTTGAAATCCATACTCCTTGCACGATATCAGAAGAAAATAGAATGGTTAACGTCACGAAAAGTTTTATCTAACATATATTGTGTATTTTAACGAGACCTACAATTTTATAGTAGAGTATACCGTAATCTCTTGCGGTTTAGTAGTTATACAAGATAGTTTCAAAATAAAAAGGGCTTCACAGCCTATTCTCACATGATTAAAATAATTATGTATTTTGTTTGTGGTGCAAATATCTTCAACTTTCACCGGGCGAGATGACTCCATGGTAACGTCTAAAATCGTGAGTTAGATTCCCAACCACCCTTCGTATCCTGCCATCTCATCCCCTCCCTCTGGGGACACTCCTTTAGGGACATAAGCACAAAAGATTTCCAGTTCAAGGTACTGAGTCCCCCATCCCTCCGAACCTTGTTTATCCTATGTTATCTAACTAAACTTTTAATATTTTAATCAAAATCGTTAGCAGTTGATCAGGATTTTCTAGTAAGGAGACAAACAGTATGTTGCCTTAAGTTATATTTCCAAGATCGCACTGGAAATTTAGCAGGATATATAATTCAGATGAGAGACGTTTAATGCACACTTGCGTTATGATAGTTCAGAAGTAGAGCATCAAAATGCAAAATCAAACAATGATTTATATGTCTGTGACGGTATTAACTTTTTCAAATTAGACTTTTCCTCCCAATTTTAGGTTATACGCGGTGAGAATGAAAGAACCATAATCAATCATTAATACCATGTTTGCTGAATCCTGTACTGAGCACTAAATATAACTTAACATTTGCCATAAAAAAGAAAAGTAATGGTATACAAAGGAAAATAAACATTTATAATACCACTATGTATCGGAAATAATACCCTGGAACAAGTCGTAAATTTTAATTACTTGGGCTATGGTACTACTGAAGTTTTGATGTTGATAGATATATATCAAATAATTGAATAAACGTCAAAAAATGTATTAAACCATAACGCACATTCTAAAAATAAAACAAGTAAGAAAACAAAATGATATCCTGTGGGGCTATGGTGAACTCTGTGATCAATTATGTAAACTATCGTGAAGAATAACAAAGAAAACTGACAAAAATAAGCAGAAATGAGATTTTAGTGGAGAATCAAAGGTTGGGCTAGATTGAGCTTAGATAATAAAGAATAAAACAATTAGAAAAGAATTAAATGTTTATACTTTGTATGGTATCATTCATGAAAATAAACATTATCTGTAAGAGTAACATGAGCCACATGAATAATAAAAACGGACCACTTTTAATTAATAATGGAGGCATTGCGTCAGAGATAGTACAAGCCAAATCAACATTTTGCTAAAATTCTATACTCCACCAACTCAGACTCAGACTCAGAAAATGAACAGGTAAGAGAAATAAACACTTTGAATGGTGATTTTCTCTTAGGAAATAAGATATTGTGTTCTTTATTATCAATGAGATGATATACGTGTAAACAAAATTGACTTCAACTATATCCATTATTTTGTGCATTATATATTATTTTAGATATTAAAATATTTAAGGTATTAGGGCATGGTATATGTGGTTTATGATTAACTGTGGCAATTGTTTCATATGACACAAAAATATAGAAGCAATGATACGAGTCCTGAAACTGCAAACTCAAGGAAGAGCAAAGTGCAGTGGAATTTAAGGGCCCGTCGACAGCTAGGTCATTTGGGCTCAAGAAAGAGAAGTACAGCAAAGAAAGCATTGTCTATATCATATTGCAAAAGGAGGAGAAATTAAAACAAGTCATACGTTTCAGAAAAACCAAAAAGAAAATTGAAGCTGTCACCAAGGAGGAAAAATGTGCATGTCCAAAGAACTGTGACGATAAAGTACAGAACAAGGAAGTTATATTTGACACATTTTGAGATTTGGGAGATTTCATTTCCTACGCATTTCATTCAATATAAACGTTCTCATTATCCGGATAAAGTATACTTGGATTCCGATCGGTTGAAGATGATTAGGAAGGGATAATTAACTATTTTCATAATATTTATCCTACATTCTTGTAATATTTGATGAAAAGAAATTAATAAAACAATGAAAATGTAATTGTGTATTTGAACAGAGAATGTCATAAGTCACAGCTAAAATTACTTACGTGTTTCCAATATTTTTACATAAATAATAAAATACGCATTACATAAAATAATATTTTCTTCTATAAGACGTTTAATTGCGTATTAAGAAGTGAAAGTGATACTTATCAGGTCCAGAATGCACCCGAGACCTGATAAGTAATTCACAGTTCGTGGTTAGCCAATTACTTCGTGCAATAGTTAAAAAAGCAGTCAAAAACATTAATAAATCAAAATTATTTCTATATTTTATTAGACATTAAGAAAGCATGAATTCTCAATGTGAACAAATGAAAAGCTACATCTGTGTTATCTCATATATGCCTAATGATGTGTATATTTCGTGTGAAAATCCAGGTTCCACCTCAAGATGTGCTGAAGAATTAAAAAGAATTGAATCGTTTCTTAATGTTAGCATGTCCATGCACATTTAATATTTCAATCAATAAATAATTTATACGTTTGTATATTTTGTTAAAGATTCATTAATAACTATTTTTAGGTTAGTATGCTATGATGTAATTTCCTACTAGTACCGTAAGTATTATGACCAGTTTCCAAAAGTTAAAAGCTTCCCTGTAAAATTACGATTGTGACTATCTCTGACGCAATGCTTTAATTATAATCTTTTATGAAAAACAGACACCTCAGAAATGGAAGTACAGTAAAGAATGCGAAATATCTAATCCTTGTGAAGAAGAAGAAGAATGAGAAGAAAAACAATAAGATTATTTTATTGAATGTAAGAGAGGTGGGTTTATAGTAAAAATCTCCATGGTCTTGGAGCTAAAACTTATCTTTATGCATTTCACACAGTTTAAAAGTTATCTTGTTAAAACTTGTTTTTCAGGAGAAATCGTTTTATATCTGAACAGGGTTTCAAAATAATTGTTCTCTTCCCTAAACTGGCAGCCTGGAATCGCACAGCATTATTCTGGCAGAGGAGATGTTCCACCATTAACATTTTTCACAATATAAGAACCATTCTGTGAAGGAAAATTTCAATTCTTTTTGTTAAGCATAGATTGATATGTTAAGTTCCCCCATCTAGTTCGGAACTGCAAGGAAAGTTGTGCCCCATCTCTTCCGCGAAGAGAAATTTCAAATAAAGCAAAAGTAGCTCCATAGCATGTAAAGTGACGAGCAAAGTTCGAAACTCAATCTTAAAACTTAGATGAGGCAATTAGTGAACTAGAAGTTTAGGCAGAACAGTGAAAGTTTGCGGTGACACATGGCAGATATATAGGCAGGACTTTGTTTAAACATGGCTATTTCATCATGGAGTGCTTGGATATATTTACTTTGGAAGAAAAAATCTGAAGTGTTGCACTTTACTCTTGTACTAACTATTCTTGCAAACTCTTACTCCTCTGTCTTCATGTTAGTCGAGATAAACATTTGCAGAAATTATCTTATTAACTATTTAACTACTGCCGGATTATGGCCTCTTTGTCGTGGTATTATAGCTTTGGTTATTTCACCTCCTCCTTTCGGTTCCGCCATCCGAAACATTTTCTTACGTTTCTGAAGAATTGAAGTGTTCATGCGCAGTAAAAGCAATTATCCAGCCATTATAAAATAGCAGACAAAAGATTTGGCGGATATTCTATACTGCATCCTGCCTTAGATACAGACCTTATATCCCTCCGCGATAACCTGGTGTTCGTGTCAGTGCGAGTAACAAGCAACTCATGCCTCCTGTTTATGATGCAAGAGAACGATATTTACTCGAGAGTTTTAGAAATAGCGTTACATTCAAGTAGTCTTTACCAGGGTTATCATACATCTTGAAAACTCACAGCTAATCGCCGATATTTAAGGTACTATATTTTATGGTGTCCTTTGGTTTCGGCTTATCGCGGGTTAGTTGTTCGACGGCTCGTGTTTACATCAAGTGCGGATCTAAGGCTGAAGCGAAGTCACAACTATAATTTTAAATAAAGCAGACCTACATTTAATGAATAGCCTATTAACTAAATTTGTTTGTTTATATTCATCATATCTAATTCTTCATTTCCCTGTATTAAACGCTAAACTTCTTTTTGTTGTTCTCGCAGCCTAATGGATTAGTTGCGCCAAGGGTGAAAATAAATCTTAATTAAAATGTATAAATGTTATTGTAACTTGTTTACTCTTGAACCACTATTAATATTAAATACATGAATTATTATTTCGCGGAATACTCTAAACAAATGCCACTCGAGGTTTTCATATTCGGGATAATTCGCTCGCATAATTGTGATATAAAACACTCTTGTGATTTTACTACACATAATTTCCTTGTAGATACAAGGGAAATATGAGAATACAATAGACTTTCAGCGATAGTCAAATCTTTTAAAGCTAGTTGCTATATGAAAGCTTTGGAATTATATTTTTCTTTGCACGGCCAGGAGACAAAAAAGTTAATAACGACCTTCCATTTGAGAAAAGCTTAAGCATTGAAAAACTTGCACATATAACAAAGAATATCTCCAAAATAGTTCATTCCACAAAAAATGCATTTGAACATAACTGTGTATCTTAACAGGATATTAATTTTTCGTACAGTAACATTTGGTCTACGGTTTACCAATAATGCAAAAGTCATCAAGAGTAAACATGACTATATGTGCTACAGTCAGAAAAATCAAGATATAAATTTCATTTGCCATTAAGATATATTAAACATATGGCATTAAGAAAAGCGTTAGAGTCGATTTTGAGAAAATGAAAAATTTCCATGTAAAGGGTAGTTTAGGTTGGAGGAGTTTTCTTCAAACTATTTTTGTCGTATCCTTGCAAGATATTAAACTTAAATACCAACAAAAACTTTTCGTTTTTGAGTTATGCTGTTCAGACATACGCGAGCGCGGGAATCATTTTCTAAACAGCTTCTTTGGGATTCAAGGGTCCTTCAAACATGTATTTCTGGAATATATATTTTTTCTTCCTCTGCTCACTGTACGTAGTAAAATAAAATATATTCTAGTTGTCCACTTTGTGCTTTGACATGACTGCAGTTTTACTGTAACATTCATTTTCCTCTGTTTAAATGTTTCGCCATAATCTTGTTCAAGTTTAATTACCCCTAAGGTAAGGAGGCGACGCTATTAAATTTACTTTTTTTATTCGTGTATTTTTTTAAATATACACATTTCATCCTTCCGTTATGGGAGCCAAGTGGAGAAATATAATTAATGTGATAACATCGAGTAGGCAGGACATGGGTGCAGCACTGGGAATCCGGGTTTAAATACGGTATGCGGACCAACCTTCCTAGCCCGAAAATGTGTTCATCAAGAGGGCAATATCAAACAACATAATCTCTTCTACTGGATTGTCAGGGAGCGAACTTGCATGATTAGAAAAAACATAAAACTTGGAACACCTTAATCTAAGAACATCGCTTCTAGGCTGTTAAAGCATATGGTTACAAATGTTATTCTACAGAGTATTTGAACTATGTTACTTATTTGAGCTTGCCAAAGGTGAAAAAGTTCAACAATACAGAGAAAAAAGAAAGAAGGCATCAGGATTGAAAAAAAAAATGTAATGGTGAAGAACAATGCAACAAATATGACATAATTATTAAGATAAGATACCAAGAATGTAATAAATAAAATTGTATACAGACAATATATAAATAATCTGACGTTTTGCTCTGTTTCTCTGCTCTTATTTGTATAAACGCTTATTCCTATACTTCATGTTAATCGAGAAAAATATTTTACTGCTAAATTCCTCTGGGTGCAACGGAAATACAGTAGGCTTTGAGCGATATTCAAATATTATAAGAGCTAGGAAATGGCTTTCTCTTTGCATCGTCAAGCGATAAAAAAATAATAAATAATGTATTCCTATTTTAGAAAAGTGTAAGTATCATGAAATTCAAACTGATAACAAGGAAGACTTCCAAAACGTTTTACTCCACATAAAATTGTATTCAACATAAATTGTGTCTTAACGAGATCTATATTTTTGTACTGATTTTTGTCTCCTATGGACCAGAATGTTGTATTCGCTGTGGACAAAGCGGCCCTGGGCACTCATTGCACCAATTGCTCCATCATCACCTTTGCAATCATCCATTTCACCTGTATGTCATATCGTCCTCTTCCTACTGTCATACTTGGTGCATGGGCTGATTATCCTCTTCTAGGCCGTCACTCCGTCCGGGTCATAGATTTGTCTGCTTCCCAACGGCTTCTTAGGCCTAGCAGGTGAAGGAAGGGTGATCAGAAGAAGATTTTGTCTGTCTCTTACGGTTTACCAGTTATGTATAAGCCATTCAGAATGAAGGGGACTTTGAAGGTCATTCCCAGAACATTTAAGATGTACTTTTTTTTTCATGAAAACATCTTAAACATGTGACATTTTAAGTAAAATCGTTAGGACCATTTTTCAGAAAATAAAAAATTTCCAAATATTGGCAGATGAAAGTCCATGGTACGTTCTTGTTAGGCGCATACCTTTGTGATTGTAGAGATAGCTTCACAGGTAAGACTATTTATGTCTATAGAACTTCCTTTAAAACAATTTATTATGCGATGCTCCATCGGTTCCTTCGTGTATGATTACGAATACATTTAACCAGTCCGTGGTAATAACCATAAAATAAAGGACTTAGCCTTGTCTCTAACACCTACAGATGAATGCGAAGAACATTTAAGGACTGATAGAGTGAAGTGTTACTCAGAAAGCGAGCCGCGATATACCGCGTGATAGATGTGTACTTATGTTTAAGTACTGAACGAAGCGTTATTACAATCGCCTTTAAACGGTTAAAGTGTACCGTATATCAATGCACTGCTTCTAACTAGGATAAAAATTAACATGCCTAACCTCTATTCGTAATTATTCGCTCCGGCATCGATTTATGGATAAATTGTGATGCATTCTACCATCCAGACAGCTAATTCGAGTTTTATATTATACGTTAAATAGCAATAACTTATTGCTTTAGGTCTTCATGGACATGTTAGACAAGAGGGCTTTTAAAATTAGCGATAAGTATGGCATTTGTTTCAGCAGAAAGTCGTGAATAAGGATATTAAAATTGCATCTCCTTGATTCTCTGTAGACCCTTGAAACGCATCAATCGTTATTTCCTTCTCAGGAATATAAAAGGAGTAAATTGTGTGTGTGGACTTTATTTAGCTCACACTAACAATTGGCAAGTCCATTGTTGTTTATATATTAAATCATATTTAAATGTACTTTCGTACTGTATAAGTGTTTCAGTGATGACATATTTGTGGTTCGAGAGAGCGTGTGTAGCCCGGTAAGGCCAGGCTCTGAGGGGAGATATGATAATGTGTGAAAGTTTGCCTGGATATGTTAATAAACTTTCAGTGTTCAGAATGTGACTAGGTTTAAATTAATTATAATTTTTTCTCTTTAATTTTTTGATTTGTATAAGTAAATTTGTCATTACTGAGGTTTTATATTTCATTACTTTTCTTTGATAACACATATTTTTGTTTAGAGTCTTAATTATTCACATGATCACCTCTGCCCTGAAGTAAAATAATTTGAAATGGCCTTATTTAGAACCCTGGAAGGCCAATTTGTTCGCTTTTACAAACCCCACAACTTCAACCTCAAATTTATTGAGTTATCCAATAAACTTTACTTTTTCCTTTTCCCCAAGGATCAATATATAAATTTACCAAATTTTAAAATTCTTGGCCCAGTGAATTGCACTTTAGCATGGCCTTATTTGGCGCACTTCCAAACGACAATCCAAGCGCAGCGCAATCCTCCACAAAATATTGCTGGATAAGAGGGGACAATAGTTGATGAGGCTCGAGAAAATTATGTTTCTGACAAGATAGAGAGACGTACCATTTGCTCTGCTGGAGCGTAGGTATATCACCATGAAGAATTCTTCATACCTCTGATGTAATAAAAGCAGCACTAGGGAAGATACTTGGGGATTGTGAATATCCCCCCCTCCTCCCCAGTTTCCTCGTGTGTAGATGCGTGGCTTCTTGGAGAAGCTGGTAAAATGAAGTTTGAAGGCAATCAGGATGCGAGGAATTCGTGCGTGAATGGTTTCAGGCATGACATAAAACTTCCCAAAGCAATATATGCAGAAATTGACACAGAACAAAGTGTGCTCTGGAAAATACACAGAAAAGCATGTGAACTGTCACCTTTGTTTTTACATGTACGTATAACAGGTGTAAGTGGGTCTGTTTTAACATGGGCCTTTTGTAAACGATTTTCAGGGTACCAGTAGCATACTCTCCATTGGTTAGGAAAGGTCTTGCACAATGCAGTAGGAATTGGGATTGAGCTTCAGGTGAGAATATCAAAAATTTCCATTTTTGAATTGCGTATATCATATAAATATTCTGTGAATTATTTGACCAAGAGTTTCTTTTTCATGATCTGCCCATTTTAAACAACAAACATGTTTAAATAATCCGTGCGCCCCCTTTTAAACTCACTGTACCATTTCTGCATTTTGGTTTTTCGTAGTTTTGTGAGTGGCATTTATTTTTTAAATTTCAGGTTTGCTCTTATATATGTGCAAATTTAAATACGTGTTCTAAAATATGGTATCTAAAGAGTCATGTGTGTATTTTGTGATTACTTTAGAAATTGGCTCACAAAAAATTAACCTATACTGAAAAAGCTGAAAAATTTTTCTCCAACTTCATAAAACTAAAATTTATTTCCCTACAGCTAAGAATCAATTCCAGTCGAGTACTCTCATTTATTTTAACTTTAGTAAAATATCAAAAAATGTCATTGTCGTATTTCTTTCATTGCAGTCACAATAATTGATATCCCGTTTTATATACAAACTTGGATGATAGATAAGGTGGGAAAGAATTCGAATCGATTTTAATATGTAATGTAAACATAGTAATTAAGGCGTTACTTAACTGCAGCAGCTCCCTTTGCTTTCGTCTTCATCATCGATCTTTCTTTTCTTTTTTCTTTCTTTCTGTTTTTACATAGCATTTGTAGAATTTGGACTGCAAAGCGTGATTTCAAATTTTCTTTGAGATATAGTTTGCTTTGTGTATTACATTTATATTTTATAGTTAATTATGCATCACTTTAAGGCATTACATACGGAGAAAACAGTGCTAATGTATGTTCGTTTTTCTTTGCAGATCTTAATGCACGACGTCCTCGACATATCCTGACTATAAAAGGTAAATTTGTTTTTTTAAAATATTAACAGAAAAATTTTAATACCTTTAAGATGACGGTGAGGAGTAATCTTTCTAACGCAATTTACGAAAAAACTGCTAATGGTAATTAAACCTCGCTAATTTTACTTAATTATTGCATAATTACACAGAGATGCCCTTTGGCGATGTTAATATCAAATTAATTATGTCTAATTTAAGGCTTTTTTTTCTGTGAAGTGTGATACCGAAATTATATATTCAGAAAATTAATTATTTAAAATGTGAATGTGTGAAGAAGAGTGCGAAAATGACTCGGTTATTTGTTGTGCATGGTGCCAAACGAACTTGTCTACTTTGTGAAAACTGTAAGTTTTTTGATACTCGTGTAACTGTTCTCTGCCGTTAAGGTAGCCTGGCGTTCCAGACATGACTCATTTTTTTTGTGCACGGGTGTACATTGGTCGGCAACTCTCAGTGCAGTTATCTCCATAATTAGCGTCATCCTTTCTAAACAACAGCCACGCATACCCAGGGAGAGAAATCTTACTGCTCTATCGGCGGCAAGAAACTAAATCATAGGACTTTAAGCTATTATTAGGTGGCTTCAAACTGTCTTATGAACATGTGACCAACAAAACGCTAATTTGGCCTCAAAATCGTTGCATTGACGAGTGACGAAGGCTGCTTCAAGTGTTTTTTCTAACTACGACTGAAAATATTTACTTCAAGTGATGCAGGTTTCACATTTTTAAGATATATTTAATCCACACGTTTCTACCTAAAAATCAAATAAGACTGCATAATGTAATAATTTTGGCAATCTGGTTTTGGTTACAAAGCTACGGACAATGTTAGAAAGAATTAAATATTAAAAAAAATACCACAACATTTAATCGCAATCAAAGCAGGGCCTGTTGGAATAATAAACTCACATATGCCATTTACGCACCAGTAGCGCTTAGGGATGTAGTTTGCCACATTACTTTTTGAAATGTATGCTGGCTAAACATTAGGTTTTATCCCTCAGGTGAATCCCAACGAGGGACTAATGGTGTCCCAGTGGTGGGTAAATGTTATTACAGCAGCATGAAACACGGAAGCGAATCAGTTCAGTTATATGCGCGTTAAATATAACACAGTCTTATTGATCAGTGGCTTCAATTATGTATTAATTTCATTATATGACTGTCACAAGGGCAAACGCAATATACTTTATCGATTTAGTAAGGTGGGATAAATTGTGTAATACTAATGTACATACGCATATAGGTTCAACTATGGGTAGGTAATGAGTTTCATATTGTGACTAATGACAGTGTGAGTTTATTCTCTCTCACTTTGTTTTCTATAACTGAAGCACAAAATCGCGGTTCTGTTTTACCTTTAACACAATCTACAACTCGTCGTGATCTTGCATTTCACAGCTGTTCATCCACTCGTAATTGTGATAAAAAAATCTAATACTGCTCGATTGTTCACAGGAACAACTCCTACGATGCACTCACTAAACCTTGCTCTAATAGTACAACTCCGACGCGATGTTTAAATGTCCAAAACTGTCTTCGAGGACACACACCCACGTTTCTCTCAACGACGGCTGCACACGCAGACTTAAAACTAACTGCTAATGACTGTGTCGTTCAACACTTAATGGCTTCAAAGAGCTACTCTCTCTCACCGCGGTATTCAATTATGCAGGCGAGAATGACGTAGCATGGATTTTTCTCAAAATTCACCTCTTCGTAGACAATACCGGCCCGTGAACAGTTTCTCGAACAGTCTAGAATAATCTGTCTTTGTTCCGGTCCGCCCTATTGTCACATGTTTACTCACCGGTGGTGTGAGGTAGCAAACACCGAATATCCTTTCTGAGGTGCATGGCTGCCCAGGGGTGTGAGGTAGAATCTGTAAGGTAAATGCATAGCTGAAAAAGTAAAAACATTGGAAATAACTCTAATGCATTATGATTGGAAGATGAATTGAGTGTAGAAGTACCTGGATTTTAAGGTGAAAGAAAAAGTGAATTTTGGCTTTCCTTATGTAGATTTTATGCAAAAGTGATTATATTTGTATTACTATTAGTTATAATTCACCTACTATATTAGAATTCTGTGACACAAATATGTTTAGGAAAATCAGTAGGGATTTTGAGGAGCTTAAAACTAAATACGATCAAATAGGGATAGTAGGCGTTGGGGATTTCAATGCTAGGCTAGGAAAACAACAGATTAGTCTCAGCAATCCAGTGAGGAGTATGATAGAGAATAATGCTTAGTTGGTATAAGGTTGCACATATTAGAGGAAGGAAACTTCCATTTTTGTGAGCAAAATGACCTTGCAATGGATGTTTAGGGTCAGATTTAAAAGGCGATTATACATTTGCAAATTGGAATGGTCTAAGTGGGGTAAACTATATATTATGTTCACCAGAAATTGAGAAGTAGATTTTAGATTTTAAGGTCATGAATACAATAACATCTAGCTTCAACCTCCCTCTGAGATCAAAATTAGAAGTAAATACTGATATACTGTCCAGTATATAACAGTAACATAGATCGAAAAGATTAGCAAACCAATATATTGGGTCTAATGTTGCAATAATGTTGTGCAGTGTTTATGACTTAAACTTGCACATAATTTAATTTACTTAAAACAATAACTGCCTGAAGAAAACAGTGAGCATCACAAATTCATGACCTGAAACTGTATATTTTCTTGTATGATTTGACAGTAACTAATAGTCCTACGGTCTATTTCACTCTCATAAACTAGAGCTCTTTAAATTATTTTAGGTCTTATGAACAACTTTCATGGGCGACCTTGTAAAGTTGCACTTCGGTACCTAGTATTGGAAATAAAAATGAGCCATAATTTTTAAGTACTAGCCAGTACCATTAAAACAGAGGTTTACGATAGAGGAACAATTGAACATAATCTAAGATAAGTAAAGCACTAAAATCTCTATAGTGTCAACAACAATGGTTTTTCAAACAATGGTATTACATAAAGACAGTAGGGAAAAATATAACATTAATACATTGCAAGCGACACATAAAAGAGAAAGAAAGAAGACATTCACAAGGACATTGATAGTTTAATGACATGTATAAAGGTTATATGTTGCGTTGAAAACGACTGTAGTCATTCAGTGCTTCCTTTCGGCGTGGAGGAACTTTGCAGAGTGGCTTGAGTTTTAGGTTGGAGGTGTTTATGTGTCAATTTGGAATGACCAATTCATAATCGGGATACATTTCTGATCCTTTCCGTTCTTCAGGGCCTGGTAGCATAAATATCGCTGGCTGAAGATCAACTCTTTAATTCGAGATTACATCAAGTGAGTTCAGTATAGAATAGTGTTGTATAATACTAATCTAAGATCATCGTTAATCAAGGTTAATTATGTATTTACCTTATCGCTTTTTGTTTGTATATTTATTATTGGATCAAAACACATACTTGAGTTGATTGTTTAATAGTGGCAACTATTTTTTATTTAGATACAAAGCATACATACAACAACGTTCTATGAATTCACCCCCGTTGTGTATCACGCGTTCCAAGTGATTATGAACCCGCTGGATGCCGTTGGCACTCCCTAATCTCTGGATGTTGTGAAGGGAGTGGTCGGTTGTCTGGAGAACGTCATCAACTGTGCGGAAGCGGGTCCCACGAAGTCGTTGTCATCTTAGGGGAAAGATTCTGGTCGCAGGGGCTTAATTCTGGAGAGTAAAGGATGTGTTAGCCAATTCATGAATCCTGGCGTTCCGATCTGCCAGCAGTAACGCGTTCATGTTTAGCACATTACTGCAGGATGACCAGGACGAGGCATGTCTGTCAAATGTTGATGTCCTTCTTTGAAGGTTTTGATCCTCTTAGCTATTGTGTGGTAAGGTATTCGCATTCAATTTTCAACCAACTCCTCAGATCTTGCTTCGAAATCACTGCGGCTGTATTCTACGAGCGCTTGCTCAAAACTACATTATTGCTATTGTTGCTGCACATGTACTTGGAGTGGGGGGATAAGGTAATTTTCTCTGAGGGAGGGTGGCCATCTAATTAACCTCTGGCATAAATTTCCGTTTCAGCGCATTGTTACAACATTGTTGCCACTATTAAAAATTCAACTCGTGTGCAAGTTTAACATATTCTTCTTAAATTTCAGGACCACAATTGATTTTACTTTTTCATATTTCTAGAAGTAAGCCTCAAACACAATGACTTCATCTTTTTCCATTGTGAACAATTTTCTAGGTTAGGAGTAGTCAATTTTTGCTTCTCCTGTAAAATACTGTCTGTACATAATGGTATTTGAAGTAATGATCCTATTATCCAAATAACTACATACAAAATGCATTACTTACCATTTCATTATTTCGTTTAAAGCTATACTATTTATTTCGTCCTTCATCAGTTATGCTGATCTAAGTTCAATGAAGTTAACTGGAGAAAATGGACTAGTCAGATTTGATTTTGGAAGTTGCCATGAAATTAGATCATTCAGTGGATTTGATGCGGGTGCTGGGCATAGAGAAATCTGTGGCAATGAAAGGGCAGACGATCTGGCTAAAAAGGGGGGCGAAGATTCCTTTTGTAGGTCAAGAGATAGTTGTTTGGATATGTACGGGGAGCAATTCGGGAGTGGACGAGTGAAAAACACAGAGCATTGGGAATCCCTATTGGGACACAGGCATTCAAAACCTCTTATTAAAGATATAAACAAGGTTAGGACAGACGAACTACTCAAAGCGAATATAATCACTCTCAAACAGACAGTAAGTCTAATAACACGACGGTCAGCTATATGGACATCTCGACAAAATCGGTAAAACAATTGATCTGAAAAGTAGAAGTTGTACGATGAGACCGCCTCATACATATATTATATGACTGTCATGCGCTCACAGACTTCAAATACTTCAATCGTGAAACCATGCAATTACATACATTTCAAGGAATGTAGGCCAAGAAACTTGTAAAGTTTGCGAAGTAGACTAAGATCTTCGCTATTTAAAGGAAGAGAACACAATGTCTGTTCTTCTCGCGGTGCAAGGTTTCTACAATTAAAATTCTAAGTTCGGCTTGACTGAAGATCATTTTCAGGCGGTTGAACTCGGATTAACTTTTATATAAGTGGATTTGATTACTGTTTGATATTGAGATCCTGAATTTCATAAGTTTATTGGAGTTGTTTTTCATCTAATACTGGTATGAATCGTTGGTGGTGATTTTAAGACGAAAAGGTTTAGTCTTTTACAGGAATAAAATCATATCGATATCTCCATTGTCGTACAGATCATGAGTGGAAATTTACCAATCCCCGTAAGAATTTGTGTCCCATAGTTTGAAAGTGGTTTGTATAATTGAACATCCTACCATACAATGCGTCTCTCTCTGACATTATTTGAGGGTGAAATATTACCTAAACTTCAGGATGCTCCGACATGGGCCAGCATCTCCGGAAGGACTGCTGCCATGAGGCGTTGGAAAAGTGTCAGTTGCCGTGGCGGTAGTGTATGGTTTCACACTGGCCTAACCAACGATCTCCTTGATACGATGTTCCGGGTGGTAAACTACGGTTTCACTTGACTGCTTCCTCCGAGAGTCAAACTCAGTGATGTGCAGCGAATTCTCACATAGCTGCAAATGTTGCGGCATATCGTCTCCTAGCACACGAACACTCGAAATTAAGGCACTCGGTAGACATTTTAAGACAAGCTCTTCACACTTAATTAGGAAGTAATAAACGCCGGAAATACCGGAGCACAGGAATTTGTAATAAATGAAGGCGTTAGACAAAAGCGTAGTATTTCAACTATTCTTTTTAACATTTATATAAATGACATACAAAATTGGAGAAGTATTGAAATAAAAACAATTCAGAGTGCATAGATGACCTTTCTAAGAAGAACCAAAGGCTGCATAAGATTAGATAAAATACGAAATGAAGATATCAAAAATGAACTCCATATATTTCTATAGACGATAAAATTCAACTGTGTAGAAATAACTGGAAGCAACTTATATTCAGAATGAATCAAACAAGACTTTCTAAATTGGTTTACCAGTACAGACCATCAGGATTCAGATGCATAGGAAGACCCGCTCTAAAGTGATTCCTGCTTTGGTCTCTTAAAAATGATAGAAAATCCAGAGTAAAGAGGGGTTCACAGATTATTGTATTTCCAGAAAATCAAAATGTGCGTTTTATTTGTTGTCAGAATATATTACACGTGTGATATTTTAATAAAACATCATTGAGCTATTTTTGAGAAAAAGAAACTGGAATAATTGTATCGAAAAGATAGGTTGGACGATGAATTTTCTTGAACATTTTCCTGATGCTTCTTTGAAAGTTGCTGAGCGTAATTACCAAGTTTGGTTTTTATTGTACATTTCTTTTTGATGTTATAATTTTCACAAACACACCTGCACACCTTCTAAAAATACTTTTTTGGAGTCGGGGGCTTCAAAGCATGTATTTTCAATGAAATTTCAACTTCAGGGTGTTTGGTAGCGAACAGCGTAGTTGTCTGCAAATGTAAGATGTAAGACAGGTTTCTAAACGGCTTAAAGAATAAAGTCGTACAGGTAAACTGACATCATTTTAAGACCTGTTCATAAGACTAAGGCCATATTATTCCGAGATAAGCACCCCATAAGAGTTAAAATCATTTCAAAAGGAAATAGTTCAGAAACAGATTCAAAGTTTTAATTATTTGGGGTGTGAACCGGCTTTTGACAATGGTAGAGATATGTATAATAAAATGAGAAGATACCAGTTAATGTGTGGCACTATAAGAACTTCAAAAACAAGGGTCGGTACTAAATTGAAATTCTATAAAGTTATGGAGGTACTGCTTTTGTTGTATGGCAGTGGATCTTTGACTGTAAAACAGAAAGAATATAAAAGAATACAGGCTACAGAAATGAAATTTCTAAGAGCATATAAAAAATTAGATAAAATAAGAAATGTAGAGATACGAGAAAAAATAAATATATTTACAGTACAAGACAAAATGATAGAATATAGGAGAAATTGGGAAACCAATATATACAGAGAATGGACACCTCAAGGATTCCAAAAAGAATGCTGTGTTATAGATCAACAGGCAGAAGATATCCAGGAAGATCCAGACTAAAATGGATTAAGGCTGCAACAGACCGATTGGCCTAATCCCTGTAAGGCAGAAGAACATGAAGAAAAGGAAGAGGAAGAAGCAGAAGGAGAAGGATGAGGAGGAAGTAAACTCGCTTTCAAGAACGCCTTTGGTTGGTCAATAACTGTACAATAAATATAAATAGATAATTTGTTTTAGAAGCTAAACCATTATACCATAATAGTTCCTCATTACTCTTTAATATTGGCTATACCTAATCTGTCAACCCATCAGCGTGCTCTCATTCTGGCGAAATAAATCTTCGGAACTTCCAAGGTGACAATGAGCTTTGACAGTTGACAGCAGACCCGGTGCTGGACGAACTCGCATCTCATCAACCACTCAACTGTCATTACACCTGACAATTATGTCCAACATCTGTTGTGCATAATGATGCACTCCTAGTGTGTTGCAACTTCTTTAAGTATATATAGATATTGCATAAGAGACAGAGCAACTTCGGCATTTGGGTAAAAATCCCCTGTGATGTATTCATATCCTTTCTCCGACAAATTAATCTTGCTAAAGCTTATTCTTCCACCTGCTTAGTGTGAAAGACAAAAGCTTTGCAGAAATGACTTTATTACGCGTTTCTATTTTCGCAATATGTGTCATCTATAAGGAATATTTTCTAAGTAACTACACAACCCAGAAAGCGGATTTTTTTTTTTTTTTATTTCTTTACTTTTTGAAAAATAATTTATTTTTTCTTTTGACATTTTCCCCCACATTTTGGAATACATTTGTTAAAAGTTCTACCAAATGCTAATTAGTTTCAAACCCCTTATTTCAGTGTATGTAGAACACCAATACAAACAACTTCTAAAACTTTCAGATCAAAGTTTTAATTAACGACTGAGAAAATGCCCCTTATGTGAGGAAAATTTGAACTTACTCCGTAACTGAAACATCTAGTCCCATTGTGTCAAGTGGCAAACTTTGGAAATATATTTATCTTCTGTGAGCAGTCCTCTATTGTATTTACACCAACAATCTGCACCAGCTGGGCACAAATCATGATTCTAATTGTCATTTGTTATACATTTTGTCGTATTGCAAGACCATAATACCTCTGCAGCCTCTCAGTGACTTCATCAGTTAGTCCATGCCTTCCACTAAATGTCTTTCCATCACAAAGAACTTCTCCCCTCAAAGCAACCATCAGTTTTCTTAGTCGACAATCCATACTCTTACCAACACATTCAATTCTTACACTTTCTCCATATGGTTGTAGTGTTACAACTTCATTATGTGCATTAGTGTCATCATTTCTTAAATAATTAGTGTAGTGCACTTAATGGTATTTTTCAGACCACTGAAATACGATATTTAACTCCTAAAACTTCCATTCCCTCACTGGTGCTACTGTAATTGACTGTACGAATTTGTGTGCAGCCATCCCCATATTTTACTACTTGTAGGATAGGTATCGATGTAATTCAAACACAATGAAAAGGGGAGAAAAAAAAAAAAAAAAAAGAATACCTTCATACTTTCATATAAGACAGTAATCCAAAAATTGAATTTTTTTTTACCGAAAATCCATTCCTTGTCCCCTTTAAGCACCAGTCATATCCATTACTAAAATCATGCTATTTGCAGAACCATCACAAAAAATGAATAGTGACTTACCACTTGAAAAAATACTGGTATTTACACTTATACACAATTGTACTAATATACAATTAATATGGCAAATCTAATTTATAAAACTCTACAGAAGCTTTTTTGGGACTTTTGCCCTCTAGTCTGTTCTTATTGATGAAGGAATGATAAACCCAAGGTACATTGACCTAAAGTTACACTAATTTTGCAAACCCGGTTCATCTTTGCTTTGTTTCCGGCAAATCTGTAATCAAATTTTAGGCAGAGTTATTCACAAGTAACTCACGGTAGGTGAGCTCTGAAAGCTACTCTTGTATGTCTTTTGTTATATACTTACCACAATGCTCAGTTCCGCTTTAATCGGCTTTGCTTTACTTCTGTGAAGATAGATGCTGGCTTTTTATATGAATTTTGAATAACATTTTTCTGTGCGGGCTGAAATCTTTCCTTTGTCAGGGTAACAAAACAACTCTTTCAGTTACGCTCTGTTTCTCAAGCATGGATTCCAGACTGTTTACAAGTACGAGAGTAGAACCTGCCTCCTGCAATGTGAGGTCAGTATTGTTGTTTACGTGATAATTAACTTAATTGTTTTGTTGTTTAATGACGCTGTCAATTGCCAGAATCATATCGCCATAGTTACGTCACGCAGGAGTAGTTTTACATATTTGAACTTTGGAACCAAAATACACGTTTGCCACAGGAAGAAATACTTTTGGATCCTGTACTGAACTTTATCCATTTTAGTCGAATTCAAATGTTCAGGTTTAATGTAGCAGTCAAGGATAGTTCGCAATGCAGAAACAACAGATGTGGTATACTGTTTATATACAGGTGATTATATTAGTCTTTTGTTTTTATACAAGAAGGAGATGTCTTGCCTGAAAATCTTTTTCACTGTGTGACAGTGTGATTTCACAAGTTGATATTCCAACATGCAGCCGATTCATGTTATCGTCTATCGGATATTCAAATAGCCTGTGTCTTGAACCACCACTCGCATTTGTACACACTCGCATATTGGAGGGATTAAGACTCCATTTGAGAGTCTCTGAGCTCCCATCTGTGGACTGCAACGATATGACTGCCGAGTTGTCAAAGGCTTTGGAACTAACTTGTTAAAACAGAAGCCTCACCTCTCTGCGTTATTGCGTTTATTTTAAAAATAATCGGATGTGAGCTGAGAAGAACCGCGTGGTGAATAATAACCAATTAAAATACTTGGATGGCAACATAGTTCTCTGCAGGCAGCATTCAACAGGCCTCAGAGCTAATTCATCTGATAATAAGGACCGATATATCAACTGCGCTATGAGTTATACGCATCAACAAAAGAAAGCTACACAGCCCCCGCATGACTCGCAGTATGGAGGCTTTTTTCACCGATCCACACCTGCTTCCTTTGCTGGCGATTTGTCATGCTGCATGGAAAAAGCTGTTGGTGCCTGCCTTCCAACCGCAGGTGGCAAGCTCGCTTAGGCACGCCGTTTTAAAAACCTTCAAAAACAATAAATTGTGTAAAATAACTTACTGCGCCGCAAAATCCCCACACGCAACAACAACAACAGCAATGTGTGGAGGCTTAGCTCTAATTATTTGCCGCATGGGAGGGAGGCGCCAGACTCAGCCCACATCTACTCCGGCTTTTATTTCGGGCTACATTCAAAGCCTCCCATGCAGTTCCGGCAACAGGTGGGTTATTCCCTCCTCACCACCCCCTTTTCCATTCAACGCGTTTCTGCTTCGTGCACTCCCTCCTTCATCCCCCAGTCAGTCAGCCCTTTCTAATTGCATTTCCGCTTCTCTCTGCCTCTTCCGGACGACCTTTTCTGGCTGCAGTTTCCAACTTCAGGGAAAAGCTGTATTCGAAACTGGTAGTCCTCACTAATCCCATGGCCATGCTGCGGTTGACCAGATATTCCACAATACCCTGATTTGGAAGTGCCTAGGGATACCATGTTCACAGAATATACTCATATTAATCCAATAAGATAGAACTCTCCTGCGTTTGTTTACATGCGGTTGCTCCTCGTGTGGCGACCTCATTGGCGTCGTACGTAAACAGCAGTATAACACATTAGGAGTTGAACCATGATAGTGTCAGCATTACTTCGCCGACGTTTTTTTAAAGATGATTAATTAACGTTCTCTAACAACCGGGTAGTCTGTGTACGACAGACCATAGCATGTGGAACAGAGACTATCAATAAATTGAGCTGCATGTGGGAAATTACGACTTGCGTAAACCGCGCTACAACACGACGTGGTACGTCTGCATTCCTGAGTCGACAAAGTCGTGTGAATGTAGGGTTGCCATAATCCAAGAACCAAGTCCAAGCATTAAGCCATCGCAAAGGAATTGTCATTAATAAAGAACATTAATGTTATTTTGCATTAAACAACTGTCGAATTAAACCATTAAACTGTAAAAAGCAGTGGAACTTATATGTTTCATATTATACTGAACTAGTAGGAAGCGAATTCGAAGTGAACTTCCCGTTTCGACATTTTATTTTAAAACTCCATGTAATGATGTCACCAATAACTGTGGATCGGGTTCAGCTTCAGAATTTCTCTTCAAGTGAATGTTAACCTCATACAAACCATAGAAAGTACAATCACGAGGCAGCCATTAGAAATAAAGGAACCGGAAACAGCAAAATCATAGAGAATTTATTGTAGTATTGCTTCAGCTGTCACTGTTAGCGCGAGATCGGCGATATATCCATGGTCTTTGTCATCCACAGGGTTGCCATCTGGAAACTTCTATCGTAAGGAACGGTGAAATACTTCAACAGCGTTAATAATAAAAAAAATTTTTAGACAGTTGATAGTAAGAGTGAGCCTTTTAGGAGTTCACGAATGTGTTAAAAGTAAAACATTCTTTCACTCAGTGCTCAAGAGCTTTTGACACGCCAAGTTTGTTTTCTTATGGAATATGACCATCGGCTCATTCCAGTAGGCCGTGAGTCTAAGTTACACAATGCTTGTTTAAAATGACAGGTCATTTGAATTTGAATATTCACCACGCTGAACCCGTTGAAATTAATTAATTAAATTTCGTTGCGTAATTTTCGTCGTTTTA
The DNA here is from genome assembly GCA_030765045.1 of Tenodera sinensis. NCBI lineage: Eukaryota > Metazoa > Arthropoda > Insecta > Mantodea > Mantidae > Tenodera > Tenodera sinensis. Next base: position 114,699,453 of record CM060968.1, read on the forward strand.
TTATTTCCACTGCTTCCCTTATGTAGAATATTATGGTTTTGTAAGTCATGTTACCAACACTGGTGCTACGCAAGGCAAATGAACATCGCAACCCGAAGATTATCATGACAATGAGAAAGGTAAAGCAATACCATATATTTATATATAATCTATAGTATATCTATAAATATTCAGGACTGTCTAAAAATAGTGTATGATGCACGGGTTAAAAGGATTTTATTTTTTTCGTAGGTTTCCTAAATTAACCTGCAGTTTCTTTTTGGAATCACACTTACTCACAAAATAAAATCTTCCTTTTAACCCTTGTATCATAAATAACTATTTTAGCACTCACTGCTTTCGCGGACTTGTATCTCTTCGTCCAGGATATTCGTCTTCTAGCGTAAAATGGCGGATTGTTCGCGAAATCTTCGACGTATGGTAACCCTATGTGAAAGCAACATATCAATTCGTTTACTGTGAACCCTGTAACTAGTTTTTATTTACGTAGTATTTCTTTTGAATGTGTTTTATGTGCACACATTGGTTTTTAATTATTTTAGTGTGGTATGTGTGTTGTTAAACGTGCTATTGTTGCATGTAGTCTTTCTAGATCAGTGCTCTCTTTTCCCAAAGTAGAAAACAAAATAGTTGGTTTAAGCAACAAAGCCATAAGTTAATACTGAACTCAATTTCACAGTTGCAAACCAATAATGTTTTGTGGTTGATCAATTATCGCACACTTTAACCATTATTTTATTATTAAGCTAAACAATGCCACTGCTGACTTTAGCAAAGGAATGTCAGCATTACAAGATGTTAGTATTTAACAGCGCTGCTCTAAGGTGTCTGTTGTATATCAAAGGAAGTGTTTGTGTTCCCTAATAAGCAAGGACCTCAGATTCATTTCCAATGTGGCAGCACATGTTCCTCGACTACGCTGTGAGATGTGGGCAAATCGACAGGCAGCAAGATGGCATTCCCCAGACGACTGTGACCGCAGATGAGCAGATATGTAATTAACGACAAGACATCAGACTGACGGGGATGAGCAGGTTCAGCGCATTACATTAGCAATGTGACATCGTGTGCAACAGTGTCCCTCAAAGTGCATAGTTACTGCCCCATAGGCTGGTGATGGAGTTGCACGCCCCATGTATATATGCGACTTCACGATGTGCGACAAGGAATCGTGCGATGCGGCACACTTTTACTTTCTGCAATCCACTCTATCCCAATCAAAAATTGGATATCGAGATTTAACCGAACATACATTTTGGATTCTGTCAATCCGAAAAAAAAAGCATTTGTATAAAAAAATGTGTGCGTATGTATGTCTATATGTCTGTCTGTGAACACCATAACTGAAAAATGAAAAGGATGGGACACGAAGGGTTTCCAGAATATCCCCGCCCCAGGGCACCTTTACGTGCAACATTTTTCGAAAATTTTTATTTTCTCAAAAATAGCTCTTACGATTTTGATAAAAATACCGTATTTTAAATACTTGAAATGTATAATTTGAATGTTCTGGAAATATCCTCAGAATTCCTTTTCATCCCGAATGAGTTTGTATAACTGATAGTAAGTAAATCGTACTATACATACAATTTATATCAGATGCATTTTTTTGTGGAGTGAACCATTTCCGAGATATTCGTTGTTACTTGTTTGAATTTTCTAATACATTTGTCTCAAATGGGAAGTCGCCATTCTGGTTTATGTCCTGAACATGCAAAAATAATGGAATTTCAAAGGCATTACATAGCGACCCTCTCTTAAATGGTTTGATTAAGCCTACTGTATTCTCCTATTTCCTTTGTACGTATAAGGAAATATGTAATAAACCATATCTAGATTGATTGAAGTATATAGAAGAAAATAAGTGGTTTTAAGAATTTGTGTACAAGATCAGTAGAGAACATGTGAAGGCATACATATACAGCTATTATTTTCGTACATTCTTTTGGAACTACGCATCCAATGTGGAATAGAAACCATTTGTTTTTTACGAAATCGGCTGATAAAAGAACAAACTGCGATTAGACTGTTTTGTTTGTAATGCTTGTATGAAGCACATATTAGAAGTAATGTAATGACTTCCCTTCGACCCGGCATATGCATGCGATGTTCCACACTAAGTATTGTTGGATAATCGGTTCTACCAGCGTGTTTCCTCATTTGGTAGACATTTGAATCGCTATATGATATGCTTTTTAAAGGTTGTCCCAGTTACAGCTATAATCCATCCTGCTCTTTTTGCCCCCATGTCTGCAATTCCTCTACTCACTGCTGTTAAATCTGATGTTGAGCTATCGAATTTCAATAAATGTGGTGTCTATGTTATTTTTATATAGGTATACTAAAGATAAATAAAAATAAAGCCATAATATGACTGATATGACTGTTGTATTTGTCTCTGCATTTGTTTTTGTATGTTTGCGCTACTTACACTTTGTTCGCGTGCAACTGTATTCACTGTATCGTTAGAAACGAAATAAATTGATAAATTAAGAAAAAAGTTGTACGGCTATAAAGCCGATATAAAACCTGAGTAAAGGTTTACAGTATTTAATACTACTGCTGCCGCCGCCGCCGCCGCCGTCGCCGTTAGCATCCATGTTTTGGGAACCCCTAAATACAGGAACCTTCTTAGCAAAAGGACCTATGCATGTGTGAACAGCGTAACCCAAAAACGAAATGCCCGCGATTCACTCAGACGATTAATGTGGTTATCGTTATGAAAAGTTGTATTAATCCCTGAGGGTTGTAGACAGCAAACGTTTGTTAGGAGTCAAATTTGGTTGTTCGTTTCGCTGTCGTGACAAACACGACGTATAGATGTTATAATTTGTCATATGCCCCCATAATTATGGTATGAGTTGGCAACCCTGAGGACAGAAAAAGTGTATTAAGTTAAATGGAAGCATTTGTATAATACGACGGGACACTCGCATTATAAACTATGATTATGTATCATTATGTATTATATATCACCTACGGATCTCAAGCTTGCGGGTTCAAACCCGCCCCAGACCGATGGTTTTTAAATGTGCTTAAAAGCGACAACGACAGTAAATTTACTGGCATGTAAAATAACTCCTACGGGACGAATTCCGGCACACCGGCGGCGCTGATATGACCCTGGAAATTGAGATCGTCGTTAACAAATAAAATATTTATTTATTTTCAAAATAAAAAGATTTAAGTTCCATCTTCCAAAGACACATCAGGCATCATCCCAAATTATCTTCACATGAAAAAATGGTCGTTACTTGTGTTTTGTAAAAATAGCTCTAACGATTTTGATTAAAAAACCATATCTTTAAGATTTTTTATGGCAAATGAAATCCATGTCTTGAATTTTCTAAGAATAATCTCTGAAGTCTGCTTCAATGTAGACGACTTACATTTCTGGTAAACCGTAAGAGATTGACAAAACCTTACCATCGCGTTGAAACAAAATCTATGTCAAATTTTTGTTATATTCCTTGATAATGGTTTAAATTTCCAGACACGTGTAGGACTTTTCTCGAATAGGAAGTTTTTTAATGTCCTGGTCATGCAAAGGGAATGTAATTAAAAGTCAATTGTATTCCCATATACCTATTGTACCCAGAATGAACTATTATAATAAATCCATTTCTATGAACGTTTACCTAGAATAATACAAATACATGGAAGAATACGCGTTTTAGAGTATACTTTGTGCAAGAGTGAGTAGAGAAAGTTATATGAACGCTCACATCAGATTTTAAAGCGGGGATTCACTAAATCAATTTCTTTTTAAGTACTGTAGGATAAACACGCAAATTATAATCGAGTTTTCATGCGGTAGTGCATATCGTCCTCTTCAAAGTAGTTTGTCAGGAAATGTAGCTTTTAGACAGTTCAGTATTTACAAATAATTAACTGCAAGGTTGATTATGATGTATTTGTGTAAGCTTTATAATAAATGTTTGAGGTTAATTAAAGATTCCAAGTGGGGCCGCATTTTTCATTGGTTCCCATTAATTGAATGGTTATGAACTATTACAATCAATGGTGGCTAATTACCAAGTCTTCAGTGTATATACAGTGGATTCATTCTTTGCAAACAGCTGTTTACCCATATATACGGAATCCAAATTGTCATTGTCATATAATTCCATGCTCCTTGCACAACCACTAGAAAAAACAACCTACAAATTTTCCATTTGAGGAAAGTATTAACATTTCCAAATTCAAACCAATAACAAAGAGCATCTTGGAGATGATTAATGCCACACAAAAGTTAATGCATGATTTAACAGGTACTACGTTTTTTGTGTACTAAGACTTTGACCATTTATAACTATTTACCAGTTATAGAGAAGTTATTTGTGGGCGATTCCTCAAAAGTTCAAGGTTGCTTTTGCCGTGAAAGTATCTTAAAATACGAAATTTTAATCATCTGACAGAAAATGGAATGTCAAAGCGATCACCCATCACATTGCGACAGCTCTTAAAAGATTTGACTATCGCTCCCATTTCCATGGAACCTATGAAGAAATATGTAATAAAACCATTTCTACAAAAGTTTATCTCGAATAACAAAGTCGAATAATCAGCGCTTTTACGAATAGCATGTACAAGAGCTCGTTAAAATTTTCTTGGAATATTATACAGGGTGGAACTGAAATAAACCTGCAGACTGAAGGAAGTCAGAGAGTGGATGTAAATGAACGAAAACTTGTTCTATCCATGCCGGCTTATCACCTCCTCCTTACGGTTCCACCAACCTAAATATCTTCTTATGCTTCTGAACATCTGAAGTATCCATACACAGTAAAAACAATTAGTGGGCCATTCAAAAATGGCAGACAAAAGATTTGGCGAATATTTAGTGAGGATGTTGATATTTTAATTGAAGAGGCAAAGTCAAAAAATGCAGAAAAGAGCTGAAAAGGATGGTATCCATATGATTAAGAAGATTATCAATCACTCAGCTTTCTCTACAGCTGTTTCACGTATGATTGAGACTGGTACTCAAGAACAGGAGTTGATAAAAACTGCAGAACATACCAGCACTAAGGCAATATTTAAAAATAAATGAAGACCGTCACTCAAAAATTGTCAATAAATCAAGAAATGTAACCTACACATCCGCAGCAAACACAGGAGCCATCGCCATGTATTATTGAACATTGTACCTTGAACCACTGTAATTTTAAATATAGCAGGCGTACCTTTAATGAATAGCCTTCTAATGCAAATTCGTTCATTTGTATTTCCCTGGATTGAACGCTAAAATTATTGGTGTTGTTATTCGCATAGCCTACTGGACTAGTTGCAGTGCCAACTGTAAAGATAAATCTTAATTAAAATGTATGCAAGTTATTTTAAGTTGTACGTTGTTTACTGTTAAATAACTACTAATATTAAGTAAGTATTAGTATTAAGTAGCTTCACGCTTGCAAAATTATCGTCATGTGAAACCCTCTCGTGGTATTATTACAGATAATCGCGTTTAAAAATAAGACTATTGTACAACGTGGCGCAACTTATGATTGAGTAGTATGCTTCTATCGGCGGCGCAATGAACTATTCTAACGCTCTGTAAAAACCACTGAAGCAACAATAGCCGTGTATCCAATTCAGATGTTTTGCAGCCGGTGTGCGAGCGAGACACCACAAATTTCCGTGGAAAAGTAAAGTTATTAAACTTTTTACTCAGAAAATAATTCCCAGAGCGCTCCATCAGCTGTGTAAAGAATATAACTTCAAAATTTCTGTTCCTAAATCGAAAGTCATAGCATTCCAAGGTCTTACCCAGTAAGAGTTAAAATAGTTCTAGATAATACTTCGACCAAATTCGTGTTTTAGTTGTCTAGGACCTGAAATTTCTTTTGATTATGACAGGGACGCACAAAATAAACTAAATATCAAATAATGTGCAGCGCTATAAGAAGCATATTAAAAGCAACACAGATCGATTACACAATTAACATTTTAGAAGATAATGGCACCATTAGTACTGCTATAAGATGAGACAAAAAGAATTTAATCACATTCAAGCTACTGAAATAAAATTTTTAAGATAAAATAAGAATCCAGGGTATAAGGGAAAGGTTAGACATGTTTAAAATACGTGATGAAATCGAAGAACTCAGAGAAATTGATAAGAAGACCTAGCTACTGCTGAAGAATACCAAGAAATATGTTTTAAATTATAAACCTATTGGCCGAGGAGGCCAAGGCAAAACTGGTTTGAGAGCGGAATAGGTCGACTAGCTAGTCCTTGTTAGGCAGTAGAAGAAAACGATTTTCTTGACGAATTTTTGCATAAAGTCTGCAAGATTATTTCACTTCCATCCTATATAGGACCAAGAAAATTAATATTATTATACAATTATGTTTAAAAATTGAGGTAACCTCTGGACTATTGGTTGAACGTTGTAGAAGTTACAGTTCTAGTGAGTACCCATAAATGCCTTATAATATTTTGAATCTAGTACATAAAGTAATAACTGTTTAATAAAACTCCCCACTGTTGTACATACATTCTTGCTGAAAACTGGCTCGGATGAGATATTTAAATTAGTGGTTGTTAATTCTTTTGGAATGTATGTAATTTTGTTTTAATTGGAACGATTAAATGTGGCTCATTAAAACATGATGATGCTTATCTGTAGAATGGAAGAAGACGCCCCTCCTTCATGTACTGTTTAGGAGCTCAGCAGACTTCAATTTAACCTCTCTGATACCACAAATTCCATCTGAGCTTCAGTCAACCACAACCAATTTGTTACGCATCGTGCACTGGCCAGTAATTACATTTTATGTAAAGGGTTTTTCAGACCAAACGAAATTGGCAGAAAGGCCAGCGTTTCCAAGAAACAAGAGTACCTTTATTGCGTTTATCAGCCTTTACCTCAAATATACCTCTAATAACTGACACATGGAAAACCGTTGGAGTTGATGGGAAAAATGTAATACAAAGACAAAACATATATGATTTTAACAATAATGTAGATCCCTGACATATTACTGTTTAACCCTACAGTGATGAATCAATTATTTGATCCACGTACTTGGCCGACCGACATCTCCCTGCAGGGTACTTGTATGTTTCATCTCCCGGACGTGGCTAAAACAATAGAAACATTCTGTATGAGTGAAAAACAACGCACGAAGCCAATATAATTACATTTCCTGCAATCGATCACAGCGCCAAATCAAGTATTCTGTTCGGAGTGGCCCCTTAATTATAGAAAGATCTATTAGAGCGTAATATGTTCATATGTGTACCGGATCATCACCGGGCGTTCATCAACCTGCATCAATCACTTGTTTCCGATTTTTTTACTACAAAAATACAGAAAAGTTCTGAATGCATTTGTTAGGAAATCTATAAGCACCTTTATTTCATTACAGTACTGTATCGTTTATGTTCCTCCGGCGTTGCGCTGCATTAACTTAAAATAATAGAAAAGGCATCGTCATCATCAACACCAAGATAGGGTAGGCTGGCGTGTTTTGGCTCAGAGAAGATCACTTTTTCAGTGACAGTTACTATGGTTCCCTTCAGGTATATATCCTGCAAATATTTTAATTGTTCTATAGTTTGACACAATAGACGAAAAGGAAATGATGATAGAGTAGAAGTAGATGGAAGAATGAATGGTGAGGATACATGAAAATCTGGAGAACACCCGTCCAGGCGCCACTTAGTCTAACACAAACCCCATGTACCGTTGCAGGTAGAAGAGGAATACTAAAATCGAAGCGTTAGTCACATATTTAAATACGGATATTTCCATGACAACCCGTGAGACAATTGAATATGACACCACTTAAAAATTGAAAACGTATTAAAACACTCAAACAATCAACAGATTATCCAAAATGGATCATAACCAGAAAGTTATATTAAATAAATTTAGGGATTTGAGTCGATATACACTTTTTCTGCAGTTAGGCTTGTGTTATCTTATATGAACTTTATGGGCTATGTGAAATCCCTTCCGAATGAAGAGAATTCATGGTATGAACACAATTTATGGAAATATTATGAAAATAACTGAATATTTAGAGACATTTTTCAGAAAAAAATACGAAAAGTCTCCATATAAAGCGCAGCTTGGGTTAGGGGAATTTTCCTGAAAGTATCCATACTTCAACATCAAGTATACAAGTTTGTGGGTAGGTCATAACTGCAAAACGAAAAGTCAAATATCATACTCGATACTCAATTTTAGGATCTTCTAAAGATGTGGCACGAAAATTCTCAAGAAAATCGGCCCACAGCAAACTACCCTAAAAATGGTATCCGACCTAATGAATTTGATTAAAATATTATATTTAAGGTATGTTAATAATTAACTCCACAAAAAAGTATTTTACATAAATTGTATGCTTTAAGGAGGTCAATATTTTTTTGTGCAATCAGATTTTGTCTATCTCTTACAGTTTACCAGTTGTGTCAAAGTCATTCAGAATGAAGAGGACTTTAGAGGCTGTTTATACTATACACATTTTGCTTAAGGTCTTAGAAAGCTATTTTGAAAAATAAAATTTTCAAAAAATTTACAAGTATTTTTGTTGGAAATCTTCGCATGGCATCGTTAGAAGATAGTGAACTTCAATACCAAGTTTGATATTTAAGCTATTATTCACACGCACACACACACACACACACACACACACACACGAAGCTTCTCCTAAAAAAGATTTTCTTTTGGATTCAGAGGATCTCAAAACGCGTATTTCTGGTGAAAACTGCATATCGAATTTTTGGGTGGAATGCTATAACACGGATCTACGTGGTAGAGAAACTAAAAACTGCGCAATTTATTTATGAATTTTTATTTTAGTATTTGCCCTTCACAAATGTGAGTTCAATTTTAAATTCAGATAATGTGTAAAGACTATACCTGTTTGTTCTTCAAAAAGCTATAAACTGCAAATGTATAACGCACAAAAGTACTAAGCAGCTAAATGAATAAATGAAAAGCTAATTTCTGCTTTCAAAATGCCATAAGTCAACACCTTTATCATTATCAAACATCATTGAGAGGGTCTGCAAACACGCACTTGGTGTGTTAACAACTTGCTTGGGTTACTGTACAAATCAATGTCGCATGTAATTAAAACACACGACAAACATGAGTGCACTGTGTGCCGTTTCCAAGAGTAATGCGTTTCAAATGCCATTCTACTGCCGTATTGATAACATGGCCGGCAGGAAAACATCGGAAAATTCCTGCCACTGTTACTGTAATTAATGAATCGTCATTCATCAAGTAATCGCTGTTATTCAATTCATTGGCAGTAATCATTATAAACTAGATGATATATCCGTGTTTTACTTTATTTCGGCTGGATATTTTCGTGCTAACTTCATTTGATTTTCCACTGATTAAAACTTGGAGTCCGAAAATTAATTTTGGGTGCCTTGATACAGCATCCAAATTCAGTGTTTCACTCTTGATGCAATTCGCCATTTGCCTATTTGCATAAGTAATAATAAGAGCGCCATAATCTGTAGCTAACCCCAATGCATTTTCGGCCTTTCCACCCTTTATTGCTGAACTAACTTTTTTAATAATAATCATCACCATCATCATCATCATCATCATCGCGGTATAAGCCTTGAGGCTCGTTCCGACTTCAAGGAAATTGATCGGACCATCTCATTCGTGGTCTGCCAACATTTCTTCTACGTACAGGTTTATACATGTGCACTATTTGTGGTGTACGGTCTTCGGTCATTCTCTGCACATGATCTTGCCATTTTTGCCTGTATGCATTTAGACTCTGAATTTGCAATTCTCTTCTGATATCCTCGTTTCTTTTCTTGTCTATGAGTCTATAACCTGCCACCTGTCTGAGAAATTTCATCTCAGCAGCCTCCACTTTCTTCTGTTGTGAGATAGTCAAGACCCAGTTTTCACACCCATAAAGCAGGGTTGGGATCGCCATTATTTTTTACAGTTTTAACAAAGTTTGACCATTACAGTTTTTAAAAGTTCCTTTTATTGTGCCACATATTGTTTGGAATGTGTTTATTTTGTTTTGTATATCTCTATTGCTGGTATATGACACAATATAGCCAAGAAAATTAAAATCACTTTGTTGTTGGATGGATTTATCATTTATGCAAATTTTTGCTCTTAAATGGTTTCTTCCTATAAAAGCCATCAATTTCGTTTTTTCATATGAAATTTGAAGATTATATTCTCTTGTAATATTATTTAATTCATGTATGGCTCTTTGTAAGTTATCTTCCGTCTCCGCAATTAAACTCTGGTCATCAGCAAACAGCAATGTGTCAACATTTCTCCCCTTTATTTTAAAATGTGTTTCTGAGCATAGTTTGCCATCGTACAATAGGGTAGGTGACAATGGACACTCCTGTCTTAGTCTTAAATTAATCTCTACTAGCTTATCTTTTTCTATGGATTTCTCCAATTTAAATTTTGTATTTATATACATACTTTTTAATGTATGTGTAAATATGTAAAGGTATCCATACATTCAAGGTTCATAGTATTTCCCAGTAAATTCTGATATGTACGATGTTTTCCTTTTTGTGGCCGAATTCGCATCGATTTAGCAGATTTTAGAGCCAAAACACATGAGGTAGAATTAGCAGCATTGGTCATCACATAGACTGCTATCAAGACGTCATAACAGTGACCTGTAAGATACGAAAAAATGCATGCACAGTGTATCATTGCATTCAAGGTGCGAGTGCCTTTCAGTGAATTCTGCTGCTGGGCGTTCAATTGTGGGTGATTCTATGAGTGATATATACGTATATTAAGCCTATGTAATAAACATTTTCAATCATGTGGATTAAGTGTAAATTCTATAGAAAGATTGTTTGGTTGTGTGGCTCGGAAACTTCTTGTAAGCTCTCCTTTTGACCGTATTTGTTACTCGGGAAGGGTAAATCTTCTTGGAACAGTGTTGTACATAGGGTCCTTAATGGTAACCGTTCCACAGGCTTCCTCCACTGCGCCAGAGAACCGGGAGTCGCCGGGAAAATAGTGTCGTAAGAGACGCAGCAAAATCCTTATCTTACAGCAGATACTGGAAATGTCAGAGATATTTGAACTTTGGCACCAAAATATATGTTTTGCACAAGAAGTAATTGTTTTGGATCCCTAAATTCAGCTTTATATATTTCAGTGGAATTCAAATGTTGAGATTTAATGTATCAGTCAAGAAAAGTTCCAAATGCAGAAATAACAGATGTGGTATACTGTTTGTGTATACAGCTGATCTTTTGTTTTTATACACGAGGGAAATGCCTTGCCTGAAAATCTTTTTCGAAAGAGCGAATTATATGGTGTTAAGGAAAATAGTGTTTAAAAATGCAAAATACATAAAAAGCAGGAGATTTTGAATGCGTTCAGTTTTTAGCAGTTGATCGGTAGATTCGCAAAAAAGCAGGAAATCTCCTGCAAAATCAGTACACCTGGCAACCCTGGAGTAGGTAATAATGAAATCTGATAAATTTTTCGCAAATGAAGACAGCCATTGGTTGAAATTTCAAATTGTTATGCACATGATTGGTTGATTTCAACCAAGCCATGTGTAAGTGGAACAGTTTTTGTAATTTCTGTTTCATTTTGCATGCCTTTGTAAAATTTTCAGAATGTCACCCGTAAAGAAACTCGTCTAAACGTAACAAATCAGATTTTTTACTTAATCATATGTACAAATCAATGGTTTTATCTGTTTAGAGTAAATATGCTACAATGATGAGTTGAAATCTGAAGCGATTGTGAGTTTTACACGTAGGTAATGTAAGTAGTTTGAAATGCATGCACTTGGTGTGTTGACAGAATGCAGCTACTCTAATCCCGTCACAAGGTTGTAGGTTCGCGTAGGATGACGCAATATCTACATGTCCTTTCTTGTATAATATGACATTGTGGTCGCTGTACATTCACGTCAGCATGGCTGGCGTTGGCGGACGCTGACTTCATGGCCCGTAATAAGACACCGAACTGTTCCGCCCACTAGCACCAGCTCCCCTATGTAATTTATTAAAGATAATGTTTACCTTATCTCCACCATGCACTTTTCCTGTTTCACCGCTATATTCACCGAAACTGAAGTTACTTGAACTCTTGATTCAGACGACTTTCTCTACTCATTCTTCTACAAACTGTTCTTACAAAGTTTGTTTTTTGTCTCTTTCATACGCCGCTTTTAAAATCTAAGGTGATATAGGCTGCGAAACAATTGCTCAACACCAGTAATGCTCAATTGTTTACAGTGATGTTAATCCATGGGTGTATATCACTTTTTTTTTATTATTATTATTATTATTATTATTATTATTATTATTATTATTATTATTATTATTATTATTATTATTATTATTATTATTATTATTATTATTATTATTATTATTATTATTATTATTATTATTATCATTATTATTATTATCATTATTATTATTATTATTATTATTATTATTATTATTATTATTATTAGGTGTTATTACTAATCGTTAATTCTGCTGCGACACAAATTATAGTAGATGGGGAGCTAATGGATGTACTGTTTTAAGTAATGCACCCTTCATGTTTACTTTCTCTACTGGTAAGTAGAGGAAGTATTGTATTCCACCCAAAAATTCGATGTCGAGATTTCACCGGAAATATGTTTTGAGATCCCCTGAATCCAAAACAAAGCATTTTTAGAAAAAGGTCCGCGCGCGCGCGCGCGTGTGTCTGTGGACAGCATAGCTCAAAAACGAAAAGTCGGCTAAAAAGCAAAGTTGCTATTTAGGTTTAACGTCTTTCAAGGATGCGACACGAAGATTTTGGAGAAAATGGCCCCACCCTAAACTACCCTTTACATGGAACATTTTTCGAAAATTCTAATTTTCTTGAAAATGACTCTAACGATTTTCATATAAAATGTTATATGTTTGAGATATTTTTATGGCAAATGAAATGTATATCTTCAATTTTCTGGCTATAGCCCCTATAGTCGTATTTAATCTGGACGACTTTTGCATAACTGGTAAACCGTTAGAGATAGACCAAATCATACTATACAAACATGTATATCTTGCTAAAGTACACAATTTTTGTCTGAATACATTTTCTTCTAAAGTGAACCATTTCGGAGATATTCCTTGTTACGTGTGTGAGTTTCGGAAAACATAACTTTCGTGAAATGGACCATCGTTTTTCATTTTTTATATGTTAAGTGTGCAAAGACAACAGAATTTCAAAGCTTTAAAAAATTTGACTTTCGCGCAAAGCCTACTGTATTCTAATATTCCCCTTGCACCTACAAGGAAATAAGCAATAAGATAATTTGTACAAATGTTTATCTTAACTAACACGAAGAAGATATAGGAATAAGAGTTTGTAAGAATGGTTAGTACAAGAGTATAGAAAGTCATGTGAGTGCAACACATAAGATTTTTATACAGAAGCGGATGACACCCTTCAATAGATATAAAAACAAAACATGACTGAAAAGAAATACCATCATACTAAGTAATTGTATTATGGCTGCCACAAAAAGTAATGGCGGGTGGCTCAACACATGCCAAGTCTTTCAGTGTTGTGTAGTTAAACACGTTGTGTCTGTCACAATTTAACTGTTGAATTCATAACATTGCGGTACCGGAAATAATTAATTGTAAGTATAAATCACACTTATGCAAGAATAAAGTGCAATACATGTGTGAAATGCATAACAGATCTCGCAAATATAAAAAGCGAGTCTTTTCAGACCATTCCTCAATTTTATAATAGTCCATTCGCACATTCGTAAATACTGTAAAGCTTTTGTAATATATGTCCAATACGTAGCCGGAGCTCTGACGTTTATGAAGCTTCATAATTTTCCAGTCTTATCACTCCATTATCACTGATACCTCTGTGTATTTTTATCACTTAACTAGAAGTTCTATTTCGAGCCGAACAACAAATTACGCCCACTATCACTTAGAACCAGTGTTTCCTCGTTTCTGATAGCTTTCATTATACGAGCATAGCAGGTTGCATGATAAAGAATTTACTAGCGTTGTTACTGTAAAATATAACTTCATTTTCTTTACTATATAGCTATAGTACTTACCCATTTATTGCACGAGTATCACGTCCAAAAAGTGAAAGTGAAAGGACATAAAGGATCGCGTAATTTTGCTCCGAGACCTTGAAGTTGCTTCACGTACCGTAAATCTATGATTCGGCACCAGCGGCTATACGTATCTTCCGATGGAAGCCATGCTAAGGACATTTTCACCCTAAAAAGATCTATGCTCTCCGCCGGGTTTGAATCCGCGACCTTCGGAACTAGAGGTTTGCATATTGCCCCTAGGCTATGGAGGAGGATGTAGGTTTAAGGGCGCTCTACTACTAGGTCATCAGCGCCCTTAACAATTCAGGCCAAAAGCCAGATGTAAACCTCAGTAAAAAATAAAATTTCTAGTAAAAAGGAAAATAAATATACAAAACAGTGGCAATTAATTGAAAATTTGCTTTCATAATTTATGTATTCTAATTGTAGCGATATCATTCTGCGGTTGACATACTCGTATACAAATAAGGGTTCTCTTTCAACTATGCATATGGTTACCATAGCAACATTTGTTGCATAAAACAATTGACAGCTTGTGCAATCATACACTATAATAACATTGCTGATATAGTAGGTACATAAAATATAGGCTGTCATTTAAAAATGTCTCCGATGTCACAACTTATACATTAATGATATTAAGAATGGATTTTTTCTATAACTATTACAGTAAACTGTTTGATGTACCCAAGGGTTTGGCTATTGCTGTAAGAATACGAGACTTCGATCCATCTATTGTGTTGGCTACTCATTTCGGGTGAGACTACTTCCCGAAATCACATCCTTGGAAGCTGAAATTGGCCGCAAAATTCTACAACAGTTTGCCTCAGCATAAGAGTGCCCTGCAGGGTCTCTTGGGGATTATAATCGCAGAACTCGCCGCTTCAGGCGACACTGGATTCCCACGTGACTTGCGTGTACATCAGGTTAGATACAGCACTTGCATCAACAGTGAAAGCTGACCAAGAACTGATTGGTTTCAAAATTATTTTCCCATCCAACAAAAATTGAAATCTACCAACCATCAGAGGTAAAGAAGTGAACCCTAAGAGACAGCCGTCGAGAGACAACATATTGTTTCCTATGTATATAACTACCCTAAATTAAAAACAGCCATTCTTATATACCCATGACTAAATAAAAATAAAAATTATGTTCATTTGCACAACCGATCTAAGTTGACCTGCCCGCACGCATAAGGTTGGTGTGGGACAGTTAGGTCATATATCCAGTTATGCACTTTATCACATCTTAATGAAATCGAGAACATTTGGAATTATACGCCATCCCCGACTATGCAAAATCTTGCCAGTTAACTTACGAAATCTAGGAGCAATGGTTATACACACCACAGACAAAAAACAAGCATTGTTTATCGTTCTCTTTGAAGATACAAGATGCGAAAAACTTGCGATGCAGACTCTCTGTTTTGCTGCTCTTTGAGTAAATAAATGTATCATATCCCTTACTCCATTTCCGACGGAGATATTAATAGTTTTGTCAAAAACAAGCTGGCAACACAGCTTGAGTGTCACTTTCCCTAGCTCTGTACATAAACAAAATTCCTAACGGTGCGGCTTGAAAACATAAACAATACTGTGCCTTGTCCTTCCGTTTTTACTGCGCATGTGTGAGCCAATTACAAGCGTTAGCTTCAGGCGAAAGTGAAAGTATTTACATCCACAAACCAGATCAATTCCCTGACCAACCTCAACGCAACGTTGTCGACATGTTACACGTCTGAAGGAGCTGAACGTAGTATTCCTTCACGTCTTTTAAGTGATTAATTATTTCGATACCCTGTGTGATGTCTAATAATTACTACCGAAGGTATTTCAGAAATAAGTTACTCTGCGCATTTTGTAAATAATTCCTGTAGAATTACGCATCCAAGTTGGACCAAAAACCATTTATTTTTTCAAAATCGGATGACCAAAGAACAAAATGCCATTAGACTTTTTTGTTTGTAATGCTTCTATGCAGTGCATATTAGAAGGAATGCAATGACTTCCCTTCCATCCTGTATATGCCTGTTTTTTTTTTTTTTTTTTTTTTTTTTTAACTTCAGGTTTCCTTTATTTCCATGTTTAGTTTCATTTAGCTTAAACTTAGAGACTATTTATTAGTAATAATAATAATAATAATAATAATAATAATAATAATAATAATAATAATAATAATAATAATAATAATAATAATAATAATAATAGTAATGATGATAATAATAGTAATAATGATAATAATAATAATAATAATAATAATAATAATAATAATAATAATAATAATAATAATAATAATAATAATAATAATAATCCAAATCCTTGGGATTTTGTAGATCATACCTTTTACCTCTATATTTGTGTGAAGTAGTAACACACTATTTGCAATGGCAAAGCAATATTACTCTATTAGCGAGGAAAAGTAAATACCAGTAATAGCAAACTACAAGGTTTAAATAAACTTAGGGGTCTGTCAGCACTCTAGTGACGAAGGCAATAATAAAAGTCTTAGATGTAATTTCATTAAACAAAAGCAAGTTTGTAAAGTTGAATGTAGCTAGGGGAGGGGCTGAAGTCCCCAGAAGCCGCTCCTTGAATCTGCTTCTGAAGCGAGCTAAATACATGATCAAAGAGACGCCTCGATCGGTGTTCTCGTGTACCAGCTTGTTGTGCAATGGCTTCACAAACGCACCCAAAAGGTCGTTGTGGGTTCAGCTAGGCATGTTCACATCAAGATAAGAGAAAGTACGTGTTCTGAGATATTAAAGTCTTAACTAGCATGGTTCACATGAGGTGCGGCCGAATCAATTTAATAGTGTGATAGAATCCTTATTGTGTGGTATATTTAATGAAACACCTGCCTGAAAACGTGAGCATGCATATGCAGTCTGATATTAACGCGTTCATACCTATGTACTCTTGCTCGCATGTGTGATTCTCATTATAATTTGAACAGCCGCCTGCCTTCTGCAGTCGAGCGAATATCCTGCAGGAAAAGCCAGTAGGTACATCACAATATCTATCGCTTCAGATGCCACGCTGCCGTCATGTCTTGCATGATATTCGTGCGTCATGACCATCTCCGCTACTGAATCTTGCATTTCTTGCCATTGTTCAAAACCTGGCTTTGGAAGCTCCAGACGCTTCCACTTTTCTTCTATTTCTTCTTCTTCTTTTTCTGCACTACATGGCTTAGGCCTATTCAGATTCATAGCACGTCTTTCTATCTTTTCTTAGGTCTTCCTGGTCTCTGAATCCTGATGGCCTGTGCTGACATACCAATTTAGGAAGCTTTGTTTGGCCCATTCTGAATAGATGTTCTTTCCAGTTATTTCCGTACTGTCGAATTTTTTTTTATGTATACAGGGTGTCCCAAAATTAGACCGACAAACTTTGGGAGCGTTATTTTAAACGTTAATCCAGTTTAAATATTTACGGCAGAATCAACAATGCAGATTAGTGTTGCACTTATCTAAGTACGACACACAATCTTAATCCAAGAAAGAAACACAGAACAGATAAAAGAAACACAAACCTCTCATTGTTTACAGTTAATCACAGCTTTACTATTCAAAATTAGACCGACAAACCAGGCAAATGGCTGGTGTCTGCGAGAGTACGGTAGAATAGAGATGCCGATGCACTCTTTGTGTTAATCGCAAGTCCTTTGGATCTTTATTTAGTAGTGTTCTTGAATTTATATTTATGTATTAAAATATTTATATGATTGACATAATGTAACTAAGTTTTCAAATATAAAAAATGTCACTATTCAACTGAGAACTAAGACTCCGTTTAGATATCTTTTACTTATTCTTGGAAAAAATAACATTTAATAACTAGTCCGGAAATGGTTGCATGCAGATAAGGGAAGCAGTTATATTATAGTATGAGTTTATATACCAAACTAGGGATGAGGCAGGTCAGTTTTCCCCTTTTCCACGTACAAGTGAGTTCCTGTTGTGCTATTTCGTGTTATATGCTGTGAATTTTGTATAATTCAAGAACTCGACAAAGAGTTAACGCTGCATTTTTTAAGAGCTGCTTCAAAAGCAATTATTTTCTTTTCATATTCTTGAAACAAGAGAATGAAACGAATTAATTTTCTGAATTGTCTCTTATCCTAATACCTACTATTTCCATTTGTGTAACTACGGGAGAAAAGTGCATTAGAAGAGCAGAATATTTCTAAACCCACGTTGTGTTTACACAAGTCGATATTTCCAATATTGTATACATTTGTGTATATATACTCGCAAATACGAATGCGACTGGTGATTGTGTCTGACAGGCGATAACTTATCTGTCAGATAACTAAGGCTATCAATAAAACAGCTGCCTGTTGGAAATATCGACTTGTGTAAACCACGCTGCAACACGACGTGGGACTTTCAGTCATTTTTATCCATAGCTGTACGTATAGCAGTTGTATCCATATATAAATTTTGCACACTAATTTTAATAAATTAAATCTATTTTAGATAATTTTGTGTCGCTATTATCTATGTTAAAAAAAAATTAAGTTGTTTTATTCATCATATCTTTTTAAACATATTTAGGTCATCAAAGTTGTGAACATGTTTTATCAGCCTTTCGGCTTTACGTACCGTGTTGGCGAGCTGAGTTTTTAAACCCTAGTTCCATTTTTATTAATGCAGTGGAAGACTAAACGGCGAAATTGCTAAGCAGTGAAAATGCAATTTTATTGCGGACACAAAATTTAATGGCGGTTGATAGCTGACCACTACTATTGTCTTTCCTGTTGTACAAATAAATTTTGTGGGTGCATACGGTGTTTATATTACCGACTTTACAGCGTGATTTCACAGCGTGTTTATTAACTGTACAACACCGCAAAGTGTGGCGAGTCTGTAATTGGATGTTGTGTAAAGCCACCATTAAATTTTGTGTCAGTCATAACTGAAGTTTCCCGTTTAGCTCGATATACGTATATTTTTCCCTTGTAGGTAGAATACTTATATTTTATATTTTAAAACATCTGCCGTTCTGTACTGCAAATTCTGACCACTTTATAGTAAAAGTCTGAGGTATTGCATTGAACAATATTGGAAATTTAAGAAAAACTAACCTAGAATTTGCTTGTCGTTTCTTAAAATTCGAACTATACCCATTATAAACCCAATGTGCAATAACCTGAGCCATATTATTATTGAACAAAAACAATATAGTCACAGTTCAGAAAAATGTTTACTGTCAGCACATGGTAAAAGAGTTTTATTTCGGTAGTCTGCGTCAATACTGGAGCAATAGTAAAAATGCTTCGTCTAAATTGGTCCTCAACGCGTCTACAGTAAAAAGAAAAGTGAAAAAGGCCGCAAAGGAAAGAAACCTTTACACGATGAAAGAGATTCCAAATTGATTGATCGAAAGAGGTTCTATGGCTTCACAAGCGTACGTGGTTGACGATGTTGCGATAGAGTGAATATATTTTGGAAAAGGAAATTACATCCCCTCCATTTTTCACTATTGAAACTCAAAGGAAATACAGTAATATATTATACATTAAGAGAAAATCTATTTCGATCCCTTGGTGGACCTATGTAATGCTTTTCCACAACGGGAGCTAAATTGTGGCATAGTATTTTGAAAGGATATGCATTATAATGCTGTTGTTTATATTGGTCGCACTGTTTACGTTGTGGATTCAAAGGCAAAATAGATAATTTTGAAGAACCAAAAGATATAACGCGTGCTGCTGGTGGGCAGTTAGTGGTATGTTACCGAAAAATGTCCAGAAGATAATACGAAAAAACGTACTCACGTTTTAAAGAATGATGTTTACTGAGGAATGTACAAATATATTTCAGAAAATGTCTTGTTGATTTATTTCATAGAAAGACCGAAGGAAAACAAGTCTTCTAAAGTGGCTGTATCAAATATTAACCAATCCATATTGATTAAAAACCAACATGTTTGGGATATTTGCAGAACAAAATGTGTATTTTGAATTTTCTGGGAATAACTCGTGCAGTTTCTTCACAGAGATTCTGAATGACCTTTGCATAATTGTAAAACTTCAGGAGACTGACAAAATCGTACTATATAAAACATGTAGATCTCATTAAAGCACACAGTGTATGACCAAATATAAACTTTATGCGGAGTTAATCATTTCGGAGATATTCTTTGTTATGGGTTCGAATTTTCGGTAATTTTCTCTATGGTAAGTAGTTATTCGTTTTTTCTCGTGGTTACACAAAGCATGGAATGTTAGAGACATAAAAGTTCTATTAAAGCTTTACCTGCTATATAGTACGACAGCAAATTATGTAAATGTTAATCGAAAAATTATCTGGAGTTGTAAGTAGTAGAAAGAACAATTACCTTTGAAGAAAGGTGAGTAGAGAAATGCATGTGAGGTGATATCGGTGGCTTTGAAACAGTTGCTGATCAGCAATAACGTTCACTCGCTTAGTGTTAATCTTTGGGTTGATTAGAGCTTCTACCAGCTATATAATATTTATGCACTTGTTCGAGCTTTCGGCCATATTAAGCTCCATGGCCATAATTAGCAAATGAATAATCAATAAATGACTATTTCAAACTCACAGCATGTATCGGAAACTGCATAAGAAATAAACGGTCATCTCAGAATCATGGCCTTCTTCAGGTATATTAATTATATATCACTATATGTTATAATCATGGCCGTGAAAGCTTCAAATCTTATATAATAATTAATTATGTTCTTGAAGAAGGCCATGATTTTGAGATGACCATTTATTTCTTATGTAGTTCCCGATGGAGGCCATGATTTTGAGATGGCCATTTATTTATTGTTCATTTCCTGACAATGCCCATGGAGTTCAATAAGTCCGAAAGCTCGAGCAACTTCATAAATATTAAATATAACCCGAGAAGTTCTAATCAATAATTATCGCCGTGAAAGCTTTATATCTTATAAATCTTTGGGTTGCTAATGCTTTTGGTTATTAAATTAAATTCACACACCTTCACACTGCCGTTCATATTTCTAGACTCTAGCGAGGGTGGAAAATAATCCTGGCGAAAGAAAAATGTCCACCCTCCAGTCGGGAATCTAACACAGAACCTCTGAATTTGAAGGTTATCATGCCAACCACAGTAGATGTTTTGTTTGCAGCTATATACAAAGAAAGTGGTACTGGAATTAGCACATTACGTAGTTACTGTATCTTGAAGTCGTTTGTTATGTATGCTCAGTAATTTGATACAGTTTAGAGAAAGGCCAAAGCATCTAAACTTAAGTAACAATAATGCTTAGGAACTGTTGTGCCTTGTTCGCAGAGAATAAGGACAGAGATTGAGTACATCTGCCTCGGTGAAAAGTCCAGGAGACCGGATGTTCTCAGTGCCTCGAGGGAATGAAGACAAGCTTGCTTCTGTCTCTGCAGCCAAGTTGTGAGGAACAGGGGGATGTAGCCACGTCCGGCTTCTTAATAGTATGCTAATCCTAACAGCTCAGTTTAGTAACTCCCTCAACTGCTACTTCAATTGCACCCTTCTCCTTGCTGTGCCATCGGTTTTTAATACTGAAAATTAATCAGGGGCGTGTATTCCATTGTAGTAAGGGAGGTATTTCTTCCCCTTTAATTGTTGGTATTAGGTACATAAATTTATATTGTGAAAAAAATGACAAAATCAGTCCGATTTACTTTTCTACCACTTTGTCATCTAAAATGTTGCCACGTATACACAGTTCTCTTTTCGTCGTTAACAGTTTACAATCTTTCATACTGTCACAACTCACAAGTTTTATTTCTCGTAACCTTGACTCAGTGCCTTTCTTCACTTCCTCTGTCTCTCATATACTAACTGCGACCCTTCAATCACTCACTGTCGTTAATCTTCTTTATGGCGCCCTTAGTGTCTGTTACTGTAACTTTTGGTGTTCCCTCGCCTCTTTATATAGAGGAAATGACGTCACACAGATCTTTCTCGACTTTCACAAACGTGCCGGCGATGACGCAGTCAGATCTTTCCCGAAAGCTCCAAAGAAAACCCCTTTTGTGTAACAGCTTCGATTGTTGCCAGTTACGCACACACAGTCGCGCGAGGCAGCCTGACTTCGAACGCCTTTGTTTTCTCGCCGGCCTGGTATGTAATGTGTAGTAGCTTACCCCTGACAGTCCTTTGTTTTGCGCCGTGCTCAGGGTCGGAATATTCTCATTAAAGTCACTCTTGTAGGAAATTTAGCAATACAACTTCCAAACAGCGTGCCACAATTGATATGCAGAAAGCAGTCTTGCAAATAGTTTTCTGGAGTCCCAGCAGATGGCATGGAGTGTTTGCTATTGATCAGCTGGACCTGGCTCAGTGCTGCGCTCTCTGTGGTGACCTGGAACTTATTCGGGCTGAAGAACTGCCTGCATCTATTAGTGACCCACCATAGTAGTACTGCCTGTGATGCGTTGTGGTTGCCTGTAGGGTATTCTCATATCATCCGCACAATAAGCTATCAGCTGACAGACATACCATAGATTGTCACACACACCACTGAGGCTAATGGATTATCTATAATGCTGAAGGTGTCTGCAGTATACGAGCGTTCAATCAGCACTCTAAAACATCTTTATGTACCCACGTGACCTGTATTTTCATTAATTTCACTATAACCAGCGCTCAAATTGTAATCTGGAATTGAGCTATTCTTAACAAAGATAAGTGATTGAATTACCTACCATTACAAACATCCAGAGGCGCGTACAGAATGTATGCGGACACTATAACTGTATAAAAGCAGGGCGAATTTTGGGCTAAGCGTCTGTTATCAAACGAGAAGGAAATCAACTAATGTGTCGGATGTTGTAATATTAATGCTGACTGATTTAATTACACAATTGGTCACAGATTGAAAATAATTACATTTTGACTCTGTGCTATGAAAAAATGTATAACAGTTCTAATCTATCTATTATAAATTAAATAGAAAATAATGTCATTTGCTCTGCAAATTAGAAGAGAACCTTACAAAGCAAAATAACCTGGGCATTTTTCAATATTTTCTGATTCGATTTTCTTTAATTTTTTTATCATTGTTAGGAAGCAATGTTTGGGAAGTTTGTAATCGAAGATTGCATGTTAGGTCGTGATTCTGAAAAGAAACTTCGGGATTTGGGCTTAGCTAACTTCATAAAAGAACCAGAAACATTGCTCCGTTTTATGTACTGGCCATGTTATTGTCATCAAGAGCGCTATACCTAACTGAACTCTCCAGTTCAGCACAGCGCCGTTGGCTATGCAACTTGTATTACATGGCTCTCGCCTGACGTCACACGAACTGGCTTCTTTCTACCGCTGGAAGCTGCTGGCTTAGAATCTAGGCAATCGACAAGCAACTTACTGTTGAAATTGCCGACACTATTGTCAATCAGTTTATTCAAGGGTTTATGCATTAGGTTAGGCCTAGTGGAAGCCAATAGAGAGTAAATAGGGTATCTATGACCAGCTGGTATGATCATGCTTAGAATTTTGTGGGACTCCAAAGACCGATGGACATTAGTCCCTGGTGGTCCATCAAGCATCTCTGGAGCCTCTTGTTCTACTGAGGAGACGGTTCCTGCGTGTTCATCGCTACATGCCAGAACTTCTCAAAGCAACACACGTGTACGCAAGCGAGAGGAGATCACGAAATTTCGATGGAGTGTTACTCCTCTTCTGCCCTGCGGCTAGAATCTCGCGCCTTTTTTACTTTCATCTCTTTGGCCTACGGAAAGGCCTACATCTGATGAAGTTTCTGATGCAGTAAGAAGGTGGATGAGACACAGGAGCCAGTAATGGTACCCTGAGGGCATGCAAGCTTTCCACGTGGCGTAAGGCCAAGGGCTCGCACGGAGATTTTGTTAAAAGATAGGGTTTTATAGCCAAAATGTAGGGGGAACAAAATAGCGTATGCATATCCAGAGTAAACCCAATTTATTTTGAAGGGGAAAATGCTGCATTAGTTATTACCGGTAGCAATACCAATGGGTGGGAGTTAGTTTGTGCGCAGTTCCTGTAATTTCTTTAATTCTGTGCTTTAATATTTTGATTACAGGCATCTAGTTAATATTGTCCATTAATGTTTCTGTTACTGAAGTGAGTAATTGTTTCAAAGATTTCATTGTTTATCTTTTTGAGAAACAATGAAATGTCAAAGTACTCCGCGTCGGTATGATTCATGTAAAAAGGTAAAAAACAAATAATTTTAAATTTTGACAAAATATAATACCCAATTTTAAAATAAATTTGTTTTAAAAATTGTTCAGAAATCTTATTACCAGTGTTGATCACAAAACACCCTCCCCGTATAAGTTCTGTAATGAGGGTTGGCATGATACCTAATGTAATTCGTGTAAAACACGCACGCACGCACGCGCACACACACACAAACACACACACACACACACACACCTCTTTCTCCTTTGGGTTCAGAGGCCTCAAAGCATGAATTTCTTGTGAAATCTCGATATCGAATTCAAATTATTATGTGCTATAAGTAGATATACGTGAGATAGTAGAGAAAGTAAACACACGCGACGCTCGTTTATCGTCTCTAAACGATGGTCTGAGTCCTAGATAGCGGGAAAGGTTTTAAAGAAAACAATAATCAACACAAGAGCTCTAATTCTCATTATTTCTCGGTATTAGCAGGCGGGAACAACGTTCCATTAAACCTTTTTAATTTAGCATTACATATTTGCGGTGTATTTTTCTCATTCATCACAGTCGGGCAGTTATTTAATCTAAAAGGTTCTCTCTTGAATGCCACTAAAAGTGTCTCGAAACGTTTGTGATATTACCACTGATTAAACGAATCATCTCAATTAGTGCGTTTATTAAAGCATTATTTATTTCACTGATGAAGGTAATGGAAATGGAATTCGTCAATGTAAAGAGATAGGGGAAGTTAACTTTTATATGATGCCGAACCACAGAAAAATTAGCGTTAATATTGTAAAAGGATTTGACATGTCAAACAAAACATGGGAATGTGTCAGAACTTTGGCGATGGCCGGAGTTCAGAAATGCGGAAAATTAGCTTATAGGGATTTAATATGGATTTTATTACTTTACAACAGAAATAGATAGGTCCGCATTAAAACATGAAAACTACAATTTGGATAACTTCACTGCCTAAAGTTCATAATGCAATATTTATTTATTTATTTATTTATTTATTTATTTATTTATTTATTTATTTATTTATTTATTTATTTATTTATTTATTTATTTATTTATTTATTTATTTATTTATTTATTTATTTATTTATGTATTAGTTTCCAAAAATGAACCCTGTTGTACCATATGATATGTTAAATAATTCACAAACTATGGCAGACAAAATTTAAAGGCATCTGATAGCTCACCACCGTGTTAAAGGATGGGGAGGACCCACGTAAAATAATCGGTGAGATGGTACGATGATTTTTGTTTTTCGGCCATTTATCGTTCCAGGGTTAATACATTTTGACAAGTGATATCGGACTTTTTAATTTTATTATCAATTAAGCTGGAACAAGAGGTTTGTTTGGCTGCATCGTCAACCCTAATAGCAGAATGTCCTTTTAGCCACATTAAACACTATTCCTTGCAATCTGGAAGTATGTATATCCCTGATTCTTACAACATTACTACTCAAGTTACACTTATCTTTTAGGCAATTTAACACTGCTTTCGAGTCACTGAAATTATTTACACTTGTATTATTATGCGAACATCATTCCATTGCTTTCAATAAAGTGAGAAATGCAATATGTATGATTTTAGTTATTTTAGCTTTATTTTCCATTTCTCTTCTTGTTTGATATACTGCAAAGTCACAGCCCACCTCGCGATATTGTTCTTAATAGTGCAATAAATATTATAATGCAATATTAGAAAATAACTCGCTTTTTGTTAATTAAACCAGACTTATGTGTGCTGTGAAGTTTGACATGTGAAAATTACAGTGCTTTGATTATACTGACTTTGAACATGGGTAGTAATTCTTAATTTTTTGTATTTTTTTCAGGTGAGATTCTTGAACTCCCGGTTACCAGTGCCTGTTAAGTAAGGTAAATACGTTAGTAGATAATAAATTATATCTCCAGGATAAAAATAAAATATTGCATAATCCCCTGCATTAATTTCTATCTTCCAATTTAGTAAAACTTAATGCGCCGAATTTTAAAGTACATTTGTAAAACAGTGCATTCTGATTTTGGAGATAACTTTCATAGCTGTGTTAAGTAGCGAAGATTACGGCTGAAGACCTACAATTTTACATTAAATAATAAATAATGCCTTAAAGAAGGACCATAAAGTAATAAAAAAAGACTGGAGTGTTCATTTGAAAGTGTGTCGTGACGCCATTGTTTTGAGTCAAACATTTGAAGCGAGAGTCAGCTCCAAGGGGAAGGACGTAACGTAGACATGTGACGTAGAAGTTGTTCAGATAATTATGTAAAGCCTTAATTAATTACACAAAATAATCGGCATAGTCTATAGTTCATTGTACAGAAATTGCAGCTTCGTACAATTAGATTCAAAATATTTTGATAGCATTGGAATGCAGCATTTAAGGATGATACTAAAATGTGTCCCCTTCAGAATCCATTTAACTCGAACAAGAGGATTTAAGGTGTTCCCAGAAAATTCAAGACATGCGTTTTATTTTACATGAACATATTTTAAATATGTGGTATTTTAATCAGCCAGTTTTTGGAAAAATCAAAATTTTCATACCCTTTCCATGTAAAGGGTAGTTTGGGGTGGAGATGTTCCTGTAAATCTTCATAATGTGAAAGGTGCTGCACTTAAACACGAAGTACGCGAAAATCTGCGGACATAAAGTGATTATCATAAAGCTTATTTGTGTATGTGAATAGTATTGATTGGTTTGTGAATTATATGATAATGTATATTGGTCGGCAATGTCTCAAGTGAAAAGAGTGAAAAATTGATGTTTTATTAAAAGACGGTATATTCAGAATTTGTGTCATCCTTTCGAAACCACTCACGCATACCCAGAAAGAGAGAGACATCTCATAGCTTCTATCGACGGCAAAGGGCTGATTCAAAGAAACTTCCAGACTTTGTTAGGCGACGTAAAGTATTGTCACTTCAAACGGCTAACAACGTTTAACCGATAATAATGTCTAGTTCTGTTTTAAATTTCCCTTTAATTTGAAGCAAGTAAAATATACTGCTATACTTTTTTTTTTTTTTTTTTTTTTTTTTTTTTTTTTTTTTTTAGGGGCCTCAAAACATACAACATACAATTTTGGGTAGAATACAATATTTATCTTACTATACGCAGTAGAGAAAGTAAAAATAGTAATAACGAAAACTAAAATTGGAATTACTGATTCCAAAAACGTTACCCTTCAGTTGGCCGTTTCTCTTTTGAAAGACCTTCCAAATGACGTGGTGGGCTGCCAGTATGGAATAATACAGATTCCGCTACAGTATCCTGTGGTCTATTCAGGGATATCCGAGCGCACTTAAAAGTGCATTTCCCTTGTAGCAACCGTTTCCTTACATATTAAATCTGCAGCACATTGTGGTTTCCTTTCTGTGCATGCGATCTCGTATTGAAAACCAAACCGGCGGAAACATCTATTCAAGTTGACGAGAAGGACCGAGAAAAGGAGAAAGCCAATTGGTTACGTAGAGACGGTACAAAGTGGATGATGGTACGCCGAGAGTAATGGACCGTGACGTCGGATGTGGAATATCGTATCCCTGCTGCTGTTCAAAGAGGAAACAGACGACCTCTGTGTAAGCCCTCAAGTTATTTTTACATGCACTGGGAGTATGACAGAGTTTTATAGGTATTGAAGGTTTCAGACATACATATGTACGAGTTGGTATATAATTCAGAACGCTGTCTGTTTTCGTGGGTCATCTGCGGCCCGGTTTGATTTCTTCTCTAATGTGATGATGGGTGTGCTGCCTATCTGGGAGATCTCTGTGTAGAGCCAAGGCCCTGTTTTGACTCTTAATTTGGATACGAACAAGAAGTTAGAGCAGCGAAGTCCAATCTTGTCTCTTTGGAGACACTTAAGTGATGAGCAGAGGGACAGACATCCACTGACGGGTACAGACGATTCCATGACAGTTTCTACCTTGAATTTTCTGAGAAGGTCCTCAGAAGACCTCTACATTCTTCTTGTTTTTTTCACAGATGGTAAACAGTAAGAGAAACACAAAAGCTTACTAAATAAAAAATGTGGATCTCGATAAAACACACAATTTATGTCAAATACTTCGTTTTTTCCTTTTGAGTGAACCATTTCCGAGATATTCCTTATTGTTTGCCAATACTTTTACTTTTCTCAAATGGGAATATGTTCTTTTTTTATCTCATGGCCTTGCAAAGAGATCTAAATTTCAAAGGCATCACGTAGCATAAAACATTTCACTATCTCTTAGGGCCTACTGTATTGCCCTTGCACCTACAAGAAAATTAGCAATAAGATGCTTTCTGAAAAAGCTTATGTCGATTAAAATGTAGTAGATAGAGAAATAAGCATTTGCGAGAATAGAGCGAGTATAGTTCTACATATTTTTGCGAACAGTTGCTCCAAATTGCACTATATTAAGTCTGTATCGCAATAGGTTACGCGACGATCACTTGGTGTATCTTCTAAGGCTATGTACTTCGCCAAATATTGTAGCAGCAATATCAAAGAAGTCGCTAACGAACAGATGTTTATAGCATAACATATCACCAAATCGCCACTGCAACACAATGCACGGCTGGGTGTTAAACAGCGACAAAGTCTGCATATATGGTAGGAGGTAAACCCAACCTCTACGCTTTACATTTGCCAATAGAGATGTTAGCTCATTTGAGTGTTGGCATCGCTCTTACTGACCTTCTGTGAAAGCACTTTAGGGTAAACGTGACGTAAGCAAGCACTTTGAAAGTGCGTGCTTCAGAGGAAAGTTTTCAGCATAAGCCCCATTTTATGCCACTCGACGACACTGTCGCGCAGGATTCTGCGTCGCACAAACTGTAAAACACGTGTGGTCTTTCTTTGCGCAATACACGCAGCAGTCGGATGGGCTCGATGTACCTACGTGGGTATATGGACCTGTTTATGCACGTCGCGTTGTCGCATTGCAAGCGAGACAGTCAGTCAGTGCTGCCACGCTGTTATAGTTATAGTTTTCTCGCGAGACTAATCTGATTTTGGTCGTTCAGCCGTTTATGAAATATGCTGTGGAATATTTTATAGAACTTTGTATTAGGAGTTCAATTTCCGATGTCTAACTAGCCAACCCAATGGCGCAACAGTCCTTTCCGGGCTAAGGCCTACCGCCCAGACGGGGCATAACGAGGCTGAGTTCACCCGGAAGTTTGGAATGTCACCTTAGAAAATTAGCTTTTTGCGCTTTCTCTTTATTTCTCATACAGGTTCATAAATGCACTGTTCAGCGTTTTTTCTCCAGTGCAGAGTTTGCACCAATAGTACAACACGAATTCATACTAGCTGTCGAACCAAATATGAAAATGGGAATTGATACCTATGCTCATTACATATCGCAACTGCAGAAGTCACGTCATATGCAGCTCACCTCTGCGATGTGGACATAGCGTGTCTGTCTCACATTAGAGGTCATTAGTTCGAATCTCGGTCAGGGTGAGCTACCTTATCCTAAGAACACGAATGTCGGGTTGCTCTCAGCCAGGCATGGGCAAAATCGGCTCAACTGGGTCACTCCACTGAAACGCGTTCTTGCCTCACTCCATTAACCATCCCACCCCTACACTGCCGACATACCTCATTCAGTGGCGAGTATGGCTGTTTCATGAAGAGTGGTGGAGAGAATTTGTTGTAAGTTATAAAAACAGGAAAGTTTGCTGTTTAATATGTGGATTTTAATTTGCAAATATAAAGCGTTACAATATGAAACACCACTTTGATTATAGGCGTAAGTAAAACTTTGGTGATTTACAATCTCAAAAGATACTTTCTGAATACTCGTAATTATAAACATATAAAAGGGACGATATGATTGCACTTTTTAGTGGTTTAGTTTCTTTTTAGTTTGTGTAATATAAACTATTTTATTTCATGTTTCAAAGTTTGTACATAATATTAAGTTTAAAACCAAAGATTTGTTGTGTTGATCAAATAGTTTTAAAATATTTTAAGGCTAAATAACAATGAAACGTTACTGCTTTATTTATTGTGAAAGAGAAATAATTTAGTATGTTAATCATAAGACAGTGTAAGGATATAACGCGTTTAAGATAAAGGAATTATTGTATTCAAAATATGTTTAATATAAACAAAATAGTTAATAATAGCGTAGAAATTATTACTGCCACGCAGGTGAAGCGAACCCACCTCTGCACGAGTTGTATCCAAACAACCTTTGTCACTTTGCTAGAGAATGTGGTGTGGGTCAGGCAAGTTCAATCGCTACCTCTCCTCTCGTCCCCATGCCTGCTCTAAACTCTAATAACCTCGGGCCCATTGGACACCACTTCAGCCATTTCGTGCATACGCGTTCCGATATAACCTACCCGGTTAAAGGATGTTAATGAACCATCATCACGTCGCATGGATAAATACACCACTAAAACTTCTGCCGCGCAACATGAAATCCCTTGAAATTGGGTGAACAGGGTCGTAGCAGACGAGTCAGCACTACACTGTCCCTGCTGGTTAAAGAAAGTATTTAACAGCGAAAGGTTGAACTTTGGCCTCCTCGGGGCAGTAAGGAAACAATAACCCAATTATAGCTTACATTAATGCCTTAAAGCCGATTAGTGCTGCCACTTCAACGAAACCTGTGGGAAGCCACCAAAATGGCAAGTAAACCTCCACTTCAAGAGTGATGCTGACATGTGCTTTGTGTATCTGATAACAGCGAAAGGCTTCAGTGCAAATTGAAATTTTCCATTCAGATTTTGTTCATGAGCTGCTTGCCTCGCCACGCTAACCATTTCCATTGGAAATAAAGCAAAATGGCACTCATATTTTTTGCACTCTTTACTACATACTTACAATTAGGCGAAGATGTCGAAATCTCACGGAACCACATACTTTAGACTAAAAAGAGCATTTTAGAACAAGGTCCTAGCGTGTTTGCGTGCATGTGCCTGCCTGTGAACAGCGTAATTATAAGATTTTCAAGTAAATCTTCTCATCCCAAGGTACCTTTACAAGGAAAATATGTCGATATTTTATCTTCTCAACAATCCCTCTATGGTTTTGATGAAAATACCAAATGCTTGAAACATTTACATACAATTTGTATCTTGGATACTGTGGGAATAGCTTGTGAACGCCTCTTCATTGTGAAAGAATTTAATATATACTTATTTGCTAAACAGAGAGAGGTCTTTTTCTTCTTTATCTAATTACCCTCCCCTTGTGTAGGACTTTCACCCCCACGACTCACAAACTGTGCCTAGGATCAGGTACCTCGAGGATTACACGAACCTATGCACCGGACAGAGTGAAGGTCTGGAAGAGAATGGTCAGCTCAGCACCAGGCATGAGAGTGAGGAAGAGGATGATATGAAATTCAGGTGAAATGGATGAATGGAAAGTTGATGATGGAGTATTTGTGGCGGGGAAACTGGAGAACCCGGGGGAACCCCGCCCCGACTCCGCTTCGTCTTCTACTAATACCACATGTGGGTCCCTGGGATTGAACCTAGGCCACCTTGGTGACAGGCGAACAGTCTAACCGCTCCGCCACACCTCCTCCCTCCTCTATCCCCTCGGAACAAAACGAAATGCGTATTCAAGCTTGTTTCTGCGGACACTTATTTTCATTAACACGAAGTGAATAGAAAAATGACTTCATAAGAACAGCTATACATAATAAAAATAAACGATAGTGGGTAGAGAACGAAGTATGAATGTACCTTTTTTTAACAGAATGTGGTAGGAAAATAGAGGCGTTGATGCTGCATGCTAAATCCATACACGGATTATTGGCATAATGCCCACATCAGACAAGGTTTGGACCTAATTGACCTGCTTCGGACCCAGACGAAACTGGTCATTCCATTTTTTCTTCGGTTGTACAACTTCTGTGCTTGGACCTACAAATCTCTGCAATTTTGATTGTCAAGTGTTCTTCATCCTGACAAAAAGTCTTTACAACATCGCACATAAGTTTTAATTATTTTATTTGTGTTCTTAACTTTTACTTCTTCCTTTAACTGTTATCGGGGGTTTTATCTCGTCGTTTATTTCCTTCCACTGCACAGAACTCCTTTTGGCTCCTTCATTTCTGTTGTATTTTTATTTTTCAGTATCAACTCAGTGTTCGGATGCAAAGAAATGAGGATGTTCATGAATTATAAATTTTCATTATATTTGATATAGTTAAACTAAAGTTCATTTTATGCAGAATTGTCGAAATAGGTGTGTGGGTGGCGTTGTGGTCGCGTGTTCTGCTGGGGAGGGTGGGTGTCACGAACTTTGCAGCTGGGATGAGGCCGCTCACCCTGGCTCACCCCCCTAGCCCTGTTACCGGTGCATACCCCATCCCTTCCTCCCTGGAGGCTCACATAAGTGACCTTTAAGTGAGGCCAGTATGAAATCCCCTCCGCTTATAACTCAGTCCAAACTACTATACCTTATAAAACCGCAATAAGTAGAGAAAATGCATTGTTTTCAGACTAGTACTCCTTGTGGCTAACTACTAGAATATCTCTTAAATGCTTTACGACACAAAAAGTTTATTCGGCAGAAATTGTGTGACTTAGATTTAATGTTTGTGTAGTAAGATTTTGTATTTAGTTTACAGTTTACCAATTACAGAAAAGTCATTCGAATGCAGAGCTCGTCACAGGTATTCCAAGAAAATTCAGGATATACTTAGGTGCATTTTATTTGTTATGCAAATATCTTAAAATTAAAAACTTTTACATGGAAAAACGTTCCAAATGTTTTGTTCTCGAAAATGGCTCTAACGAATAAAATAAATAATATATGTTTAAACATTTTCGTGACAAGTGAAATGTATATCCTGAATTTTCTGGAAATAGCCTCCTAGTTATTGTTATACTAAATTATTTTTGGATAAGATCTGTGCTGTAAGAGATAGGCAAAATCCTACTACACAAAAAATTAAATCTCGTTGAAGTACATAATTTGTGTGAATTTTAATGTGAAGTCAAAAATTGTTATTGGTCTTAATTTTCAAATTCTTGTACTTATACTAGAAGTCATTCGTTTTGTATGTCCTAGCCATGCAAGGAGACTTGAAGTCTATGAAGCGGATAGAAGAATAAACGCTTTTAAAACAGTTTGTACAACAGCGAGTGGGGAAAATCATGTGAGTGAACACATCAGATTTTGCCTCTGTGTGGGTGCTCCCCGTTCTTTCTTACCTATGATTGGTCCAAAGAGTGGACGTATAGATAACACAGAATAGGATAGATTAGGTTCGACGGGGGATTTAGCACTGCGACTAATGATATCATACCTTTTTTGCGTATGTCCCTGACGAGGGAGGGGATGAAGTGAGAAGATACGAACGGTGATCAGACCAGAGGAGAGACAACTGTAGAGGGCAGGTTTCTTAACGACAGCAGATTTCAAGTCCCCAGCGGTGGTGGCTCGTACCCCCCTGTGGGATCTAGGTCGGCTGGGGGTCCGGAACTCAGAGACCTCCCCTGCTCCGGGGGACGAGGATTTGCGGAGAACAAGCTTCTGCCGAGCCCCCAAAACACCGGCCGGCTCTTAGAACTCTGAAACCTGATAAAGGTTTTAGTGAAACGGGAAGTGAGGTGAAACTAAGGGACAGGAAATTCGGGGATGCAACTATCCTCCCCAGCATTCCCCTAGCGAACCGGGAAAACCCCTAAATAACCCATGGGTTGGAAGGTCGGCCACGGGAATGGAACCCACGATCTCACACGTTACCGCAGAGCCATCTCACTTGGTGGACACTTACAGACAGCTAGCATTGGAAGAATATTGAGGGGAAGTTATGCTAGTCAGATTTTCCGCCAGTTTCGCTTCGTTTTCAACCTTTATTAGCTAGGGTATATGAAATTATAATTATAGTAGTTAAAGATGAGTATTCCCCATAAAAACCTTCTAGATCGTCATACAATAATTTTCTAGAAAGGAAGGAAAGTAAATTAATTCATTTTTCGAGGTTAAAAAGCTAAGCGTCGGGCGGCCAGCTAGTTTTGGTACATGTAATTAAAACCAGAGGGACGGCGCTAAGATAGTAAGCATATAGTTGTGAATGATAATTCCTTCTAGAAACTTGATTCAAAGGATATCATAGCAAGATGTTCTATAATCGTTTTGTATACTCCGGAAAGTTGAGCAAAGAGAGGAAGCAGAGTTGAGAACTCACTCAAGTGAACATAATCGCATTATACTGTCCGATGAGTGTTTTCCAAGCTGTGAATAATTCGCCTGTTTGACGCACTTCGGTAGAGGTGGCAACCAAAGAGAAGGTATAAATAAACATCAAAGCCTTGTGTTAGATACGCCTTTGGAAAAGGTGAACACTACTGCTTCGTAGCAGCGACGTTTCCACTAAAAGGTGCAAGGTTATCGGCACGCGGTTGGTTCTGTTGATCAAACGAGGTTCAAGTTATTGCTGTTTGAGTCCTCCCTTTTGTGTAGATTACATTAATTTCTTCATTAATGTTGAGCTACATGCGGCATTGGATTAGAAAATTGAATGCGCAGCCTCTTGTCTTTATTTTTTTCGAGAGATATAATAGTATCTAATCATTCCTGCATTTGATGATTTCTGATGAAGGTCCTTTTCCACCAATCACGAACCTTTCAGTGCAGGTAGACATGTTTTATCTTAAATAGTGGTATTTTAATCAAAATCATTTGCATTGTTGTTGAGAAAATTAAATAAGTTCAAAAGAATTTTCATTTAAGGAAGAGTTTTCTAAAAATTGTATTTATTATTATTTGGGAGTGGGGGGGGGGTGGCGTGGCGAGAGTTTCAAAACGTTTATTCCCAGTGAAATCTTAAGCGAGTTTTTGAAAAGTATGGTTAGGCGTAGAGAGTAGGATCTAGGACAGACGAATCCAGACTAGCGACACAGACTTTGACAGAGTTCCCTAAGGCTTACCAAGTTTGACGACTTTTCGAGATCTTCTATGTCCACCCAGGAGAGCCTCTGCCGACTCCAACGCCTGGATATGCTAACCCCCCCCCCCCCCCCCCCACTGTGACAACAATGGGCGAAGAAGGTTCCTTCACAACACTTGGCCGTGCAACCGCATAAGGGATTCGTGGTGGACGAAGGGGCGTTCCGGGTTCTCCGGTTTCCCCCGTCTCTCATTCCACTGGTGCTCCATCTTCATTCCATGCTCATCAGTGCCACCGCCTGCGGTGCCGTATGTAGTAAAAGTGGGCGTTAAACACTACAAAAAAAAAACAAACAACATGCTTGCCAGGGCCCAAGCTGCACCTAACGTCTTCGCTGAAAGAATCAACGGGATGAAGGTTGAATGAAATGATTAATAAATTTAAAATGGAAAAACAGGAAATTTGGGGGATGTAATTATTCGCCCTAACATTCGCCTATTGACCCGAGGTGGGCACGGAATCAAATGTATGACCTCCCGAATGCGAGGCCTCACACTTACTGCGGAGTCTTCTCGCTCGGTAACAGTAGAAAAAGTAAACAAGAATTTATGAGAGAGGTGAGGAGTTGTTCATATAATACTAATACTGAAACTTAAGGAGCCAGGGAAAGCTTGGAAAATGTGTATGTAACATCGAAAACTGCAAAGTAAAAATCTTCAACGGAGCACCGGCCAAAATATTAGTAAAAGTCATGCGAAAGATGTGGCTTGAACGGGCCCATCTGGACGATGCCTCCATTAGCTGCACACCACCGATCATCTCCCCTGCACAGTTACCCTAAAAGTGGAGTGAACTAAACTGACAAAGCACAGCGGATGGGAAAATAAATGGTGTGTGGTAGATTGTATGGATTTAAACCACGAATCCCCCGAATACTAGCCTCAGCTTACCACCTTGCCATCCAGCTTAGTAAACCTATCTTCACTAGTTGCCTTTGTATTTATTATTTCCTTTCGCAAAAGAGGAACAACAAGGTTATTACATGTTTTGGAGTTACTCCGCCTTGCAGCAGATGATTCACTTATAGCCAGCGCGAGCACACACACTCAACACATACAACACACACGTACAAAGGATATTTTATGACTTTCGACTTTTCCAAATAGGGACCGCGATCTAGATAAAACATAACAAATGACAATTAGATATTTGAAAGACCAGTCGAACACTAAAATGAAAAATAATTAAAATAAAATCTTTAGGAGCAATGTTCATATTGGTACTCAAATACTTTCTGCAAGGCCAATGACCTCTCACCACCTAGGCCAGTGGGTCGTACATTTAGGTGTTAGCAAAACGGATAGTCTATACTATACAGGCGTTATTCATTTTGCGACGCAATGACGAACGAGCAAAAAACATCAGGTAGTAAACTGTGATTGGTTTATGGGAAAACAACTGTTAGAAGAAGAGGAAAAGTTTCTAACACACCGAAGTAAATATACATTAAGGTACCAGTTATCAAAATATCTGCAATTTTGCCCCTAACAGGCTGTATATCCAAATGATGAGTTTGATGGGACGGCGATAGACCTCTTCAAACACCCTATTATTTTAAAGTAAACATTACTAAACATTACAGAAACAGTATTTTACCCTTGTATTTACATGTGAACGGTTCCATTACAGTAAATGAGCTTACGTTTATCGTCTTGCCGTTCTGTCAAGGTATTTATGTATGTCATAAGTTTAAGCTGAAGCGCAATTAATCAGTGGTGTGCTATAACCCGTATTATCAATTTGCATAATGTGGGTTCTTGGTCTCAATTGGTTGTCTTGACCAATCCATAACCAGCCGAATTTAAGAGACGTAGGTCATTAAAGCACCTGCTTAGCTTCAGAGCTTGACAGTTTTTTGTGATCTTGGGGCTCCCTCATTAGAACTGAACGGTCTCTCTTTCCATCGTTTTTTAGGCTAGCCCTTATTTAATAAATCGATTGGTAAATTGCATGTTATGTCGTTCTAATGACATGGTTCAGATTTCTTAATGCTTCTCGTACGAGACACGCAAAGTTAAAATAGCAATGTACCTATTGATGGCTGCACAAAGTGCTCTTGGGAACTAGATGAGAGCAACACGTGCCCTTGTGTGTGTCTATTTCCTCCTTTGTTGCGTAAAGGAGTACAGAGTGTAATAGAAAGGTACTTCAAAAATTTAGGAAGCCATTCCTTGCGGATAGAGGATAAAAATGTTATGTGGACATAGGTCCAGAAATATTTTCTTTTCTTTCTTAGAATCTCATACAAGAATACCTGATGAGAGAACCGTGGGGAAGCAGGAAATCACAGCACATGTTCAAAATGGCCTCCATTAGCACCAGGGCATCCGTCAACCCACCATGAACTCCCTAATGCGCTGAGTTAGGCCTGGAGAATTTCGTATTGTCTGGCCCCCTTCCACAATAGGAGCACGAAGAGCCTCTAATCTGGAACTGTAGTTGCATATACATGTGTCCACGCAAATAAAAGTCTAGTGGGTTTAAGTCAAGCGAACTGGAGGCCACGGAATTGGTTCACCTTCACCAAGAAACTTGCTATTCAGAACTCGACGGACAGAAAGATTGAAATGAGGAGGAGCTCCATCGTGCATGAAGTACATATCTCGTATTGCTAATGGAGTATCTTGCAACAAGACAGTACTGTCCTGCAGCACAATAACATCATCTCCATCACCTATAAGCAGAGTTGTAGAAAAAGAGTTCTACGATGGAAATAAACAATTTTCGAATCTGTGTTAATATAACATTTTTTATCCACTACGTGCAAGAAACGCTTTCCCAAAGTTTTGAGCTACCTTTTTGTTACACCTTGTATAATAATCGACTTTCTAAGGAAAATACATTAAAAACTGCAATCTTAGTCCAAATGTAACATTTTTTTTCGTTCCCATAATGTAGAAATGCCAAAAACTGACACCGCGAGTTATTCTGCTCTTTTTTCCCCTCCACTCGCTTTGGCTCAGTGGCGTTGTGGTGCAGGGCAAAGCTGACTGGCATTGGGTAATGCGGTACGTGCACCCCTTTGAGTTTCAGAAAAAGGAAAGTCAGTGTTGAGCGTCAACATGTCCCGTTAAAAATTCCATCCGGAAAAAGTTTCTCTTTACTGGCAACACTGTCTTAATGCCTGAATTATTCTTTTCACTTACAATTTAAAAAAATGGTGTTATGTTATAAAATAATTACATGTTTTGTTAACGATGGAGTTAAATTGCCAGGATCACCTCAGCGCCGCCACTACACCGAAATTTTGTCCTGCATAAGATCTTTTGACCACCTCCGTAGCGCAATAATAGCGCACCTGCTTCTGGCGCAGAGTACCCATCCCCGGCGAATTCTCTGGAAAATTAACACATTTTCCTGAAATTTCTCGTAAACAAATACGGCAGGTGAAGTGTTTTTTGAACATTCTGGAATTCCCTTGTTCTTCCACGCTCATGACCGCTCCATTGTCGTCAGACGGAGTCTTCTTTACAAGTACTGCTGTCAGATACCCGACACGGAGCTTCTTTTTGAGCGGCGGCTGCCAGCCAGCGTCACAATAGATTTGCTGTAATATTTAGTTTTTGCGAAAAGTTTGCTTTCGAGTAATGGTATACATTTGCGCGCGCACATACAATTTGGTAGGGAACTTCTCTTGTACTATTCTCACAAACTCTTATTCCTCTATCTTCTTCGTGTTAATCGAGATAAACATTTGTAGAAACTGTTGCTAATTTGATTATAGGTGCAAGGAGTATATGTGAATACACAAGGCTTTGAACGATAGTCAAATCTTTTAAAGCTGGTCTGTATAAGAAGAGTTTGAAATTCCGTTCTTATTGTACAGGCAAGGGATAAAAAAGTGAATAGCGACCTTCCATTTGAGAAAATATTAAGTATTACAAAATTCACACAAATAACAAGGAATATCTCCGAAATGGTTCACCCCACAAAAAGGGCATTCAGTAATAAATTGTGTGTTTTAACGATATCTACATTTTTTGTAGAGTAAGATTTGATCTATCTCTTACGGTTTACCAGTTATGCAAAAGTTATCTAGAATAAATAGGACTACATGTGTTTTAGCCAGAAAATTCAAAATATACATTTCATTTGCCATAAAAATACCTCAAACATGACATTTTATTCAAAATCGTTAGAGCCATTTTTGAGAAAATCAAAATATTCTAAATATTTTCCACGTAAAGGGTAGTTTAAGATGTAGGAATTTTCTTCAAATCTTTGTGTCGCATCCTAAAAAGAAATTAAACTTAAATACCAACTTTGGTTTTGAACTGACTTTTCGTTTTTGAGTTCTGCTGTTCACACAGACATACATACGGACCTTTTTCTAAAAATGCTTTTTGGGGGGGAGTCAGGGGGCCTCAAAACATATATTTCCGGTGAAATCTCGACATCGAATTTTTGGTCGAATATAATACTTCTACTTACTATAGGTAGTAGAGAAAGTAACAGCTTGTGTATTGCGAGCTTAGGCGCCATTAAACTAAGAACTATAGCAGATTTTCATATTTTCACGCAGTAACGTTTAGGCTGGTGGCTTTTAGTATTGTAGATTCCTTAACTGCTTTCTTTCCCTCTGTCTCATCTCTAAAAACATATGAATGAAGCAAAAGAGAATAAATTGCAGAGGAAAGAAATTGAGCGCACAGATTTCCTCTTCTCCAAAGGGAAGCACTAACTGTTGGAGGAGATTTTATGTGGCTCGTACGCCGGAAGATGGAGAGCTTGCAGTTTATTTTAAAAACCGAAATGGACGCAGGGAACGATTCTCGACGAAAAAGAAACAGATATCCCGCTCT
The DNA here is from genome assembly GCA_030765045.1 of Tenodera sinensis. Lineage (NCBI taxonomy): Eukaryota > Metazoa > Arthropoda > Insecta > Mantodea > Mantidae > Tenodera > Tenodera sinensis. Next base: position 114,739,382 of record CM060968.1, read on the forward strand.
TTGACTTCCTGGTTGAAGGCTTTACGACACTGGCAGGAAAAATAAGCATGATTGAAATAAAGAAGTCGAGAACATGTGCTCTATCTGCAGAGAAAAGGTCATGTCAACAAGCTCTGCCATGAAAATGTCGCTTTTGCAACAGGAAAAGGATTTGGCTGTATTACAACGCGTCTCAGACACAAAACTAAAGGAAACAAAACTGCTATTCCGATTTTTACGCTCGTTTGCCGGCTGAGAAAAGTCCCTACCAGTAATTTTTTGCTTCGTTACCATCGTTATTTACTTCCAACGCCAACTGTAAAATGCTAAGGTAAAACAAAAGAAAAGGGAAAAGGTTTCGATCTTCCGGACGAGTTGAATTATACTCACTAGTTGCTAGTGTGCTGGTCAGTTTAATGGCGGGTGTTACCGAGTTACATAAGCAGTATTTATCTTGCATTCCTTAATCTCTGATTTGGTTTGGAGGGTAAACTTTTGTGCTTATGCCCCTGAGGGGGATGCCAGGAGAGAGAGAGTTGAGGTTACAGGATACTAAGGGTGGCAGAACTGAGAAGATATAACAGTAGACGCCAGGATCCCTAAGGACTAAATATTCAAACTCCCCGGTGGCGGCGCAATACCCATGTCCTTCCTCCTGCGGGCTTACACATCCCCAGTGAGGCTCGAGAATCCCAGACCACCGGAGCATGAGGATTTACAGAGAGCAAGCACCTGCCATGCACGTCCAAACTGCATATGCCTAACATCCGGGAAAACCCCGGTAAAACGTAATGAGTGAGGAAGATCGGTCACGGGAATGGAACCCACGAGTTGCTAAGACTTGCTCGGTCCCTTTATAAGTAAAACGTCACTTGAAAGAACATTCAGTTTCTATGTGGTGGATTTTATAAGTTCGTTCAGAGTCTGTGTTTTTTTCTTCCATTCGTTGAAGTGCTATAGCTCACACCTTTGGCTACGCATTTTACACCCGAATTGGCTGTTAGGTTGGTGGTATTTATCCTCTGTGCACTTTTGGGGTGGTAACCGTGAATAACAAACCCTATTATTGCGTGCCTCTGCTTCTGGTTGCTGTTGGTCCACTCCCGGTTCAGAAGGAGGTTTAAGGGCTCTCAACTGCACGGTCATCAGCGCCCTTAAAAAGCATTTCATGGCAAAAGCCAGGTATGAACTTTACTAGTAAAAAAAAACAGAGTGGCAATAAGCAGAATTAAAATAAGGTGATAAATGTGTCAAAGCATAAAAAAGATATACCTATCTAAAGTTTCAAATCCTCAAACTCGTGTTACACTCCGCTAAAAACTTAAAAACTCCATCTGTTTTGTCGTCCGCCAAGACCTCTGCAAGTCTGGTAGGCAGCTGCAGAGAGTCTCGAATGTGCGTTCCCGGTTCACCATGGCGTCTGTTTGGAGAATTTGGTTATGTAAGCGAAAAATTTAATAAATTTGATCTATAAAATCAATTTTAACAAGAAGAGTTAGCAAGGGTTTATATATGATTCTGTATAGATTGTATGTAATTCTGGAAGAAAAAGTGTACAAGGATTAGTAATGAATAATGCTAAAATTTTCTGAAGAGAAAACAAAAATGGTTCTCAAAATGTTTCAGCTTGCGGGCTCTGACTGAAAAGAAAAAAAAAAAAAAAAAAAAAAAAAAAAAAAACGTACATTTAGATTATAAACATTACACATGAGTTTTTCTTCCCATAATCTGTTCTCAGGAGTGGCAAAAATGTATTGCTTCCGCGAATCACCAAATACACAATATGCATTGCACCTGTTTTCGCCCTCAGTGGGTCTCAAACGTGTTTTTCGGTGAAATCTCAATCTTGATATCGAATGTTATGGAGGAATGGAACGCATCCTCTAGGTCAGGGGCGGACTGAATAGTGTGTGCTCCAAATCCACTGTGCACGCAACCCGCTAAACATTCTTGCTGGTTAGAGGAGAGTTACGTCATCGCTTCTTATACTGTTCACAGTGGCGGATTGATACAGTTAATTATCAGCGCGTTTGTTTCAAACAGAAAAGAGGTGATCATACTTTTACTATGTGAAAACGGAATTACACATTATCTGTAACAGCAATTGCGCCGAGAGGTAGTTATCTGAAACGCGAGGTCTCAGTTTTGATTTTTCTGTGTTCATCAAAGAAAAAATATCTGCACTTATTTTTTCTCACTAGATCGGTTTGTAGATCTGAGTTCACATTGCCAGTTAATTCTTACATTGATTATATCTACAGTAAAAGGGTTTACATACACTGAAATGTCATTCTTAATATTCCTCAAATCATAGAATCTATTTTAAGTAAACTCGGTTTTAACTACAACTGGTTAGTTTATCCCCTGTCACAATCAAGTAATTTTATACATTTGAAATAAGTATTTCATAATTTGGTTTGTTGGTTAAGAGAGTTGTCACATGTCATTGTATGTATTGCACTCTCTAAATCTGGAATCATAACAAATACTAAATAATAATAATAATAATAATAATAATAATAATAATAATAATAATAATAATAATAATAATAATAATAATAATAATAGTAATAATAGTAATAGTAATAATAATAGTAATAATAGTAATAGTAATAATAGTAATAATAGTAATAATAATAGTAAGAGTAATAGTAATAATAATAGTAATAATAATAGTAAGAGTAATAGTAATAATAATAGTAATAATAGTAATAGTAATAATAGTAATAATAATAATAATAATAATAGTAATAATCGTAATAATAATAGTAATAATAATAGTAATAATAATAGTAATAGTAATAATAGTAATAGTAATAATAATAGTAGTAGTAGTAATGGTAGTAATGGTAGTAATAGTAATAATAATAATAATAATAATAATAATAATAATAATAATAATAATAATAATAATAATAATAATAATAATAATAATAATAATAATAATAATAATAATAATAATAATAATAATAATAATAATGGTATTGACACAGACATAATTTTTCCACTGATACCGGTCGCGAAACGATCTCTGGACTCCTGAAATCAACTAAGGAAGGGAGTTGAAACGTTCAGAATCGCAGGGATTCGCGAATCCGCTTTTCCCCACCTCTGATCTAGGTACGAGACAGAGAAAGTCAAATGCTTCAGGCTGTTTTGCACGGGATTTCCGTTTACCTTCATAGTTGCATTACCATAGGTATTGAGTTTGCTGATTTCATTTTAAGTTGCCAAGGTCTTAGCCCCAGTGCATTTCACGTTACTGAAAGACGGGATGTACGAGCAGCACAGTGGACATTTTGTAAATGGAAGGCCTTGGGCGTTCCACACCGTTACGCCCTTTGTTCACATGCGGCAGGAAACACACAATTTCAGCCAGGGTGTTACTAAACGTTTTAAGTGGCGAGGAAAATAATTACCTGCTCCATTATGCACATATGTGTTGGTGTTGGTTGGCTGTCGTCAAAGGGATGCCTTAAGGAAAGAGGGATATGGTAAAACAGTTCCGATTAAGCCACTTTGTTATCCCGATGACGATAAACAATTGCGGTGCGGTAGAAGGATACCAGAATGGTGTTGCACTTTCTCTTACCTAAGCGGCAAGATAGTGGTTACGCACGCGGCTTTCGTGCTGAGACTCCGTGGTTCAGTTCCTGGCTCGACTTGGCAATCTTAAGTTTTACCCAAGCCTTCACCACTGACTACCTCATGTGGCATATTTCCACAGCGTGGCTTTTAGTCCACTACAAAGCTGTAGGTCCTCTCGTTCCACCCTTATCCTCATCGTCACTAGAGCCCGGACTTTTAGTTTTTAACCTATTTTTCCCTCGCTATCGAGTAAACAATTTTCAAGGTATATAGGGTGTCCCAAAATTAGACCGACAAACTTTGGGAGCTGATAGATCACATTATTTTAAGGAAAGTTTTTCGCTGCGGTGTGTTCTTTAACCACTAGACGAGTTAATGTCATAGATTACTGCCTCCCACCCGTTTAAGTATTTACGACAAAATCAGCAATGCAAATTAGTATTGCATTTATCTTAGTAAGGCACACAATCTTAATCCAAGAAAAACACAGAACACATAAACTCTCATTGTTTACAGTTAATCACAGCTTTACTATTCAAAGCAAATGTTGGAACGCACGCCCATTGCGATTAACACAAGGAGTGCATCGGCGTGCCCTATTCTGCCGTACTCTCGCAGACACCAGCCATTTCTCTGGTTTAAAAGCTTGTCGGTCTAATTTTGAATGACCTTAATCCTTTCATTGCTAATGTCGGAGCATTGCTCGTCTTTTGTTGTCATTTTATGTATGCAGCCAAACAAATGATATTGAAATGTTATGGTGCAGAATGATTTTAAGCTGCGTACTATTACGTGACGCACGTTGTTCATGGCATTGGAACTGATGAGAAAAGCTTGCTGCAAGAAACAAAAAATATATTATTTTCTCGCGTATTTTGACAATGCTTGAGAGTTGTCTAGTAAACCGATCCAGGGACCAGGCAGGATGCGGGAATGGAATTCCACGAGAAATTGTGCGATCTCCGTTGACTCCCTCATGATGAGGGCGGTTGCGCGCTCATTCCTTTCTGTTAGACGCTGAGCAACCTGAATCCTGTATGCAGATCGACATCCACCGGTCCACGTATCGCTCAAACAAATTTCAGTTATGTTCGTGGTGCACCACAGAGCTATTGCGACTCTTAGCATCTGTTGGAGAAGTAATTCCTGATTCTAGATTGTGGTGGCGGATCCTGGACGATCTTCAGCTAACGTAGAACCGATTATGTTGGCGAAAATTGACAACGACTGCTCGCATTTCTTTTCTTTTTTCCTTTTCACTTTCTCTACTAGTAAGTAGAGGAAGTATTGTGTTCCACCCAAAAACTTGATGTCGAGATTTCACCGGAAATATATGTTTTGACGCCCTTTGAATCCAAAATAAAAGGATTTTTCAAAAAAGGCCAGTCTCTCAGTCTGTGGACAGCGAAACTCAAAAACGAAAATTTGGTTAAAAACTAAAGTTGGTATTTAAGTTTAGTGTTTCAAGGATGCGACACGAAGATTTTGAAGAAAATTCCACCACCTTAAACTACCCTTTACATGGAAAATTTTTTCGAAAACTTGGATTTTCTTGAAAATGACTCGATTTTGATTAAAAAGACATGTTTAAGATATTTTTGTGACATATGAAATGTATATTTTGAATTTTCTGGCTATAGCCTATGTAGTCCTGATTACTCTGGATGACTTTTGAATAACTGGTCAACCGTAAGATATAGAACAAATCTTCCTATACAAAAATGTAGATCTCGCCAAAACACACAATTTATGTTCAGATAAATTTTTTTGTAGAGTGAGCCATTTCGGAGATATTCCTTGTCATTTGTGTTAGCTTTGGAAAACTTAAACTTTCGTCAAATGCAACATGGTTGTTCATTTTTTTATATGTTAACCGTGCAAAGAGAACGGGATCTCAAAGCTTTAAAAGGTTTGACTATTGTATGAAGCCTATTGAATTTCCCTAATCCTGTACGTACAAGGAAATATATGATAAAACAATTCCTGCAAGTGTTTATGTAAATTGACATGAAATAGAAAAAAGAATAAGCTTTTGTAATCTTAGTTTGTGGAACAATGGATAGAGAAAGTTATGTGATAACATATCAGAATGACCTTATTTCCGTATCACCGGAAATAATGTTCCATGATAAAACATGTTCTCTTTGTTGTAAGAACGATAATGGCAGAAATCAAAACAAAACTTAATTCATAGTGTCTCAAACTATTATATACAATAAATAAATACTTTATAGTCATTGAAACTTGGACAACAAAACATCGATAATTTTTGTGTCGTTTGTTTACACTATTAGTTTAGTTTCTTCATCTCTTTCTCCAAATGTGTTACTCCACCAGAGAAAGAGAAATTAGTGACTCTGCATTAGATTTTCACCCAGTTGATTGTCATTATAGATGTATAAAAATAATATATTCATTTACGTCATCGGTAATTTCAACAGTTTTCTCATAATAGCTTGGTTGCAGGTCAGGAGGTATTAAAAACAAAGAACTGAATAAAAATAACTGACATGAACAAGCAAGCTTTTATATGTATTAAAGTATTATTTCACATTTCTTTCGCCGTTTACGTTGGCAGTTCCTCTGTTGAGGTTACTGAAGACCACCCAGGAGGAACTTTCTGGAACATCTATCTTCATCCATGAAAATGTGCTTGGATATAACCTGGGTGCAATTTCACGTTACAGATATCAAAGGGGAAAAAAAAAAGCTCGGCAAATATTTATCTCTGCTCCAAAGACTGTACTAACGATATATTTTTTTGAAAAGTGGTGCAGAATTCACACTACAAAATGGGACACACTACCAGTTTTAAAAATCTGTGTGTTGCGCTCGTATGACTTTCTCTACTTACTTTTGTAGAAACTCTTGTATTCTTAGAAGCGTTTATTGTGTCCACGTCATGGTAATCGAGATAAATATTTATATAAACTGTTTAATTGCGCATTTGTTTGTTGATGCAAGGGAATACACTAGGGCAGGACCGGGCAACTGGTGTTTGCTGAACGCAACCTGCTCACGGCTAATAGCTGTATGTTTAGTAGGTGAAAAAAAAAATGAAGGTTTCTCAAAGTATCCCGAGAGTCGCCCAGGTCTGCAGTGGCGTCTAATCAAAGGATAGTTAAATCTTTTAAGAGCTGGTCGCTAGTACAGGCCAGGCCAGGAGCGTATTTGAAAATGCAAACCAATAATAAGGAATATCTCGGAAATCTTTAACTCCATGAACAAAATAATTATTTGCCATAAACTTTCTAATTTATATATTTATATTTTTATTTATTTATATTTTTATTTATTTTTATTGAAAATGTATTTAATTTTTACTAATATATTTGTCTATCTCATGCGGTTATATGCAAGTGTCATTCAAAATGAAGAGAATTTCTTAGATTATTCTCAGAAAATTCGAGATATGTGCTTAATTTTTCGTGAAAATATCTTAAAAATTGTACATTTTAATCAAACTAATTAGTCAGCTTTTATAAAACCAACGTTTTTAAAAAGTGTTCCATTTAAAACTTAGTTTGGAATGGAGCATTAAAAAAACACACCTTCGTATTACATTCTAGGAAGCCGATCAGCTTAAATACCAAGTTTGGTATTTAATCGACTTTTCATTTTTGAGTTGTGTTCAGTCAACACACACACGCACGCACACACACATTTTTCTAATAAATCTGTCTTACACTCACATGACTTTCTCTACTCTAGTTAACTATTCTTATAAACTCTAATTCCTCAATCTTCTTCGGGTTAGTCGAGATAAACATTTGCAGAAACTGATTGCTAATTTTATCGTACGTGCAAGGAGAATATGGGAATACAGTAGGCTATGAGCAATAATCAAATCTTTTAAAGCTGGTGGCTATATGAAGGCTTTGAGACTCCGTTCTCTTTGCCTGTCCAAGAAATAAAAAGTGAATAACGACCTTCTATTTGAGAAAAGTTTAAATATCGCAAAACCTACACAAAGAAGAACGAATATCTCCGAAATGCTTCAATCCACAAAAACGGTTTGCCGCTTATGCAACAGTCATGAAGACTAAACAGGACTACATAGACTATAGCCAGTAAATTCAAAATATACTTTCATTTGTCATAAAACAATCTTAAACACATTACATTTTAATCAAAATCGTTAGTGCTATTTTTTGAGAAGATCAACATTTTTCATTAAAGGGTAGTTTAGGGTGGAAGAATTTCCTTCAAAATCTTTGTGTCGCATCCTTGAAAGATACTTAACTTAAATACCAACCTTGGCTTTTAACCGACTTGTCGTTTTCAAGTTATGCTGTTCAGAGGCCCACACACACAGGAAGACACAGACACAGACGAACCGTTTTCTAAAAATGTTTTTTATGGATTTAGAGGACCTCGAAACATATATTTCGGGTGAAATCTGAACATAGAATTTTTGGGTCAAGTACAATAGTTCCCCTGCTTCGTATACGTAATAGAGAAAGTAAAAATGTTTTCTTTTTTTAATTCAGGGGTTTCAAATCATGTATCTCCCGTGTAATCTTGGTATGGAATCTTTGGTGGAATACAATAGCTCTTCTACTCACTGCAAGCGCAGTAGAGAAGGTAATAAACGATTTAGGTGTGCCGTAATTCCCAGACGGTATGTGCAAAGTTTTATTGCCAAATTCCAAATGAAGGTAGTCGTTTGAATGTTGGCGACGTAAGTAACCTTGGCGACCAGTAGGAAGTAAAGTACTGAGTATTCTTTTGCAGTTCCGTAACGCCCTATCGTTAAACTAAGGTGTGCCTGGCATGTAAAACATCTTCACACCGACACCAAGCATTCACTTGTTCTGGATCCTGAAATGCTTTCACAGAGCACGTGCACGGCGTATGATGTGAATGGCTTTACTAGTGCAATGATTGCATCACCAACAGTAACCTTGTGTGGAGCTAATTCCGTGTTTCTTCCAGTGATGCCATCTAAACCCTTTTATCTGCAAAATCTAGCCAACTTTTACAGAGAGTGAACCACTATTTGCAGCGAAAAAAGAAATAGTAACGTCATTTGCAATCATTTTATATTACAGTTGAGCCAACTGGAGTACAAGCATCTCAAATAAGATTTCTACGACCACTATTGGGAGTAACAAAATTAGACCAAATGAGAAATACCGATGTAGACTACATCTCATGGAAAATGATATAATTGAGGAGATCTAAAGCTATCAGAAGGAGTAGAAAGAATTTTAAGGATGTCCCCTTCCAGATATCCACGGCAAGCCTTGTTTTACCAACTCTCAGGAGGAAGAAATATTGGACGGCAAATTATTTAGCGTCGGAATAGGTCTTTGGCCTAAACCTCTTTGGTAAGAAGAGGAAGAATTTGTCCCTAGCCACTGACTGGACGACTGCGGTGCCTTATTGGAAAGGGCCCTTCATTTCAGGACTTCCTGGTCAGCTTCGTGGTGGCATCAGAATTGATGTCTGTTGAATTGTTAGAAACCCCATCTTTGTTAGGGGCATCGTTGTCCTCATCTGGTCGCTCTTCAGGACCCCCCGTCAGCCAGGGTCATCCTACGAGTGAACTGGAGGACACTCCGTCTGAGCAAACCAAATCCTAACCGTCTCTAACCTTTCTGACAGTCACTTTTAGCCGTTTTTCATCACCAAGAATTGGCAACACTGGTTTCTTCCTCCTCTGAGACAGGAGTTACGTCGTTTAGCAAACGTTACGTAATGAATCTTATTCTGTTGAGTTCCGTGTGGGAAGCCTGGTCCGGTTTCTGGTACAAATGACAGACAAAGTTCAAGGGGAACATGCTGAGTCATAAGCCTCACCTTGGTGGATCTGTCTGTCTGTCTGTCTGTCTGTCTGTCTGTCTGCAAAGTGCACGTGTTCCCTTCTATTTCTGTGTTATATCACTTCGAATTGTGAGATTATTGATTTCATCACTCCGGGTTATGTAGTTCCCCTAGGCGGCGCAACAGATTCTCCACACAGATGTTGAAATTGCTTGTCAGTGGCTTCGCCAAAATGTTCTCTCTCGCTGAGCAGTGTACAAGATGGGAAATGTGATACCAAAACTTTCCCTTGGCCAAACATTCTTAACGTTACTCCTTGTCAAAATACATTTCAGTTTACCTATAGGTTTTTGTTAAAACAAATGTGCTCCACCACTCAACAACAAAAAGCATCCTCGATTTACAGATTTCATCAGAAATATTTACATGTTTTAATGTCCCCTAAATAAATAGGGTTGCCAACTATCCAGGAAAATTCCGTATTTTAAGATTTATTATTATACAAATTCCAGCTGTTATTTTGTAGCATTTATCTCATGTGTCTTTTTTATAGTGAACATAGAGTTTTTTAGTTAGTTAACATGTTTCACGACCACGATTCTAATTTAAGAACACTTTAAGAAGTTTTATGTATTCCTAACATTAAAACGGCTTATTATGGTGGCATAAATCGTGCGAAATTACTCTATTTCTGACACCAATGCCAGAAAATGAATGACAAGACACCAATGACGTCATCACCGCCACAACATAATTTTCTCCAATGTGCCTATAAGAAGATTTAAAATTGACACTCTCGTAAGTGTAGCAACATTCAAACACAAGAATCACCTCATATATTCCATATTCGTCCTCAGACGACCTTTAGAGAACTTGTATAAATGGTAAACAGTAAGAGATAGACAAAAACTTACTAAATACAAAATGTGGATCTCATTAAACCATATAATGTATGTCAATTTTTTTTTTTTTTTTTTTTTAAATAATGTCTTGGGCTTCAAAAGCAAATATTTCACTATCGCTTAAAGCCTACCGTACCTAACCTTGCACCTACAAGAAAATTACCAACAAGATATTATTGAACTATATTACAAGTCTGTATCGCAACAAGTTACGCGATGGTCACTGTGTGTATCTTCTAAGCCACGCTTTGACTTTGTTACCAAATGTTGATAGAATCAAACGCAACACAATCAACCCGTCACTGCAACGCAATGCACGTTTAAGTGTTAAAGAGTGCAAAATTCGCGCACAGTGGTGGGAGGTAAATCCAACCTTCCCTCTTTCGCAAAGGTTGGACATCGCTGGTCTATAGGTACAAAGGTAGTGTAAAGTTCATAAAAGCATAATTTCAGGTGACTATAAACTTTATTTATTCATGTTTTCTACGTTTTTAAAAACAGATGAGGCACGTTCGGTTGATAACCACCAACAATGATGTTTTTTATATTAAGACGGTACAGTATAATGCAATTTATCTACAGTAATAAATCTGTGGCATAATCAGTGTTTGGTAAAAATGTATATTCACAGAATACGTTGGAGCATTTACCTACCTAACTTGTTTAACAGTAGTTCCCTTAATTCACAAGAAGAGGGTAAGCATTGGGATATTGCTCATTTATAGCTATGGTAATACTATCATCGTTAACATTTCAACATCTTATAACTGTACACACATTTTCAGCCTGCGCAAATACTCTAAAACTTACCAGATATAGTGCACAACCGTAAAATATGCACGAGAAGGAGTAGCAGCAATAAAGCAAGAAAGAATACAAAAGGGAGTAGGCAAAATAGAGGAGGGGATACATATTTTAATTAATCCAGAACTCAGACATTTGGTAGAGTAATTTGTCTTCTTACTTCCTGAATAATCGATCCATTTTCTTTACTTGGAAGTCGCCTGCAGCATTTCGTTGTAAAATTCTTACTGTAGCCCTCTTGGAGACGGAAATGAAACCCAAGTCAGGCAGGAAGCTCGTTCATTCTTGAGCAAATTGGTGTCCCACAGCTGCCACCAAATGTAGCCGAATTTCCGGCTCCGAAATGAAATACCCTGCCATTATTACCAGAATATATTTGAGTTTTATATTAATAATGCAGCAAACAGGCGTTTTAATGCCTAAATCATGACTTTAGGCACCATAGTTACATAAATTTACTTTTTACTTTCTCCACTACGTGTAGTAAGTAGAGGAGTATTGTATTACACCCAAAAATTCGATGTCGAGATTTCACCGGAAATATGTTTGGAGGCCTCCTGAATCCAATAAAGCACACGTGTGTGTGTGTGTGTGTGTGTGTGTGTGTGTGTGTGTGTGTGTGTGTGTGTGTGTGTGTGTGTGTGTCAATGTGTCAGTATGTGTTTGTGAGTAACATAACAAAAATGAAAGTCGCTTAAAAACCAAAATTGGTATTTAAATTTAATGTCTTTCAAGAACGCAACACGAAAAGTTTGAAGAAAATTCCTTCACCCTAAACTACCCTTTATGTGGCAAATATTTTCAAAAGTTTGATTTTCTCGAAAATGCCCAACGGTTTTGATTAAAATGTCGTATGTTTAAGATGGTTTTATAATAGATTAAATACACATTTTAAATTTTCTGGCTATAGCCAATGTAGTGCTGTTTACTCTGGATGATTTTTGCATAACTGGTAAACCGTAAGAGATAGACCAAATCTTACTGTACAAAAACGTAGATCTCGCTAAAACACACAATTTATGTCCAAATAATTTTTTTTTTCCCTGAAGCAATTGTACGATACATTCTCTTCACAATTTGAAGACCTAAAAGCATTTGAAACCAAAATCCAATTATTTTGCACTTTTGAAGTTTCCATGTATTGAGGCTTCGCACAAGCTACAAAATATGAAAGTACTCGCACTGCAGAATTCCACGACCGTAAAATGCTGTGAGAAAGAAATGTCCTGCCCTGCTGTGGTATCCGAGATTGCGTTTATTTGCATCTATTTTAATGAAAGTCTTTGGCTCCACTTGTATCTGCAAGCAAACACTTTAAAAAATGAACTACATTAAAAGTGAGTATCGCAGCAAGATAAGTTACAATCACCTTGCTCATCCTTTGAGACTGTAATCTTCATCTTTTGCACCAAATATTGAAGACCTTCTGAAATGTAGCGTGCCAAAATAAGGAATCCTCAGAAGTTTCGTGGGTTAATCAGGAGTAGAATATGAATGTGTGCGCCTTGGGCTTCCTGTACGTAAGAATGTGTCACCACTGGAACTCAGTAACCACGGATAAATGCGCCATTCTGCCCCAGTGGTTGGAAGGAGGTGATTTCAACCTCCTCTAACTTGCCTCGGTTGAGCACCGCTGTGATAGAGAACTAGGTACATATGAATATAACATTTTCATAAGTCGCTGCTCAGATTAGTAAGGAATGTATTAATGCTTGGTTTATCCTGCCTACGTGAAGTGGTATAAATGTGAAACTCATTCATTCCACATTTTAGTTAATAATAAACCATTACCTATTAGCGTCATATTTATTTATGTAGTTATTCCAGTTTTTGTGCATTACCGTGCAGGTTTATTTTTACAACTGGAGCTCATTCTGGTGACAAACAAGCATTACGTCACAATTCAATTTTCTGATCTGATTATCTGATTCTGTTATTAATTGTGCGTGGGAGTGCTTTTGAATTATAAATGACGAAGTAATTAACTATCCCAGCGTTGATATTCTCTCAAGGTTCTTCTAGTTTTCTCAATAGTCATGCTGCAAAAAACTAAGGTTGTTGGAAATATCTGATTTGTTACATTCACAAGAATTTCTCTACTCATTCTCCTACAAATTACTGTTACAAAAGCTAATTTTTCTCTCTTGCTATCTCAGATAAACCTTTATTATATATTTACACGTCTCGTTGTATAAAAAATAAAAATTCAAACAATTAGCAAATAATATCTCAGAGGTACTTAACTATAAAAAAAATATTTATTCATAAATTGTGTGCTTTAACGAGATTTAGATTTTTGTCTGGATTTTGTCTCTTTCTGTTTGCCAATTATAGAAATGTCATCCAGAATAATGAAGATATCCAGGCTGTTCCCAGAGAATGTAATACATATATACATTTCATTTGTTATGAAAATAGCTTTAATCTATGGTATTTTAGTTCAATATAGTTTTAGCCACCTTTTGGAAAGTCGGGAACTTTGAAAAAATGTTCCATATATAGGTTAATTTGAGGGAGGGGCGGATTTTTCTTAATAAATTACATTTCGCAACTCGATCGCACACGTCCACGAACGTTTTTTTATAAAACTGCTGTTTTTGGATTCATCATCAACAACAAGTTTAAGCTATTTAGTCTTGTTCCGATGTCATATAATAAAACGATTCTGTCCATCTTCTTCTCGGCCTACCTCTACCTAGGTATTCCTTTTTCCTGTAGGTTTATGGACCATAATTATTCTGAGAATGCGGGAATTATCCATCGTTTCTACATTGTCCCTCCAATTATTCGGATATTGGTGGATTTTTTTTTTCCTGTTAAACCTTTAACTCGTTGCATAATTCTTCACTTCTTCTTCTGTCTCTTAAAGCATAACCAGCTGTCTTAAAAATGCATCTTTCCCGTCTCAATCTTTTTTTTATTCTTGTTTTGTCGTCCTCTAATATTCGAATCCATATAGAAGTGTTTGGACCGCCATTACTTTATAAAATTTTAATTCTCTTTCTCGTCATGTATTTTTCTGGTTTCTTTGTATGATACCACACATCTGATTAAATCTATTAATTTTATTTCGTATATCTTAATTTTTGGGATTTGACACATTGCAGCCTAAATACCTAAAACAGGAGTTGTTCTTATATTTTTCTTGTAATACTACTTTCACTTTTATTGTTTCCGATTCTCTAAAAGCTAAGACTTTAGTTTTTAATTTTTAGTTCGTAGTTTTGACTGATTTTGTTTAATTGATATATAGAGTTCTGAAGATTTATCTCTCAGGAACCTATCTGCAGGTAGCATTTCAAGTACAATAATGTTATTTATTTTGTAATGTGTATCTAAATTATTCTGGCATGCTCTGACTACGTCATCAATATATAAATTAAACTAAATGTGTCAACGGACACCTTTGTCACGTTTTTCGATTCAAAATACGTATTTTCGGGAAACTTCCACATCACATTTTAGGATGAAATAGTTACAATTGGTAAGAAGTAATGAAAGAAAAAATATGAAAAGTATATCGCCTGAATGTGAAATAGCTGCTTACCTCACTTATCTGAAAGGCGTGCCCACGTCACAAGAATGAAAAGAGTAAATAATAAGGCTAGCAGCCGGCGGGTGAATTTCATCATACGGTATTGATGAAAAGCTTCTTACAGTCCTTGTCAGGGAATTTTTGGTCCGTGAAGTATTGCATGTGTCAAGGAGATAAAATAGCTGTCGTCAAGATTGCGTGCGTGCATCTGAAAGAATGAATGGGGTAGATTCTGTTCACGATTAAAATTTTTCCAAGATCACTTTTATTTCTTTGCTTTAAAAAAGCTGAACAAATTTCATTCTGCTACATCGTTACCACTCCTTCTCGAAGATACATCTTTCTTTTTTCCTTTTCTTTCCTCTCTGGATATTCCTCCTGAAAGGGGTGGGAGGTAGATGAGCAGAAAACTCCCGTCCTTTTTTCCTCTGGAAAACAAATATTATATCCTCTCTGACGACGTTTCTCTTATAAAATTTTGTGGGTGTATTTCTCGGTTTAAAAACGCAGTGTAACTTAAGCAAATATTACTACAAACTGAAATATCACATTTTATTACTTCCCCTGTTACTAATCGATAGTAACAGACAAACTATTGCATTCCGTATCGAGACATCACTGCTAATATATGTAACATTTATTCTAACAGTTATAATTATACACACTCTTAATGTACTCCAATAACATAAAATAAATATAAATAATTCTAACAATATTTCCCACAGTTAGCTACTGGATGCCAGTTAGATATTTACAGAATTTATTCATCCCTCTTCGAGTTGCTTATTTCTATTACTTTCCCTAATACGTATTTAACATTTTGTTTTATATATAACGGGAAAGTTTATTACATACACTATTTACTTTTACACCTCATTATTATTTTTCCTAGATATTTTTCCGGTTTCTCCATATATTCAACCAAACTTTAATTAAAAATTCTCTTAACTTTTAACTCTAATGGAAAACCTTTCCATTTCTTGGGTATTCAAGTCTCTCTCCCTTTTCCGTACCATTACATTCCAAAATATATGCAAATTTTCGTGCAGTGACCCCCCTTTTCTTCCTATCATGCCACTTGGATTCGTTACTCCTGTCCCAACCCATGCACACCCTATTCTGGCCTCTGCATATTTCGATGCATTTTTCTCCCCCACTCCATTTTTAAACATATATAATCTATTAATAACCCTTCTTTCATCAACACTACTAGCAATTTCTAGCTTTTTAACATCTTCCATCCTTACCTTAATTTCCTTCCAGAAATCCTTATTTTCACTGCTAATATAGTTTTATCAAGGAAAAAAACTGAAAACTGAGTCTGCCCGTGACTGTGCGTTTGTCTGTGAAAAACTTAACTCAAACAGAAAAGTTAGGTAAACACCACAGTTTTATACTGGTATTTAAAATCTGAGTATCATCTAAGGAAACAACAAGAAGATTTTGAATAAAATCCCGCACTTCACATTTTAGTTATTATTTTTTTTTTCTTCTCAAAAATACCTCTTGGCGATTTTGATCAAAATACCACGTATTTAATATATTTGCATGGCAAATGAAATGAATACCTTGAAATTTCTGGGATAGCCTATAAAGACCTCTTCATTCTGAATGACCTTTGTATACTGTAAATCGTAAGAGATTAGCAAAAATCTAGATATCGTTAAAATACAGAATTGGTCTCTTTGATGACTATTTTCAGGATAGTCTTTTTTGTTGTTTTGTACTTTCAAAAAAGTATACGTTTACTAACTGATAAGTCGCTATTCCTTTTTTCTCATTGTCATGATAAAACATTGAATTTTAAGGCCATCAATTTTTAAAAGTCTGACTATAAACTTTAATCTACTGCGTTTGTCTTACCCTAAAAGGAAATGTGTAACTGTGCTTTGAAAGTTTATCCCGTTTAATTAGAAATAGAATAAGCGTTTTTTTATAATAGTTTGTAGTAGAGCGAATAGAAAAAGGCCTATGTGAGGCCACTTCAGAATTTTTTCAAGTGATCATAAGTCGCTATTCAATTTTTCTCGTGGTCATGCAAAGGGTATGGAATTTCAAAGCCATCACACAGCAATTCGCTTTTTAAAAGACAACATAAAACTCGTTCAGTTTTCTTGTTTATTTCAAATAACTGCTGAGGATTTGTTCTGGGTTATAAACTTACCACTAAGTGAATAACAAAATATCGGCATTGAGCAGTAGGAATGGGCAGAAAATAACTTACGCTTTTGTTGTAACGGTTACCATACCGTAACGGTTATTGAAGTAACTGAGATATTCACCCATTAAAGGTTGCAAAAGTAACGAGTAGTTAGCCAACGACGGTTATCAAACTGACGAAGATATATCACCGTCGCCCTGTTTCAACTCTCCCTCCTTCATTCAACACGCGTTCAAACGAAAACAAGCACGAAAACGCAATGGAACCTCCTTATTCCAAGAGAAACGGAAGTTTTGATTGTGTTTACAAGTGAAACAGTAAACGACATTAGAACGTTGTCTCATAGACTACAACCAAGTCACAAGTAGGAAATCCTAAGGATTTTTAAAATAATACTATAAAATCATTATTTGCGAGTAAATGTAACAATAAAATTTAAATATTAAATGAAGCTTCGTAGTCTAGTGAGGAAGTGGATTATAACTTAATTACACTAAGTTGATAGACCCTTAAAGTTACAAATTGACGTTGCGAATTTATAAACACATACAATTAAAAAAAAAAAAAAAAGTGATATAACAATATTTCCGTCTATCCGTTCGGTTGCTGCCCATATCAGTGCTATGCGTGGGCATATACCGTAAGTGTGGAAAATGTTCTAAACTTCAAATTGCAAAATCTACAAGCAGATCGTGATTGACAGATGAAAATCAATGTGCTCTGTTGTATGTCAGCATGTTAACGAAGACGTGTACGAAACCGTAACGCTCCCAATGAAGTAAGAAATACAATAATGAAAAATAAATGCTAAAGCCCTTTTGGTCCATATACGTGTGTTAAAGAAGTTACACTACTTCTGTGGCTTTCAAACCCCGTCTTCGAACCGTGCATCATGTGCATGCCGGGGTGCGTTCCCTGACGTTACAATTCGTGCAATCCCGATGACCAATTTGCTGACCCCTGATGTAATGTAAATGCGAAATTAATAACTACGGAAATAAATTTTTGCTACTGGTAACGTGCTGTAACTGCGACAGCAGTAACCGTTACTCCAAAATAGGTGTCACATAGCTATTATATTCCTAGTTCCATTTTAATAATATCTAAATTATGTACTGCCGCACATTCCCCCCACCCAAAAAAAAAACTAGTTATCAACAGGAGGTCATTAGAGAAAGTAGCTGTAATTATTTTGATGGATAGGATCTGGAGAGAGAGAGGGGGAGAGAGAGAGAGAGAGACATTACACGGTTTCGTCTACTCACTGTAATTTATTTGCATATCTACTTGCAAATAATTCATAGAAACCATTGCTTTTATAACTACTTCAAGTTAATGAAAACTTGGCGGAAATGGCTTCAGTGCACATTCTGCAGCAAGCAAACAGGAATGTACAGGATGCTGATAAGACAGCAAATGATATATACTGCCCATAAAAACAAAATAAAGGCAGCTTGAAAGCACATTACATAAAATACCGGATAATTCAAGAAAACCTATGGATATTTCTGCAACAATCTCGCTCTGAGAAGAACATGTTTTGTCGCACCAGAAACGCATTCAGTAACTCACTTACAGGGTATTTTTTAAACGTGGCGAATGGCTGGAAGTGGCGCAGTGGTTTATAGCAGTTCAGTTTTGTTCCACTCTTCTTGTATTAAATGCATACACCTCACTTTTTTAACTGATGACTGTACCTAGCAATCCCTAAGTCTAAAGCAACTTCGGTTGTTCTGATCCATTGTGTAACACTTCCTTTTGCTGCTCTCCATAGCTGAGTAAAAACAATTGAGGATTGAAAGACAAAACCGTTGTTTAACAGTAAACACTAGATACCGAACATTTTTATCTTTACTTCTCGTTTGTTGATACGACATTGTCGCACCGAAAGCCGCTGGCTTTACCAACAAATACCTTTGTCTTTTGTTTCCACGGCCGAAAGCCGCCTGCTCAGCTTGCGTCAACAAAGATAAGGAAAATACAGCTCGTGTTACTTTTAAGATAGCGATACTGTATGCTCATTATAATTACGGAAAACTCAGTTGTATTTCAGTGAAATTTAATATGTATACAGTGAAAGCTGTATAGATAAGGTTCTATTAACACATTTCTAAATTACCTTTTGCCGGGACCTACAAAAATTTACGTATAAATATGAATTACTTAGAAATGGGTTTCGTACAAAGCTGGTTCAACTGTAACCAATCGATTTAATTGCATTTGGTGCTATTTCTGATAACTATAGATGAACGTTAGGCATTTCAATATTCTAAAGTGGCATGGGAAATACGCCACTGGTATCAGCATTTGTTTCAAGGGACTGGGAAAAGTTGTACATGGTCGACTAACTTTAACGCAAAGTATTTAGTGTAACTTTAATGTAGTTATATTGCTGGCTCGTACCTCCTTACTCTGCGCTCTCTGCTAGTTTGTCACTTCGGAGGCACTTGACCGTAAAAACAAACTCCCGGACCGTTCATAACGATGGAAAACATTTGCTCTGCGCTTCCCACGAGTGGCATTGGACTGGTTCAGCGTGAACTAACATCCCTGCACAAACACGGCGCAAATGTTTTTCAACAGGCGACAAATGCATTTTCTGAATTGTAACAGCTCGTTACCGTTTCTAACGAAAAGTAAACACATTTTTAGTGAGGCTATCTCGTTTGTACGTTTTTAACAGAATTGAAAAATAAATATATATGGCGAAACAATTATGACAAATGAGTAAAACTTTAATTCAAAATTGAAATTTTTAACGGATATATTCTGGTTTCTTTGGAAAAACGGTGATTTTATTTATGTTCGGCTATTATTTTGATTCCGAACATGTTCTGCAAAAATCCGTGTACTGTCACATCTATTGTGCTTATGCAAATTGGTTGTTTTGACTATGGCTGCATTTATTTAAGGTATTTTTACAGAAGTACCATAAAAGCATTTATTTATTCTTGTTTATTTCGCTTTTAGCGTATACATTTTCAGGTATAAAGGAACTAGAGATATCGGCTTATCATATTTGTTCTACTTGGGAGGCCACATTATGCTAAATAAATGTTACACAACGTGGAATTCGGATAATTCAAACGTTTATAATTCGAAATCATCGTTAATTCGAAGATTTTTCTTGATTCCTTGAATTTTCTATTAAAGCGTGCAACAAAAACCACATGTAATTCGAAGTTGAAAACTAATCTAAACGTAGAAATTTAATAGAACTTCATCCATATTGTTTCTCCGGGATAGTTTGTTTTGACTGAATGCAGTTTAGGGATGGAATACCTTTCCCAGCTGCCGGCCTTGAGTTTTTATACCTACTCCCACATCCCCTTGTTCAGAACATGTCCGTCTTTAGTGCTTTCCTACTGTTCAGTTTGTTGCAAAGCCAATAATGTCCTTGTAATCGCATTCCAATATTTTGAATGAAGTATAATAAGCAGTATCTGCTTATTGACGTTTCCTGCTTACGATTGCAACTACAGCTCAAGATTCACGCATCAATGTTGAACGTGTCCATTGTAGTCATCATAAAATCTGCCACTCATGTCAAAACAAGAATGTAAAATCCTTACTTTGCACATAAATGATGACAAAGCCACAAGGAGGTGAAGGACACAAACGCAGCTGTTTAGATTTCTTTATGCCATTTGCGGCATCAGCTGTATTTCTTTTTTCGACCATAATGTGTTTGATCCATTTCTCGTTCGTGAAATATTGATATTTCTATCCTCATTGTTAGTAACCTTACCTATCTACTTAATACAGTTCATTTACATAGGAACTTTATTATCACCCTCTAAGGTGTGTTTAGTCAAAGCGCTACCCAAACGGAGAGTCATAAATCCATCTCCACTCTCCATAAAAGGGAAACCTCTATTCTTGTCCATGAAGACCAATAGCACTCCTGATTTTAAGTGACAGTTGTATTCTGACTCCACGTGGAGTCTCAGTTGCCAAAATTCTGAATTCCAGCTCTTTTCTGTTTAATTAGCTGCGAAGGTTCATGTTAAGATGTTGCAACTCTGCAGAAAGGACTGTAAAACGATTATAAGGGTTCTTCAAAGGAGGCGGCCGAATTGCACACGTTTTGACTAAAAGACTACCTTTTGATACATTTATTATTGTAGACATGGAGTGTAAGAAGGGATTGAAAATTGAATACCCATAAATTGTCTAAAATTATGTTTAGAAACGTTTCAAACTCAAAGCTAAAGGAATCCAGAACCAAACTAGTTGTTTTTCAAGTGAAAGCTGGCGATATGGCCAGTAAAAGAAAACAATTAAAAATATTGGTGTTAAATTCGCATTACCTTCTCGACTCATTATCGTTTATCTTTATGTAGTTGCTCAAACTGTTCCTACGAAACCTTATTCATTCCTATGTATTAATCGAAATAATCCTTGGCAGAACTAGTTAATTACTCAATGTATGCTGGCCTTGAAAGTTTATGCTCTCACATTGTGAGAAACAAGCTGAATACCGGCACATAACGAAGTACGAAAAGTTAAAAAAAATAATAATACGAATGTTTCGGATGTGGCCGGTTACACAGAAACATTATTTGAAAAGAAATTGTGTTTTAAACAGATCTAATTTTTTATGTGATAAATTTCTGTCTATAAGTTATGGCTAACCTGTTTTACTACATTATAAAATTCTACCCGGGCTTTTCCTAGAAAATCCAATATCTACGTTTTGTCATTTATATAGAGGGTAAGGTAGAAATATGATATAGGATTGCAATGTGAGATATCGAACGAAGTCTTGGTCACTGGG
This sequence comes from Tenodera sinensis, assembly GCA_030765045.1. Lineage (NCBI taxonomy): Eukaryota > Metazoa > Arthropoda > Insecta > Mantodea > Mantidae > Tenodera > Tenodera sinensis. The sequence continues at coordinate 114,760,894 of CM060968.1, forward strand.
GTTACTGATAGGTATTTCTCGTACTACCTGGAAATCACCTGCGAGTGCATTTTATGATCAAAAGTAAAAAGGGTATCATATTTCTACGTTCTCCTCTATGTTGAAAATATGACATTTTAATCAAAATCGTTTGAGCCATTTCAAAAAAATGAAAAAGTTGGAAAAGTATCCCATAGGAATTGTAGGTTGAGGAATTTATTTGAAATTTTTCACGGCTCAAATGACCTAGTTGTCGCCGGGCCCTTAAACCCTACTTACTCACTCACTGAAAATTTTCATGGCGCATCTTTGGAAGTTTGTGAACTTAAGTATCGATATTAGTATACTTCCGACATTTCGTTTTTTGGGTTATGCTGTTCACAATTACAATCTGATCTTTTCCTAAAAATGCTGCTTTGGTTCAAGTGTATTTCCGGTGAAATTTCGAGATTTAATTTTTGGGTTATTACAATTTACTGAACATTATTGTTGCGGTCTGTGCTAAAGGCAGCATTTGGGTGCATTTGTATGTAGCATTTTAAGTTCTGAGGGCTGCTTTTGAAACTGACGTTATGCAGATGGCTTGCGTTTGTTTTGAGGTTATATACTGGAGCTCTCAAGGTCAGCTTCATTGCCGCTGGATGACTCTTCAGATAAGTGTACCGAGCTACTCACGTCAAGTGTAAGGTAAACAAGGGACCTCTCGATATTTTTTCGAGCACCTCAACATTCCGCGGCAAACCTTTGAATGACTTGAGCCCATGATGGCTGGAATGCATGACGCCTTAAATTAACCTCACTTTTTTTTCCAATTCACAATATTATTTTAGTTATTTATTTTGTCCCCTCTACATATGACGGAAAAATTCAGTGTTCCACCTGAAACTACAATATTGTGATCTTATCAGAGGTCCCTAGAGTTCCCTAACACAGATAACGTATATGTAGTTTTGTTCCTGTTTCTGTTCTACATAGTTGCGAATAGTAAAGCTAATAAGGAAATTGGAAAATTTTCAAATATGTTAGGTTAGGGATCTAACGAGAATGAAAGCAGAAATAATTTGAGAATTCTACTCACTGCAGATTACAAATTTTCGTTCTTCTTGATCTCAAAACTGACAAAATTATTACGAGGGACAGTTTTACGAGTTTCAATTTCACTAAGGTGACAATTAGTATGGTTTTTAAAAGACAAAATTCCTATATATGCCTTACCACAACCGTTAACATTTTTCTCCTCGATTTCTGCTCCCTTAAGGTGGCACTGGTACCCTTGCTTCCCTAATCAACCAATTTTAATAAAAGTTTTAGACTAAATTGCACCTCCCACGATATATTATTTATACAAGCTTCATTGCTCTAGAATAAATAGTTTTGTAATTAAACATTTTACATTTCTGGAAAAAATTCAGTAGTAACAAAAGATAGACTTTTTGTTCTTTAAAATTAAAATAGGGACCTGAAATTTGGAATGCTAGTTTTTCTATGCCTATGCAATAAAATTGTGCACTTGATATCCAAAATATTAATATTTATTAGAAATGTGAATATTCTTTCTGTTTAGAACAGAATAAGAAGAAATATTAGTAATAATTTCAAAGAAAACACATATGCTTGAATGTATGAGCATAATCAATGAACCAATGCACAGTTTTCTGTAACAATTTATATTCTAAATGTCCTGAAAATTGCAGCTGTATCCATGAATATTTACTGCAAAAACGTTTACCCCAAAGTACAAAAATATATATAATGTACTGTTGTATAGAGAAAAAGCTATTTAAAGTTTTGAAACATAGTTATTGGAAATATTGCTCTTCACATGTCCCCAGGCTTGCCACTTCACTACAATCTTCAGAGAAAAATCAAATTCGCAGTAACACATTCTTCTTTACACTCACTAAATAATACTCCTGGAAAAAGGTCTTCAAAATATTACTGTCAACAAGAGGGTAATCTGACTCTGTACACAGGGGAGCACATGTAAGCTGGAGTTATTAGTATGTATAAGACTTTTCATTTTTACCTGCTGTAGAATGTCCCCATCTTCTTTCAGCTAAAAGCTTAGCTTTCTTTGTTTTTATTACCTTTCCACTGCACACTTTTCCCATTACATTTGCTAAAAAGACACAAGTGATACAACAAATCAACTACAGATATAGATGCCTGAATGTTTTGTAAACATTTGTTACATTTTTTATTTTTTGTCACCTGATAGCAACACTTGTGCAACAAGAACAGCCAAAATCTGTATCTTAAAGGCAAGTGTCTCATTAAAATTTAAAAACCACAAATAGATCGAGTCTGAAATCTGACACATTTGCAACACCTACTTTTCTTTGCCAACCGTATAAATAAAATTTAAATACGCCAATTTACAGGTGGAAAAAAATTATTTTGTTGTTTAACGACGTTGTCAATTGCCAGGATCACATCAGCGTCGCCGGTGTGCCGGAATTTTGTCCCGCAGGAGTTTTTTTACATGCCAGTAAATCTACTGACATGGAGCTGTCGTTTTTAAGCACACTTAAAAATCATCGGCCTGGGCCGGGTTTGAACCCGCGACCTTGGGATCGGTAGGCCAGCGTCTAACCAACTGAGCCACCCAGACCGACAATTTACTGGTGGATTTGACACATAACATTTAATGGCATATTTTGGACATACTGAAGACAATGTTTCTTCAAAAACATGTTTTCTGAGTAAAAATCGCACTTTTGTCCACTTTTGTGCCAGAGTGTCCCCTTAAGCTCACAGACTGTGGTTATGCCAGTCTGACCTAGACATCCTACAGATTGTTACAGAATGGATGAACGTGCTTCGATCTTTACTGGTTACATCCTGCCGGACGGGAATCTCGACAGAGTTCATTATGCGCTTCATTGATTAAGCCATTAGCAATATTTGTTCAGCCATGCCCCTCCCCTCTTTTTGATAGCCTGTGTCCCGTCTTCTCAAACAATTGTATGATCCACCCCGCTGACTTCTCTGTATGATTTAAATTAAACATAGTTTGTTCAATACCTTTCTGTTTCGGCAGTGCTTCGAATGTTCCCTTAAGAATTCCTTTGTAGTCGATTGGTCAGCGTTCTGACTTCTAAACCACGGTCCTAGGGAGAGGGAATTTTTATTTTATTAGTGTTATTTTCTGCCCTCCAGAATCACTATGTGTCATAATATACAGGGTGTTAATGAACTACACCGAAATAACTAGAGAGTTTGTAAATGTGACTAATATAAGTAATTTGAGATAGGCAATTTATAGTTCCCGACTAAATATAACGCAGCTAAATGGTGTTAAACGTATTAATATCAGATACCTGTAAGTCGGTGTTAAAGCAAAACCTGATGAAAAATTGGTTTAGAATGTCTTTAAAACTGCTGTCCGAGTATAGAAGTACCGATTTTCAGCAGCTCGTTATCAGCGTTCCCAAGATTTAATCTCACAAAAGTTTCTCAAATATCGGACTAATCACCTGACAGTGCGACACTGAACAAGATGCATTATGAAGCCTACTCTAGAGACCTTTGCTTGGACTTCTGGTGTGGCTCAGTTCATAAGGTCAAAGGCTGCAATCCCCTAAGGTCGTGGGTTCGTTTCCTATCGTGCAGTTGCTGTTTCTTTCTTTTTATGCCATATTAACACTATTATTTCCTTTATTCGGCTCATAGAGGGTACGACAATCGTTCCTTCCTCGCTATAAATTTTGCCATGAAATTCAGGTCATAATTCCGAACAGTTCCTTTATAACTGCTGGAAAGTCTTAGATGTATTAATGATTTTACTCTTTCTTTAACCTTTAAACTACTTTCCATTCTGAAGTGTAGCATATGAACGTATTAAGTAGGTTTCAACATTTTTCACAAATAGTGCAGGATTTTCTGAAGCCCAATATCGACTATGTTCATGTGAATTTGCTGAGTTAATTTGTTTACGATTTTCGAGGTGATCACTCTAAACTGCTACCGATTTCTTCTGGTTTATTTTCTGTTAAAATTGACCTAAAATGTTGGTTTAACACCGAACCCGAAGCTTAATATGTATTAACGATAGCGTGAAACGACTCATTAGGGTTAGAAAATCGAAATGCGGTTTGCGATACGTACTAGAAAAATAATCGGACCAGTTTAATGAAACAATAAGACATATATTCTCTGTTTGTGAGATAAGGATTATAGTGCGCGCCTGTCAGCACCATTTCGTCGGCGACTCTCGGTTCACTCGTGCAGTGGGCGAGCCCGTGAATTGGGTTACCATATGTTTTAATGACCCTATACATCTCCTACAATACGCAGACCGTTCCCTTGGATATGCCGTTAATTAATATACAATAAATTTCATGGGTGCGTGATTTTTACTTTCAACTTCACTTATCCTTAGGTACAAGGGAGTGTATTGTGTTCTAACCTAAAACTCGATAGGTATTAATGTGTCTTCATATAAAACTAAATTTAATTATCTTAAATATATGGAACCTTAATCAAAATCATGTTGACAATTTTTGAGAAAATAGAAAATATCCAAAATATTTATATGTAAAAGGTAGCCCGGAGTGAGGGAAGATATTGAACACAAACACCAAGAGAGGCATTTATCCAACACACACACGCACGCGCGTGCACACACACACACTGAAGCGGAATATTTTCCTTAAGATTATTTCTTATCTTGTATTGAGTTAAGTATGAAAGAGTGTGATTATGTGAGTGATTGAAGGTTTAAAAGGAAGCAAAACCATTAAACTATGGACCACTGAAACCATAACTAAAACGAGAGTATATAATTGAAGATGGAGTAATTGTTTCCAAACTCAGAGTGCTCAGTAGTCATTGTGACTTAGTTTTTAAGTGTGTGTTGTGTAAAGTCACTGTTGAGAGAGTTTGAGTATGTGTACCATCGGAGACAGTTTTAGACATTTAATCGTCGCGTCGGTGTTTTTGTGTAAAGCAGGTTTTAGTGAGTGCATCTGTTTGTCAGACAGAGTAGAACTGTGAACAGTATTTGTATCAAGGTTACTATAGGACATAATAGCTGGGGGTTGCAAGATCACGATGAATTGTAGATTGTGTTAACGATAAAAAAGAAAACTGTGTTTTTATGATTCAGTTTTAGAAGGGAACTAAAGAGACATTAAAAGTAACTGGACTTGTCATTTGTCACAATATCATCAGTCAAATTTTGTGCCAATATGCCCTTACCTGACCCTAAAGTTCACGGTGATATTTCATATTTACATTCCCAAACATCCTGCAAACCTTCTGATGTACTTGTTTTTGCTAGTTATCGTTACACGGTTTTGATTGGCAGGCGGTGCTGATGGAGGGCAGAGTAAATTGGACCAGAAGTGCCCCATTGCCAATTAGCCGTTTGTAACTGCAAACACAGGGGAAAAACAGACAATTTGTTTACTTACATTGACATCAGTTAAATATAACGGAAGAAATAGGTCAACAAAACCCGCTTCAGTTGTATCTCCAAACAGAGAACAAGGGAAAATGCAATCCAAATTTGTGCAGCTTGAATAATTTGAAGTTCGTGCAGAAAACAAGTCAACAACTTGAACTTTGAAACTCTAGTTTTTCTTTTTTGAGCAGTTTTTGCCAGAGGATTATTAGTATAGCGTGGCAAAGGAAAAACAAATGCAATAATATGAGGCCACCCAACGTTTTATTAGGTGCCATCGTAGAAATAACACTGAGCCTGCCTCTTAGTTCTGATGCTAACCGTCAAATCCCGAGGTCCCGGGTTCGATTTTCAACTCGACGGTGGGAATTTTTCTAACCTCCCTAGAGTTTGGAAGTATGAGTGTGTGTGTGTGTGTGTGTGTGTGTGTGTGTGTGTGTGTGTGTGTGTGTGTGTGTGTGTGTGTGTGTGTCAGTGTGTGTCTGGGCCCGTAACTCAAAAAAAAAGTCGGCTAAAAATCAAAGCTGGTATTCAAGTTTAATATCTTTTAAGGGTGCGACACGAAGATTTTGAAGAAAATTTCGCCTCCCTAAACTACCCTTCACATGGACATTTTTTCCAAAATGTGGATTTTCTCGAAAATGGCGCTAACGATTTTGATTAAAATACTACATGTTTAAGGTATTTTTATGAAAAAATGAAATGTATATTTTGAATTTTCTGGTTATAGCCCATGTAGTTGTGTTTACTCTAGATGACTTTTGCATAACTCGTAAATCTTAAGAGATAGACCAAATCTTGCTGTAAAAAAAATGTTAGCTCTTGCTAAAACACACAATATATGTCCAAATAAATCTGTAGAGCGAATTATTTCGCAAATATTTCTTATTATTTGTGTGACTTTTGGAATACTTAAACTTTCGTCAAATGGAACATCGTTATTCATTTTTATACGTTAGTCGTGCAAAGAGAACGGAATTTCAAAGCTTTAAAAGATTTGACAATCCTGTATTCTCATATTCCGCTTGCACCTACAAGGAAATAAACAGTTAATTTCTGCAAATGTTTATCTCAACTATCACGAAGGAGATATAGGAATAAGAATTTGTAAGAATGCTTATTACAGGAGTAGAGAAAGTCATGCGAGTGCAACACAGCAGATTTTTATCTTGGTAATCCTGATAATACCACAAGTTAAGTTTTGATTTGTTTCTGCGGAGTTTGGTCACCAGAAACTGCTATATAGGCTTCATTAACAACTCAGTTAACGCCACATGTTACATGAATATTATTGTGCTACTCTAATGATTGATCTGCACTTTACCTGTGATATCAGAAACCTCTCAGTAACATACACCGCATGTATTGTTCGTCCTCGAACTTCAAAATTACCCCAATGAGCATGTCACTTCAGCCAATGAAATCAAAGAAATCATAAATGAAGACAGTTGTTAACTCTACGTAAGTGAAACATAGCGTTGCAACATCTGCTATTTTGTCTCTCATTCTATTAGTTTTCTCGTGATATTGTTCTTCTCAGAAGTAAATATCCACGCATGGAGCACGAACGCACATTTGGAGAAAGCAGGACGTTGCTTTTTGTGACACTGAATATCTTCATCCGAATTTGGCACACCGCATGTCGACCATTAGAGTACCACAACAATACCTCTACTCCTTCCTCCATTGTTTAGTAACCTTCATTTAATGTATCGACAGTATCAAGGTCCCATCCGTAATATTTATATATGTTCTCGGAAGCAGCATCTCTAGGATCTGACTACACTTCCGATGCCTCGCCAAATTGTTCCGTAACTGTTTAGTTCCTTTTCCAAACGCACTCGTATCCTGGCGTGGTGTACACACTTAATACATCCATTAATGTCACTGCCTTCTTTCGTCATAAAGAAAGCTTATATTTATTAGTGTTTAAGTGGTATTATTTTGCATTTCCGTTTGGCATTAAAGTAACATAAAGTAAATTTACACCTGGGTTCTTGTGTGTGGAGGGAAGAGAGGAAGGTGATTAGGCTGTCCAACTTCCGCGGTCATCAGTGCCACATACATAACGTCTGGTGCTTTCTTGCACTCAGCTTTACATGTAGGAGGGTCATACTTTTATGGAAGTGCCGCCTTGAAAGAAACGAGTGTGGGAACTCGCAGACTTTGAGATACAAAGAAACACACTGTTTGTGAGGCCCTTTTAAGGTTGCTACCATCTGCAAAATTTCTAAAATCCACAAAGTTCTGTTCGATTCAATTGAAATTTCAATATAGGAAACAGCGTGGCTTTAGGAATAAGTGCACAACATTTCATGTGTATTTAAATTAGTTTCCAGTGTTATAATTTTTATCCTTTTCTAGATGCTGATGTTGAGGGAATATTGAAACACCTAGCAGGTTAAACAGATGCATAATACGATATTTTGGCAAAAATATGAGGACGGAAATAAAGCAGAGACTGCGCAGTATTGTATCTAAACCAGTTTTGACGTACTCTTGTGAAATGTGGACACTGAGAACTAGAGAAAAGTCAAGATTGCAAGCAGCCCTAATGAGGTTTCTACGATCATTGGTGGGAGTTACTAGGAACACTGTAATAAAGGAACAGTTATTGGAAAAAAACCGTGATGAAATACAGAGGTACCAAAAACGCTGAAAGAAACGTGTCCTATCTATGCTACCTTCAAGATATCCATGTGAATATTTTCTTCAATAACATTACAGCTAAGCACGTTAATAAAATAATCCAACTCTTAATATTTTATCCTGATATTTATAAGGAGGTATACAAAGTTGTCAACGTGTGGAACAATTTGAAAATGAGAATGTGCTCACACACTCACAGAGCCTTTTGTAAAAATACTTTCCTAGGGTTCAGGGAACTCAAAACATATTTCTGGTGAAAAACTTGCATAGAGTTTTTGGGTGGGATGCACACTGCTCAATATTTTGTAAGTACGTAATAGAGAAAGTAAAAATAGAAATATTTTCTGAATTACACCGTAAATTGGAGCCTATTATAATGAGGGCAAGTATGCCTTGTTCAGAGTCTTTTGAGACAACCTTCCACTGTCTCAAAATGCTGAACAAAGTATATTTCGATCCTTCTTGATATCATGTTTATTTCACTTCCGTCAACACACAAGTAGGAACTCAGAAGTGAGAAAATGCTGTAAAATTGCTGGATCTGACAACCGGGTGTGTTGAAGTCTGGTGGTGTTTGGCACCAAAACAATTTCTGTTTGGTGTCATAAATTTTACGAGTGGAATGGGAAGTCGTCTGTCTTCTCGTAGGTAAAAGGGTCGCTATATTCTGTCCACAGCTGTAATATTGTACTTCGTGAGGAAGAAAGTATATCACATCATGTATTATATGAGCACTCTGCAGACCGCGATGCATCCTATGTCACAGATAACTCATCCCGTCAAACAGTGCTGCAACTGTTTGAATTATCCACAAGTGAGAACAGCAGAGTTGGGGAACTTGCTCAGTAAGCGCTGATAACTATGTTTAGCAGGTAAAAAAGTGAAGGTCTCTCAAACTAACGCACGAGTTGCTCAGGTCTGAAGTGGAGCTTTGTAGCCCCTACTATTACGTACAGAATGCACCTCTGTTTAGAGATGTTAGTTTTTGCTCAGCTTAGGTATTTATCTCGTTTCAGCTCAATTGCCCAGCTGTCTCTCTACTTCGTTGTTTCGGGAAATTGCCTCTTTCCCAACGCTATTTTATTGTTCATTTTTACAGTAGATAATCGATTATAGCAAACGATTGGGGATTTGTGGTTCTTCGGATAACCGGATATAAAAAGAAAATAAGTGAAATAATGTTTTCAAGGGTTGGAGGAGAAATAAGACACAATGACCTGTGCTATAAAACACAAAACTGCAGTGCAAATTTATTTTAAATCGTCCTAAATACTCTGCAAAGCATGCGCATATCAGAATATAGTACAGAATAACAATTTTACTTGGGAGAAAAAAATCAGAATGCTTTTAGGCTTCATCCCAATTGGTCCTTCCTTCCTTGCTCTTTCTTTCTTTCTTTCTTTGTTTCTTTCTTTCTTTCTTTGTTTCTTTCTTTCTTTCTTTCTTCCTTCCTTCCTTTCTTTCTTTCTTTCTTTCTTTCTTTCTTTCTTCCTTTCTTCCTTTCTTTCTTTCTTTTTCTCCCTCTCTTTCTTCCCTCCCTCTCTCTCGCAAGTGTTTTAAGACGGCATTTGAAAAGCATCACATTCCGCAAAAAAATATCGTTAGCTTACAGCAAATACAATATATTTGTTTATGAACCAATTCAGCAATGCTAAGTGTGGGAAATCGAATTGTCACTTAAGAAGTTCATAAAATTTGTCGATGCATTTCAAATTTGACAAAAATTAGTATAAAACTAAGGGTGGCTGACATAAAATGTTAATAAGACCTAGAAGAGTGTACCTTATTACATTTCAAATTTGATTAAAATACGTTGATTTATTAAATTCTCTTATGAATTTAATGAACAATTAGTATTCATAGGAATATTAACTTTAACTTTAAAGACTAAGGGTGGTTATATGAAAAATATTGTAAAAACTGCGTCTTCTCCATGGTCTTTGGATAAAATACTAACCTTTGGCTCCCGAAGTTGCGTGTTCAATCCCGGTAGACCGTAATTTTGTTTCCTTCCTAAAAATCCATAGGTTCTTTCGGAAGGAAAGTAAAGCCTGGTCCCGTGTCGTAGATTTACAGCATGCAAAAAAGACCTTAAAAGGCCTGATAATGAGGCCTTTGAGCAAAATTAAGTACCCAACATAGAATGGGACGCTGAGTTAAAGGACATCCATAAATAAAAGCTCATTTTTGTAAACATTAATGATATATGGCGGAACCTTGTCGTTTTCATCTTATTCCTTATTATCACCATCGTTGTATCTTCTTTTCAGGATTTAATTTTTTGCCTGTAGCATTTTTATATCATTTGTTGACCCCATCTTTGTCCAGCGGTCCAGTCGATGTTTGTGCTCTTGTTGTACGCTGTTGGACCTAAAATAATTAAATCCGCTAGATTAAACAAAATATCATCTTACAGTGTATAAATTCTGAAAACATTAGCTCAAGGATATTCCTCAGATTGTCAGAAGCGACACGATATAGAAACACAACTTTGAATAGGCATTCCACTCACGAGTCTACTTCATGGGTTTCAAACACGAATGTTCTTGATGGCGGTGAAAAGAACAGGATTGCAAAGTCATCCGAAGCTTTTTATAAAGGCATGGAGAAGGTCTGGATGGTAGCTATTCAGACTGGCGCTGGCTTTGCTTGTCATAACATGGCTGCTCCTTTTGGTGTGCACAAGGATTTAAACCATGATGACGCCCCACACTCGGATTTAACCCAGATGCTTTTATTCTTCTCCTTCAGTACTACAGATATTCCTGTAGTTAAAGTAACGCATATGGTCCTTAAATCTGTTTCCATAAAGATACCGATATGTGATTTTCCGAGAAACATTACAGGATGCGTTAATCCACTCCCTATAGCAATGGTGATCAAAGACAAAGATGAAACACAAAGCACTATCTTTGGGGAATGACAGCAATAAAAAAGAGATCAACCTTATCATATGTAACATAAGTTATGTAATAATAGTAGGTAATAATAATAATAATAATAATAATAATAATAATAATAATAATAATAATAATAATAATAATAATAATAATAATAATAATAATAATAATAATAATAATAATAATAATAATAATAATAATAATAATAATAATAATAATAATAATAATAATAATAATAATAATAATAATAATAATAATAATAATAATTTTTCTGACAACAGCCACCCGTCAAAGGGACGCTCAAGGTCAAGTTACCTCATACTTGATTGTGAATACGCGGTCCGGCGACAATTGAGCGGTCAGAACAATAATGACAATGAGCACAGCAAAGCAAATCGTTTGCAGAGAGTTCCAGAAACTGTTTACGGTCCCAGCTTGTAGCCCGCAGTTCTTATTGAAACTCGACTACTCCGTTTCAGCCAAGTGTATTTTGTATATATTTGTGCCATTTGAAATTCAAAGCTTTCAAGAAAATAATCTCACAAAGTGTTGAAAAGTGACATCTCATTTATAAAAAACTTGTGTGATTTTTAGATCAAATTGTAATATTATTTTCGTTCTTATTGCAGGAAGCATGGTCAATGAAAAAAAAGAGTCCTTGCCTAGTGAAGAAGGAAGCACTATGCCGTAAAATTGCAGAAATTTAAGGTTAGTCCCTGCTTTACTCATTAAATACATCTAAGTTGGTAATTTAACTTGGTTAAGTAAATTACAGACTTAGGTTTAGTTATATGACGAAGAGAACTGTTTTTATTAAAGTTCTCGGGAAATAAATAATGTTAAATCAACGATCTTTTTGATCCCAGAATACTATCTCTTCCAATTCTATCCTTTGATAAGTAGTATCATCCCTTTCTTAGACAAGATTATTTCTTTCTCTCTCTCTCTCTCTCTCTCTCTCTCTCTCTCGCTCTCTCTCTACATAATTATCCTCCCCTTATGTAGAACTTAAAAGCCAGTGCCTAGGGTCAGATACCTGTCGGGAGCACAGGAATGTATGGACTGGATAGAGTGAAGACCTGGAAGCGGGTGGACAGGCAAGCACCGGTATGATAGTGAGGAAGAGGGTGATAAATGAAATATAGGCGAAATCGATTATTGGAAAGGTGATATTCGGAATATTGGGCTGTGAAATTTGAGTCCCAACGAAAAACAGAAAGATAGAATTCAGATGGTGGAGAGGAAGTTCCTTTGGCAAGTAAAGGGTTGCATCAAACTTGACAGGATTAAAAATGAGGTAGTAATGGAGGAATTAGGAGCAGAACCCTTATATGATAAAGTAATAACATTGACAAAAATGGATTGAGCATACGAATCGAATGAGCGAAAAGAGATACACACTACAAATAATTATCAAGCAAGAGGACAACTAGAAGCTGGACGTTCTAAGAAGAATTGGGCTGACGTAATGTGAAGTAGGAACAGGCAATTGCCTAATGCTTGTAGTGATGATGATATGATGGTCATAATGATGATGATGATTGTGTTTAATAAGAAAATTGTCCAAATAAACTAATTCTAGAACTATTCCATCATACTTCTCTCACGTTGCTGTCTCTATAAAATTGGTCGATCAGGATGCTTGACTGAGGTGTTTTTCTTAAGTCTTTCAAGTGCATTTGACATTTTTGTTTACATCACTCGTATTTTGTTACCCATCCAAGTGAACTTAGGAGAGACCGGCCTTGTTTATCATCGTGGTGACCTACGGATAGAAGGAGTAATTGTCAGACACCAATTTCTTCTGCAGTGATGCTTCAGCTTCAGAGGATTCCGGTATATTGAGTAAAGTTAAGGTTTATATCTTCGTCGTTTGGAACAATGATAGTGTTACAGCCCACAAATATAATGCACATATGGCAACCTTTCCCAGTTTTTATACGTCGTCATGTCTGTAAACGTTTGGTTTCCATGACCAAACTTAATATAGCATTCTCCCTGCACTTATAATTGGACAGGATCAACTTGGGACTTCACAGCCAACCTGTCCATTCTCTACGAGGGGGCATGAGGGACACTTCGGCGAATAACAGGCAACAAGGTTGACATCATCGGTTGCGTCACGTTATTGGCACAGCACACGCCTCTTGCGGCTTAGCGATTGTTGGCTGTTAATTCCCAAGTTGATTCTGCCCAGCTGTAGATGGCCCACTGGTGTTGTTTCTTGAGGGCTCAGCCCTGGAACTCCAGGGTTAATGGCGCCGGCAGGAGCGAGCCATTGTTAGGATCGGTATCACTCTGGAATTGTTTGCGACCACGCCTTTGCTTGCGCGACTCGTCCACGGTATGTGGTCACCCTTCGGGTCTCCCAGTATCCCTTCCTCTCAGGGGTGACCTATGTAAGTCACAGTAGGCCTACTGAGATGGCCTACGCGCAGTGTTAAGTTCCAGCAGCTGGGCTCCACCCTCCGCCTGATGAACCCTCCATGGATTATCCTTCATCTACGCGCAGTTGCCATAGTATTTTATTTAACGAAATAGAGCTAAATTAAACGTAGACTGAGTCACTGAAGTCCTTGAACAAGTAGTTTCGTTTTTAAACGGACAATACATTTTGCAAGCTTTTTCCTGGATTTAAACCTGAGCCACTCAACGGTGACAAATTCAATTTGTAACACCCTGCTGGGACGAACAGGTTATAAACGCTTACAAAACCACCAGGTTATCGGATATGTAAGTGAAACGCCTGATAAACATATCGAATGTTATTGCAACGTCACCCATTTGTTGTCAAGACTGTCGGTTACTCTAGAAAAAGTTGTCCTTTCTAGCCCTGAAGCGAGATAAGACAATCGTGTGGTTGTGCACCGGCGGAAAAAATATATAAATGCATGGTATTATGTTCTGATTTCTAAAAGGACTAGTGACACTACCTAGCGTTCTTATTGCTGACAGAAAGTTTAATGGCGGGTGGCAGGAGGAGATGGTCACCACAAAATACAATCACAGACTTACCATGCCTTGCGGTGTTGTATAGTTAAACAAGCTGTGAAACCATACTATAAAATAGGTGATATATCGTTTGCACTCGCAAAATGTATTTCCGTAATAGGAAAGAGAATAGTAGTGGTCAGCTATCAGCCGCCATTAAATTCTGTGTCTGCTATAGTGATTATTCTGAAGTAGGGTTGACTAAACTGTGCTCGGTGTATTATTACATTCACGTCTAGAATTATCGGTTAATGCGTTCACCTCTTCCAAGAGTGTAGATAGTTATACCGTTCAAACTAAACTGTGGCATAAAAGTTCTTAATATTATAAATTCCAAGGAAGTGTCTCCTGTTCATCAACAAAGAGTTCAAAGGCAAAGATGAAAATGAGAAGAGGAATGCCAAGCATCCCGAGTGGCCATTGCTATATCCATAAAAGATTTTTGCTCATCGTTGAAGGGGGTAAGTTTGAAATAGCTCTCGATCTATTTAAATCAGGCATGGGCAAAATCGGCTCAATTGTGCCACTCCCCTGAAACACGTTCTTGCCTCACTCCACCTCCCTAACTTGCTGTTCAGGTTCTGACGCGCCTCATTCAGTGGCGAGCATAGCTGTTTCATGAAGAGCTATAGAGAGAATTTGTTGTAAGTTACAAAACCAGGAAATATTGCTGTTTAATGTGCAGATTTCAATTTGCAAATATAAAGCGTTACAATATCAAACGCCACTTTGATTATGCTTACATCTCTCCGGTATTTATTTACAATTTTAAAAGATACTTTCTGAATACTCGTATTTGTAAACATAAAGGGAGCAATAAGATTCCACTTTTAGTGGTTTAGTTTGTTATTAGTTTATTCAATATAAACTATCGTATTTCGTGTTTCAAAGTTTGAATATAATATTAAATTTAAAACCAAAGATTTATTATGTTGATCAAATAATTTTAAAATATTTTAAGGCTAAATAACAATGGAACGTTACTGCTTTATTTATTGTGAAAGAGAAACAATTTAGTATTTTAATCATAAGGTAGTGTAAGGAGATAAAGGAAGGTTATAAATTTCAAGATGATGTAATTTGCCTAACCACAGTAGGTGGTTGTAATGATTATTGTATGTAAATATGTTTAATATAAACAAAATAGTTAACAACAGCGTAGAACACTCGCAAGTGGAACGCAAATCAGTGGAACTGCAAATCAAAAACAAGTTTTGTCACTAGGTAAGAGAATGAGGGGTGGGTAAGGCAAGTTCAATCGCTTCCTCTCCTCTTGTGCCCATGCCTGATTTAAATATACACCCATTGACAAAAAAGTCATGTCTGGAACGCATAACACATACACACACATACATATTATGACAAATAGACAGACTATTGGTTGAAAACTGCAAGTTATTTGGTACTCGTGAAGTTCTCTGGCATTGAAATAGCCGGCTTTCCAGACATGGACACAGGGGTACAAACCTGAGAGTCCTCCGTGTTCATGTGGCACTATTCCTTGCTCTCAAGATGTTTAAGGAAAAATTAGAATTAATTTAGCTCTCATTCATGTTTTTGATTACGTTTTACTCAGTTTGCTACCAGCATTGATAAATTTTTGTGTGATGTCGATCTATTGATTACGCTGAAGGAAGGAATCCCGGCATTGAATAAAGTATTGTGTTGGGGAAATATTTGAATGTACGAGCAGAAATACATTCATAGCTTGGAATTTTACTTCATTTCTGCAATTTAATGTTCAGGAAGCAACTTGTCCAATTTAGGGGAAGAATTTCTTCAGTGGCAGTAGTTTATTTTGTACTTTTTTATTCCACTTTCCGTTCATGCTATCATGATGGAAAGTTGAATTTCCTGCATTTTCAGTACTGGTAACCTAACCTCTCCATGTTTGGCCTGTTTTACTGCATGTGTGTGCATGAAGTATATTAGATCCTCCAAACTTCTGATATATTTATAATTGCAGACCTGGCTCACCATTTAAATCTTGCCTGGACGTTGCTTGCTTTTTATATGTTAACATTTACTTAGAATGTAATTCGTACAACGGGCTCAGTATGTGCTGCAAGACGCGGATATTTTATGGTAGTATTTCACGCCCGCTTTTAATACATGCGGCACCACAGGCGGTGACACCGATGATAATGGAATGAAGATGGAGCACCGGTAGAATGATGGCGAGGGAAATCGGAGAACTCGAAGGAAAGCCGCCCCTGCACCGCCTTGTCTACCACAAATTCTATATATAGCCACCTGGGATCGAATTCAGGCCGCTTTGGTGAGAGGCGAATGGACGAACGACGCGGCCTCGCGCGCGGATAATTGATCGCCAGTTCACCACCAATTTAATTTGTTAGTGACCTTGATTTTGGAACCACAGTTTTCAACAGCTGTTAGTAATTAATTCTATTTTCATAGTAAATTACGCATACATTAAGTGCATTATTGGAGAATCTTGTAAGTAGAAAGTACTCGACTTCGTGTCTATTTTCTAACTTTTCCTCGATGCACTTGCCGTAGTCGTATCGGAATATACTATTTGGGTTATTAACTAGAAATGATGCGGGGAAATGCTCCATGCTCCCGTTAATTGGAACACTGGCAGCCTCTAAACTTTTCTTGCCTATTTTCCATATACCCCAGAGCACCATCTTGTAATTGGCAAGCGACTACAGTGACCTCTCACATTCAAATGTTAATCAGACCAACAAAGTGCTGCGTATCCTTAATGAATGCTTATGGTCGGTTTGTATATAGCGCTAGTATCCCAATCGAACATTTCCCAAAAAGTGTTGAATCATCATTATCGGAAGTGAGGCTAGAGAGCTCTATACAACAGATTTTGGCCATGCCTTCTATGATCGTTCACTCAGTCTACCAGCTACACAAAATACAGCTGTTTTCATACAGTTGTACTAAATGTTTGTGAGCAGGCAAGCAAATGTACTCCAGAAAACAAATCGATGAAATTTGTTAAAAAGTCTGAACATTTTTAATTTGTTTACGTTTTCTATTTTTATTATGTGTGCTTATAATGTGTAGATACTTTCTTGCTGCATAAATGCCCTTTTATTACAAATAATTGTTAAGCCTCAAATATGTATTTGATTGGCCCTGAGCTATTTAGTAAAGTTGCTTTTTTCAGCATTATTCACTTTCCAAAATGCTTTTTGGAGCATAGTTTAGAACTTATTAGTTTGAAATTTTCACCAGAGCTTCAAGGAAAATGGATTTAAAATTTGATGCACTAGTTAGAAGTATGGAATAGTTAAGCTTATAACTCAAATTGAAAATATTGAAAAAGTCAGCAAAAAAAATTGTTTTCAGCTGAACTAATTAAAATAAATGCCTGCAAATCAGTTTCTTTATATTTGTATATTAAACTCACACTAAAATTTGGGAGCCTTGTAGGCCCCAAGGAGAATTTCATTTATCTTATCAAAAATGATTAACTGTGACTAAAAAATGAATACCTTGACAACAGTTTCAGATAACCCATTAAAATATTGTGTGCCCTAGATATGTTTAAGTTCTGATGACTATATGGCAATGTGTACTCAAAGGTTTTGAACTTTCACGAATGCATTACATTCTAACGTTCGTGACCAGTTTGTGGAACCTCCTACGTTTGCACGAATGTTGAAAGTGCATTCACACGTAGTTGCAAACACATGTATGTGTGTGAAATAGCTGGGGTCATTAGTGCTGCTTATACAGGGTGTCCCAAAAAAACACCGACAACGCTTAGTATGTTGTGCGGCACGACAAACGGATCGATTTTCAAATAGAGTTCTTTTTCACAACAAGACTAATGCTGTCCAACAAAATGTGTAGGTACCTCTAATACATTAGCAAATAAAAATAATTGGTCTATACATTAATCACAGTTAAAAAAGTTTTGCTGTGTGCCTAGCGTGGTTTTTACGGACAAAGCGAGAAGGCCTAATATATATTGTAATGTTTAGTGTTAACCGCATCGCTCCAAAAACACACCAGGCGATGCCACTGTATTTTCATTAAGGTAGAGCGTATCTTGTTTCTAAAATCTCACACGTAGAGCAACTTTGGTGATAAATTTGAGAAGGTCACAGCCATGGGAGTTCTCTGTGTGGAGAGAGTTGTCTCAGCTTTTTTGTTTACCCTAAGGGCAAACATGGCACAACTTAAGCAGATCCACTCTCTTCTAAACGTTTGCAAATCAGAAAAACCGTATGAGTTGTTATATAAACTATTCATACAAATCTTATTCTTCTGTCTTCTTTTTGGGGGTCCAGGGGTTCATTTCTGCAGGGTCAGGAGCTTTGACAAACATATGATGGCTGTTTACTCTCTGAACTTTTAGGCTAGTTTACTGTAGGTTTTCGTCGTAAATGCATATTTTGATACCCCCTGAATTTGAAAAAGAACATTTTAGTACAAGGTCTATGTGTGTTTGTGTGCGCACGCGCGCGTGTGTGTGCTTTCGGTATTTAACCCTCCCTTAGGCGCGCGGCCTAGTAGAGCATCATTAGTCGCATGGGGCCTAGTAGACCCTCACTATATTTTTGTGCTTATATGATTACAATAAAAAAAATAATGCATGTTTCCTTCATTCCTATGTTTAGCTTCATTTAGCATAAATATACATGGGTTTTATCAGTATTATCTTACTAGATTGATCAAAAATAAATAAAACGTAGAATGAGTACATTATACATTATAATTTGTATTGTAATAATAATAATAATAATAATAATAATAATATAAATAATAATAATATAAATAATAATAATAATAATATTAATAATAATAATAATAATAATAATATTAATAATAATAATAATAATAATAATAATAATAATAATAATAATAATAATAATAATAATAATAATAATAATAATAATAATAATAATAAGTTCATCCTGTTCTTTATGATCCATGTTTGAATCTAAAGATCTAATTTTCAGTTTATCTTCAGAATTGGAATCATCTGATTCATACAAATAGTCATAAACGGATAAGACATCATCATCATCATCATCACAAGGCAGATGATGCACTTCTTCCAAATTCTTGGAATTTTGTAAATCATATTTTTTACTCCTGTTTGTGAGAGGTAGTGACATCTGCTTGCAATATTGCACAAAAACATGTCAGAAATATGTAATGAGAGCAGGCGCAGAGTTTGGTTGACCTCTTCAACACATTACTGCCGATTAGCCACTCTTGGAGCTAAAGAAATAAACAAACCAGGTTGTTGGCCCACCAAACGGACGAGTAAGGTGTAATATTAGATATCTTAGTTAGGCGATTGTATAGGTGCTAACTATATTGAACGTTTAAATAAACATAGGGGCCTTCCAGGCTCTTAGAGATTACTGGAAGGTTAATGAGTAACGATTTAGTGAGCCAGAAGTAATCATTACTTTCCTTTCGTGCCGACGTGTCATTTCTTATAACCATGTCCAGCCAGTAGCATGAGTACTGCTCAGTCCTTGGAGAGGGGAAAGAAGCGAAAGCTACGAAGGCCTCGTTAAATAATCATGATACCCTTGCATTTTAGTGAATTCGCTTTCTTAGTACTCCGCATCTCTCATTGCTCATAGTGCAAAATTCAAGCGGCTGTGAGAATATGTCAACAAATGACTGGCTATGCCTTTTATATGTATACAGTTCTTGTAATATAATTTAGAGAGCTTTTAGTAAAAACTGATGCACCACGTACGCAAAAGCTTTAGCAGATTCGTCTAGTATTTTATCCGCTAAAGTTTTATTTTGCATACTTGACTTATAAATAGCTGTTTCTATTAGCTACTTGTCGAGAAAACCTAGTTTTAATCTGATGATATTTTTAACCATGTTTTCGCTATCCGCTTTGGATAACTAAATATGTATTTTCCTCCATTTGATACATCAGGCCAAACTTTAGAAGTGAGGTAATCGTTCTGAAGGACGTTCTGTAATCCAGTCGCTTGCGGTGCAAAGCCACAATGCCACGTAACTCGTCGTGGCTTGAGACCGTAAAAATTAAAAATAAAGGCTCCATGCGCAGAGCTGAAATAGCTTAAGTGCCTCTTAAATGCCGCAGCTAATTTCACTATGAGCACAAGCGTGATATTAGTGCTGCTGGCCTGGAATGCAAGCCCTTTCATACTGCGGAGAAATTAAATGTAAGCACCTTTAGTATTTTGGCACGCTCAACGCATTTAGACCTCCACGTGCATAATGAGACTTATTCTATTTTATACTGGAATACAAGCCATTGTTGCGTGCCTAGTTGATACGTCATCGCTGCCACCTTGGTTTTCCGTCACTGTTGCCACTGTTACAACGAAATCTGAAAAGGTGATATATTCGGTAAATTAATCTTTTTAGTCGTAATGAGATAATTTGTCCTTTCGAAAGTTGAAAAAATTCTCGTACATTTCTCTCTCTCTCTCTGCAATATGTAGGTCATTGTCCCTGGCGAGTGTACAACATTTTAGAATATTTCAACTATAAAATTAGGTATATCATCGAGCATAAATTGTCGTATAAAACTTAACTAAAATGGTAATTAAGAGCTCGTATGAAAATTAGGAAACTCGCCTTCGTTTCCTAATATATACTCGTGTCTTAATTACTACCATTATAGCCTCGTTGCATAATATACTATTAAATGTTCACTGGGTATTGCGCCAAGCTCTGCGTATTATGAGCTATGTGCATTTACTACGCAAATCAAAATATGCTATAAGCGCTCCTGCACTCTGGGCATATATATTTGTTTCCTTTTCTTTCCTGTAGCATAAAGCAACAGAATTTCGTGGGAGAAAAACACGAGAATGTCATTATCTCCTCCTCTTTCTCTTATGCACGAGTCCTAATGACCTAGCAGTCGACGGGCCCTTAAACACCACCCTCCCACCCACCCACTCACTTTCTTTCATGCTAGTGAGCTAAACTCAAATCATATTTCTATGGATCAGCAGTGTTCTCATTCGATTTTTCAAGGGAAATGTAAAAGCTGATGAATATTTACTTTGTTTGAGATATGGCTCACGTTGATAAGGCCTGTTTTGATGTAACAATGAGTAAATTTACATAAGACGAAGCGGTAATTTTGAAGGTCTTAAACTCTTGAAATATTCGAACTCTGAGCAGAATTCACTTCATTTTATGGGAAGTGAATTTTGTTAAATCATGTTTGCAGTTGGGAAAACCAAGAACAGTGAAACAAGGTCTCCCTTGGTATAAAAAAGTTGATAGTATTCTTTTTCTTTTCTTTTTTTCTTTCATCCGCTTCCTTGCTCACGTTTGCATAACACTAAGTTTTCTGTTCTTTTATTCTTTTTCCCCTTCATTGTACAAGATTCACGACTGCTTGACCTGACAGGAGCTTTTGTGGAAGAATAAACCTAACCACGTCACATACGCCCATAGGGATTTTATTCCAACACAACTTGGTAAATCTGACTTAGTGATTGTGTGTTCCCAAATCGAACCTAAATCTATAGTATTGACATCGGGAAATGGTATTTACAATATGTTCCATTCGCCAGTTGCGGACAAAACTGGAATAACAATGTTTACTGTATTGAATCTCCTATTGTATATTTTATCTCCACCGCAACGATTGTTACAGGCTTGTTAATGTTGTTGCTAAATATTCTCCGCCTAAAATAAAATGACAGTGCTATACAACCCATCGGAATCAACATAAACAAGCTGAAACGGATACGCAAATAGTTTTAGTAACTAATTTCACACTTGGTAACAAAATACAAAATCTGAGTTGACGTTTGCGATTTTCAACTGTTCTGACAGCAGACATTTAAGCTCATTAATAATTGCGTAATGTTTAGAGGGAACGATATTTTAGCATCACTCAAAAAACGAAAATGCATTTAAAAATGAAAATTTGTTTTTAAGTTGATCTTTCAAGATTATCAGTTCGCTCTGAACTATCCTTTAATTGAAAAAGTTTCATAGTTTGGATTAAAAGCTCATAATAATAACCTTGAGGTGCAACAGCCCATCCGGGCCTAGGCCTACCGCCTGACCGCTGAATCCCCCACCTCTGTCCATCACAGGAGTCTTGAGGGGATGCAGTCGGACGTTTGGGTGGAATGGAATACCTCTCTAAAACTGCCAGGTATGTAGTAGAGACATTTTTTGGAAAAAGAACTTTGTGTGTATGTGTGCGTTCGTGCGTGTGTGTGTGTGTGTGTGTGTGTGTGCGTGTGTGTGTGTGTGTGTGTGTGTAAATAGCATAATTTAAAAGCGAAAGCTAGGGTAGATACCAAACAATATTCCACGGCTGTTTTATGTTCGCTCATGCTTTGCTTTGTGACAAAATTGGTGAAGATAAGGTTTTATGTAGCGTGCATGTACATAAATTACGGGGAGGTAAAGGTCATTTTTCTAACCTGTAAATTTGTGGGTTCATGCTTGTGTTGGCGACCTTGCTGATGGCGAGGTGTATGTGCGTGTCGTTTGCACGCTCTGTTGCTATCGCGTTCATGAAATCACGTCTTGACGCTTCATTTGCAATGTTCTTGGTGTTGGCCGTTAGTAGAGCTACGTGATAAATGTTTGTTTTGTTGTAATGAAGCTACTGGCTAAGGGAAAGATGGAAGCACCTTGTGAAATACTCCAGAAGACTGATCAGTGGACAGTAGATAGGTTAGGACAGAGCTGGCGCACTTTTTTATGGGCAAGATGGCCGCCATGCGTAATCTAAGCATTAATACGTAAGGTGACAGGGGAAGCAGGACGTTGTAGGTGTTTGAATGAATCTCTAGGGATAACTTTTAAAGCCTATAGCAGTGTATGTATGTTTATGAGCGTTCATGGTAGCTGAGTATGTCGTCCACTATATTGCTGTATGTCTCCTAATGCAAGAGCTTTCTATCTTGATTGAATATATTACCCCAATATAATGTTACCTCGCCCCCCTCATCGCTGCGCTAACCTAACTTAGCCCAGCTCCTACTCTTCTTACTCAGTCTTTCATAATTTAACATAACCTAAGCCTCATACTACTACTCGGGTAACCTAACCTAGCATTACTTAACCTAAGAGGAGCTTAAACCTTCCTATTTATTAAGATATTTTAACCTTACCTAAGTCCCATACTTCTACTCGTCTAACCTAACCTAACCTAACCTAAGCCTCATACTACTACTCGGGTAACCTAACCTAGCATTACTTAACCTAAGAGGAGCTTAAACCTTCCTATTTATTAAGATATTTTAACCTTACCTAAGCCCCATACTTCTACTCGTCTAACCTAACCTAATCTAACCTGGCCTAGCCTAACCTAAGGTAGATCCTCTTATTATTATTTATTCTATTCTACTAACATGATACGTTTCTAGACATTCATTCTGTCCTCTCATCATCTATCCTATTCCCTCCTTTGCTTCTCTATTCTATCCTGCCATACGCTGTGCTGATCTCCCTCTAGGAATTTCATAAACATTTTGATACTATTTTGAGTCCTCTGATAGATCTTTTTTAAGCACTTTTAGTATATTCAGGCTGCTTTTACAACATATTTAAGAACTTTTCAGACTATTTTGAAGATAATACAGGTTATTTGATCGATTTTTCAGAGGTTTCATGGTATTTTGACGTTGTTTATAGACCGTTAACAGATATTTTAGTTGCTTTAGGCTGTGCAGGACGCTTTTACAAATTATTTTACACAACGGCCAGGCAATTTTGAGTGATTTAGACGCCATATTATATATTTGCAGGGTGTTTTGAGGTCCGTTTGGACTCGCTGGTAGATATTTCAGCCTGTTTCCAGATATTCTGAAGACTTTTACGTACAGTTTAAACATTTTCAGAGTATTTTAGACGAATTTTACGTTATTTAAGGCAATCTTAGAGTTATTCTGGACGCCCATGTGTATTATTGTTTGCTTTAAACACTTTGAAGGGTAATGGAAGATAATTTTCACGATATCGGGGATACTGAACCGGCTATTTCAAGGTTGTTAGACGTATCTCTACCAGCGAATTATCGTTTCAGCCATTTTAGAGACATCTTAAGCACAATAGGAGTATTTTAGACTTTGTCACCAACATTTTGCATGGTTTTTCAGAATCCTTGAAACACTTTTATAGGCGTTAGACGCTTTTAATGATATTTTTGAGCGCTAATTAAGACATTTTAGCTCCTTCACAGGTATTTTGAGGATTTTCAGGGCATCTTAGACACATGAGAAGCATTTTTCCGCCAGTTTGAAGATGTTTTAAGACACTCAAGTAGACATTTTTAACGCTGTTAGAGTTATTTTAATTGATTTAAAGACATTTCACTAAGTTTTCTTCAGTAATAGCTTTGTTTTATAGTAGTTGAAGAGCAGTCTAACTTATCCAGTCATTTATTGCATTTCTCGCATTATTATTTTGATTACATTTCACGAATAACCTAACTCGCCAACAATCATCATCATTACCAACTCCTCTATCTTATAGTCTGACCAAGCTAACCCAACCTAGCCTAGCCTAGCCCAACCCAAGACAGCCTAGCCTAACCATACTCTCACCACCTAAGCATACTCACCTGACCTAAGCATACTAATCAAGCTAACATAGCCCAACCCAAGCTATCCTAGCCTAACCATACTCTCACCACCTAAGCATACTCACCTGACCTAAGCATACTAATCAAGCTAACATAGCCCAACCCAAGCTATCCTAGCCTAACCATACTCTCACCACCTAAGCATACTCACCTGACCTAAGCATACTAATCAAGCTAACATAGCCCAACCCAAGCTATCCTAACCTAACCATACTCTCACCACCTAAGCATACTCACCTGACCTAAGCATACTAATCAAGCTAAATTAGCCCAACCCAAGCTTGCATAACCTAACCATACTCTCACCACCTAAGCATACTCACCTGACCTAAGCATACTAATCAAGCTAACATAGCCCAACCCAAGCTATCCTAGCCTAACCATACTCTCACCACCTAAGCATACTCACCTGACCTAAGCATACTAATCAAGCTAACATAGCCCAACCCAAGCTATCCTAGCCTAACCATACTCTCACCACCTAAGCATACTCACCTGACCTAAGCATACTAATCAAGCTAACATAGCCCAACCCAAGCTATCCTAACCTAACCATACTCTCACCACCTAAGCATACTCACCTGACCTAAGCATACTAATCAAGCTAACATAGCCCAACCCAAGCTATCCTAACCTAACCATACTCTCACCACCTAAGCATACTCACCTGACCTAAGCATACTAATCAAGCTAAATTAGCCCAACCCAAGCTTGCATAACCTAACCATACTCTCACCACCTAAGCATACTCACCTGACCTAAGCATACTAATCAAGCTAACATAGCCCAACCCAAGCTATCCTAGCCTAACCATACTCTCACCACCTAAGCATACTCACCTGACCTAAGCATACTAATCAAGCTAACATAGCCCAACCCAAGCTATCCTAGCCTAACCATACTCTCACCACCTAAGCATACTCACCTGACCTAAGCATACTAATCAAGCTAACATAGCCCAACCCAAGCTATCCTAACCTAACCATACTCTCACCACCTAAGCATACTCACCTGACCTAAGCATACTAATCAAGCTAACATAGCCCAACCCAAGCTATCCTAACCTAACCATACTCTCACCACCTAAGCATACTCACCTGACCTAAGCATACTAATCAAGCTAAATTAGCCCAACCCAAGCTTGCATAACCTAACCATACTCTCACCACCTAAGCATACTCACCTGACCTAAGCATACTAATCAGGCTAACATAGCCCAACCCAAGCTATCCTAACCTAACCATACTCTCACCACCTAAGCATACTCACCTGACCTAAGCATACTAATCAAGCTAAATTAGCCCAACCCAAGCTTGCATAACCTAACCATACTCTCACCACCTAAGCATACTCACCTGACCTAAGCATACTAATCAGGCTAACATAGCCCAAACCAAGCTATCCTAACTTAACCATACTCTCACCACCTAAGCATACTCACCTGACCTAAGCATACTAATCAGGATAACATAGCCCAAACCAAGCTATCCTAGCCTAACCATACTCTCACCACCTAAGCATACTAATCAAGCTAACATAGCCCAACCCAAGCTATCCTAACCTAACCATACTCTCACCACCCAAGCATATTAATCAAGCTAACATAGTCCCTTTCTGGCTTTTTGATGCCTTTGTGACCTTTAGAAGGATGTTCATGGTACATCTAGTGAATTTCGGAGTCTTTTAATAGGCTTAGAACCAATCTCTCACAGTTTTACTGTCTCACTGGCTTCTATTATAGTTACAGATCGTTCCACGTTCGTTACATGGCATTATCTTATATGCTATACTTTCAAATTTTCCCCTAACCTAGCCTAACCTAATCTGTTCACTTAATCTGGTCACCTATTCTGGCCACTTTCATAACGTTACAGAACTTGGCTTCTAACATGTTTGTCACTGACAGAAGTATTGAGAACCTTTATGAGAGCTTTTAGACGGTTTTTCACTAATTTCTTCAGCTGATAGAAGTTAAAGCTGGTTAGTGTCAATGCATTTTTTTTTCAATGATCTCTTCTTATATTCTCAGCCCTCCCCCCACCCCATTTCAACTTTTTTTCAAGATTCCTGGTGGCAACTTAATATGGCTAGGGTAATTTTTCTAAGGCATACACACTTAAACCTAAATTAACCTCAAGAGATATTTCTTCATTGTTAACGAGCATTCTTGTTTTTTTTTGTTTTTTTTAATTCCTCCTTTTTCTTGAACTAACACCAGATCTTTTAGCCTTGATGTTGAAGAAGCCGTTAAGAGCATTTCGTCGCCCTTGCCGGTATGTTATGCATGTTAATCCCGGTTATTATTCTTTAGAGTAGTTCAGCATTTTCTAATGAGATCACCTAGGGCATTGCTTATGCGTTTTAGTGTCTAACCTTGCAAGCCTTGTATTCCTTTAAAGAATTTCGAAGGCCATATTCGTCAGTGCTGGCTTCTGCAGCTCTTTTATAGAGCTTCAGTCTAGAAAATAAAGTTTTCTCATGGTATTTGAAGTATCACGTAGCACCACTATTTCTACGTCACGTGCCCGCAGATTATGTGAAAGCGACTGTTGAGTTTTGCATCGCTATAACGACACCATCAACACCATTTCCTTTACAACCATCATAACTAGCATTATCACCTCCACCACCATCACCAGCGCAACCATAACCTACATCGACACCATCACCAACGACCCCATATCCAGCAATACCATAAACTTTTATTCAGGTGTATGATCCTTTCGCATAGCTCTATATTATGTTTTGGTGCTAACATCTCGAACACAGCATGCAGTTTTCTAAGGCTAACCCCGCCACCTATCCGGATCTGACCTGCTTCTTTTAAAGTATTTTTCTCAGCTTTATCCAACATTGTTTTCTAGCTCTTTATAGAGCTTTAAACTATCAGTAAAATATGTTCTAACCTATTACGTTGAAGTCGAAGTTATTGGACCCCATAACATGCGAATCCTAAGCATTTTCTAAACATTTCACGGTATGTTAATGCTATTTTAGAGGTTTGCTAGGTATTTTAGCCATTTGTGCGGTATTATGATTTTTTTAGAATTTTTAAAGCTTCCTCGTGATTTTTCTAAGTTTTCACATCTTTAGTATGTTTTAATGCTTTTAATTAGACACCACCACCACCACCACCACCACTACCATCACCACCACCACCACCACCACCACCACCACCACCACCACCACCATACGACCACCACCACCACCACCATACGACCACCACCACCACCACCACCACCAGAACAGATATCACCATAAGCAACATCACCACGACTATCACCAATACCCACCACCACCATCTCCACAAACACACACACCCGCAAACAAACACACAAACACACACTCTCCATCACACATACACACACGCACACATGCAAACACACACCCAACCCACACACATACACACATACATGCACAAACACACATACACACACAAACATACACATACAATCACACATACAAACTCGCAGACACACACTCTCATACACACCCCAACCCACACACACGTGCGCATACATGCACACACACATACACATCCGCAAACACGCACACACACTCACAATCACACACACACACACACCAGCATACATTCACACACACTCATACACATGCACAATTTTCAGAAAACACACACCCAACCCACACACATACACACATACATGCACAAACACACATACACACGCATGCACACACACAAACATACACATACAATCACACATACAAACTCGCAGACACACACTCTCACACACACCCCAACCCACACACACGCGCGCATACATGCACACACACATACACATCCGCAAACACGCGCACTCATACACATACATGCACACACGCAAACACACACACATGCAAACACACACACCCGCAAACAAACACACAAACACACACTCTCCATCACACATACACACACGCACACATGCAAACACACACCCAACCCACACACATACACACATACATGCACAAACACACATACACACACAAACATACACATACAATCACACATACAAACTCGCAGACACACACTCTCATACACACCCCAACCCACACACACGTGCGCATACATGCACACACACATACACATCCGCAAACACGCACACACACTCACAATCACACACAGACACACACCAGCATACATTCACACACACTCATACACATGCACAATTTTCAGAAAACACACGCCCAACCCACACACATACACACATACATGCACAAACACACATACACACGCATGCACACACACAAACATACACATACAATCACACATACAAACTCGCAGACACACACTCTCACACACACCCCAACCCACACACACGCGCGCATACATGCACACACATACACATCCGCAAACACGCACACACACTCACAATCACACACACACACACACCAGCATACATTCACACACACTCATACACATGCACAATTTTCAGAAAACACACATACATGCACAAACACATACACACACAAACACATACACACACCCCAACCCACACACATACACACGCATACACGCATACCCACACACACACATACATGCACACATACGCACACAGACATACATGCACACAAACACCAGCAAACACGCACACATACACACGCCCGTAAACACACACATACATACACAAACACATACACACACTCTTCCACACACACATACACACAAACACATACACACACCCCAACCCACAGACACATAAACACCCACACATGCAAACCTACACCTTCACACATGCACGCAAACACACACACATACACGCACACACCCACACACATACGCAAACAGACATACACACATACACGCAAACACACACGCGCATGTACATACACGCACGCTCACACGCGCACTCATACACATACATGCACACACGCAAGCACACACACATGCAAACACACACACACGCATAAAGATGCATAGCACACACATACACAGACACACATGCACGCACACACACACGCAAATACACTCAGGCACACACACGCACAAAGATGTATAGCACACCCACAGACACATACACACCCACGCCCGCAAACACGCACACACACGCCCGTAAACACACACACATACACATACACAAACATGCACGCACACACACACGCACACACATACACGCACACACGCACACATGGACCTTGTTTCTAAAAATAATTTTTAGGGATTCAGGGGGTCTCAAAACATATATTTCGGGTGAAATCTCGACATCGATTTTTTGGGCGGATTACAATACTTTCCCTATTTACAATTCGTAATAGAGAAATCGTTTGTCTCATATAAATGTCTTTATTAGAAAGAACATGAAAAGTTTCGAGAACACAAAAATGCATTTTAAATTCTCACAAGTATATACATTAATTCAATAATACTTTTTCCATACGTTTATCACAGTCAGTTTGAGCAATATTAACACGATAAGTTTTACCACGTACAGGATTCGTTCCGCAAACCTACGGACAAAGTAAACACATCGTAATAACTCATACATAGAGAAAACAGGGTTCTTTCCACATTCCAAGAAGTTATTTGGCGTAAGAGTAAACTCGTTTAAAGATGTGTTCCTTAACCCACTCTTGCATTAAATGGAGTAGTCATAATGTGTTCCTGCACCACCAATTTGAATCTCATTAGTATATCAGAGGGTTGTAGTAATTGTATCGTATGAAAACGGTTTTTACTAATTCTCCAAGCTTCATATTGGTTTCTCACGTCTGCAAAGAAATTGCAAGATATGTTGTGAAGTCCAGAAGAGAGGAGGATTGTGTTACCCTCATGCAGTTAATTTATTTTTTCAAAACTGACAGGGGGTAACATTTCCAACTGTCACATAAATATATCAAGATCTGTAAGGGGCCATTCATTGTAGGGTTTCTTCCCTTACGTTCTTTTTTCGAAAACACGTGCAGACACGTCTATACTCGCCCCTCCTTGCAAGTTGTAACTTGTTCTTTTCAAAACTGACAGGGGGTAACATTTCCAAATGTCACATAATTTTTTGTTTCAAACCCCCCATAAATATGTCAGTTTCTCAAAGGATCCATTAAGATAACCATCTTTTTCATCCTCACTTGGAAGGGTGCGAAGACCACCCCCCACTGACCTTCAGAATTTGGCGGGAGAGGGCGAAGACCACCTGCGCTGGTCTTGAGAATCTGTCAACAGTCAGAGGGGAGGGGGGAGGGGGGAGGGGGGGAGGGGGGGAGGGGGGGTGTATTGTTATGCTAATTGAGCCAAAGGGAACATGTCCCTTATGCCACTTCTTGAGCCAAAAGGAACACATTATGACTACTCCATTTAATGCAAGAGTGGGTTAAGGAACACATCTTTAAACGAGTTTACTCTTACGCCAAATAACTTCTTGGAATGTGGAAAGAACCCTGTTTTCTCTATGTATGAGTTATTACGATGTGTTTACTTTGTCCGTAGGTTTGCGGAACGAATCCTGTACGTGGTAAAACTTATCGTGTTAATATTGCTCAAACTGACTGTGATAAACGTATGGAAAAAGTATTATTGAATTAATGTATATACTTGTGAGAATTTAAAATGCATTTTTGTGTTCTCGAAACTTTTCATGTTCTTTCTAATAAAGACATTTATATGAGACAAACGATTTCTCTATTACGAATTGTAAATAGGGAAAGTATTGTAATCCGCCCAAAAAATCGATGTCGAGATTTCACCCGAAATATATGTTTTGAGACCCCCTGAATCCCTAAAAATTATTTTTAGAAACAAGGTCCATGTGTGCGTGTGTGCGTGTATGTGTGTGCGTGTGTGTGTGCGTGCATGTTTGTGTATGTGTATGTGTGTGTGTTTACGGGCGTGTGTGTGCGTGTTTGCGGGCGTGGGTGTGTATGTGTCTGTGGGTGTGCTATACATCTTTGTGCGTGTGTGTGCCTGAGTGTATTTGCGTGTGTGTGTGCGTGCATGTGTGTCTGTGTATGTGTGTGCTATGCATCTTTATGCGTGTGTGTGTGTTTGCATGTGTGTGTGCTTGCGTGTGTGCATGTATGTGTATGAGTGCGCGTGTGAGCGTGCGTGTATGTACATGCGCGTGTGTGTTTGCGTGTATGTGTGTATGTCTGTTTGCGTATGTGTGTGGGTGTGTGCGTGTATGTGTGTGTGTTTGCGTGCATGTGTGAAGGTGTAGGTTTGCATGTGTGGGTGTTTATGTGTCTGTGGGTTGGGGTGTGTGTATGTGTTTGTGTGTATGTGTGTGTGGAAGAGTGTGTGTATGTGTTTGTGTATGTATGTGTGTGTTTACGGGCGTGTGTATGTGTGCGTGTTTGCTGGTGTTTGTGTGCATGTATGTCTGTGTGCGTATGTGTGCATGTATGTGTGTGTGTGGGTATGCGTGTATGCGTGTGTATGTGTGTGGGTTGGGGTGTGTGTATGTGTTTGTGTGTGTATGTGTTTGTGCATGTATGTGTGTTTTCTGAAAATTGTGCATGTGTATGAGTGTGTGTGAATGTATGCTGGTGTGTGTGTGTGTGTGATTGTGAGTGTGTGTGCGTGTTTGCGGATGTGTATGTGTGTGCATGTATGCGCGCGTGTGTGTGGGTTGGGGTGTGTGTGAGAGTGTGTGTCTGCGAGTTTGTATGTGTGATTGTATGTGTATGTTTGTGTGTGTGCATGCGTGTGTATGTGTGTTTGTGCATGTATGTGTGTATGTGTGTGGGTTGGGCGTGTGTTTTCTGAAAATTGTGCATGTGTATGAGTGTGTGTGAATGTATGCTGGTGTGTGTCTGTGTGTGATTGTGAGTGTGTGTGCGTGTTTGCGGATGTGTATGTGTGTGTGCATGTATGCGCACGTGTGT
Source organism: Tenodera sinensis (assembly GCA_030765045.1). Taxonomy (NCBI): domain Eukaryota; kingdom Metazoa; phylum Arthropoda; class Insecta; order Mantodea; family Mantidae; genus Tenodera; species Tenodera sinensis. The sequence continues at coordinate 114,793,187 of CM060968.1, forward strand.
GTGGGTTGGGGTGTGTATGAGAGTGTGTGTCTGCGAGTTTGTATGTGTGATTGTATGTGTATGTTTGTGTGTGTATGTGTGTTTGTGCATGTATGTGTGTATGTGTGTGGGTTGGGTGTGTGTTTGCATGTGTGCGTGTGTGTATGTGTGATGGAGAGTGTGTGTTTGTGTGTTTGTTTGCGGGTGTGTGTGTTTGCATGTGTGTGTGTTTGCGTGTGTGCATGTATGTGTATGAGTGCGCGTGTTTGCGGATGTGTATGTGTGTGTGCATGTATGCGCGCGTGTGTGTGGGTTGGGGTGTGTGTGAGAGTGTGTGTCTGCGAGTTTGTATGTGTGATTGTATGTGTATGTTTGTGTGTGTGCATGCGTGTGTATGTGTGTTTGTGCATGTATGTGTGTATGTGTGTGGGTTGGGTGTGTGTTTTCTGAAAATTGTGCATGTGTATGAGTGTGTGTGAATGTATGCTGGTGTGTGTGTGTGTGTGATTGTGAGTGTGTGTGCGTGTTTGCGGATGTGTATGTGTGTGTGCATGTATGCGCACGTGTGTGTGGGTTGGGGTGTGTATGAGAGTGTGTGTCTGCGAGTTTGTATGTGTGATTGTATGTGTATGTTTGTGTGTGTATGTGTGTTTGTGCATGTATGTGTGTATGTGTGTGGGTTGGGTGTGTGTTTGCATGTGTGCGTGTGTGTATGTGTGATGGAGAGTGTGTGTTTGTGTGTTTGTTTGCGGGTGTGTGTGTTTGTGGAGATGGTGGTGGTGGGTATTGGTGATAGTCGTGGTGATGTTGCTTATGGTGATATCTGTTCTGGTGGTGGTGGTGGTGGTGGTGGTCGTATGGTGGTGGTGGTGGTGGTCGTATGGTGGTGGTGGTGGTGGTGGTGGTGGTGGTGGTGGTGGTGGTGATGGCAGTGGTGGTGGTGGTGGTGGTGGTGTCTAATTAAAAGCATTAAAACATACTAAAGATGTGAAAACTTAGAAAAATCACGAGGAAGCTTTAAAAATTCTAAAAAAATCATAATACCGCACAAATGGCTAAAATACCTAGCAAACCTCTAAAATAGCATTAACATACCGTGAAATGTTTAGAAAATGCTTAGGATTCGCATGTTATGGGGTCCAATAACTTCGACTTCAACGTAATAGGTTAGAACATATTTTACTGATAGTTTAAAGCTCTATAAAGAGCTAGAAAACAATGTTGGATAAAGCTGAGAAAAATACTTTAAAAGAAGCAGGTCAGATCCGGATAGGTGGCGGGGTTAGCCTTAGAAAACTGCATGCTGTGTTCGAGATGTTAGCACCAAAACATAATATAGAGCTATGCGAAAGGATCATACACCTGAATAAAAGTTTATGGTATTGCTGGATATGGGGTCGTTGGTGATGGTGTCGATGTAGGTTATGGTTGCGCTGGTGATGGTGGTGGAGGTGATAATGCTAGTTATGATGGTTGTAAAGGAAATGGTGTTGATGGTGTCGTTATAGCGATGCAAAACTCAACAGTCGCTTTCACATAATCTGCGGGCACGTGACGTAGAAATAGTGGTGCTACGTGATACTTCAAATACCATGAGAAAACTTTATTTTCTAGACTGAAGCTCTATAAAAGAGCTGCAGAAGCCAGCACTGACGAATATGGCCTTCGAAATTCTTTAAAGGAATACAAGGCTTGCAAGGTTAGACACTAAAACGCATAAGCAATGCCCTAGGTGATCTCATTAGAAAATGCTGAACTACTCTAAAGAATAATAACCGGGATTAACATGCATAACATACCGGCAAGGGCGACGAAATGCTCTTAACGGCTTCTTCAACATCAAGGCTAAAAGATCTGGTGTTAGTTCAAGAAAAAGGAGGAATTAAAAAAAACAAAAAAAAACAAGAATGCTCGTTAACAATGAAGAAATATCTCTTGAGGTTAATTTAGGTTTAAGTGTGTATGCCTTAGAAAAATTACCCTAGCCATATTAAGTTGCCACCAGGAATCTTGAAAAAAAGTTGAAATGGGGTGGGGGGAGGGCTGAGAATATAAGAAGAGATCATTGAAAAAAAAATGCATTGACACTAACCAGCTTTAACTTCTATCAGCTGAAGAAATTAGTGAAAAACCGTCTAAAAGCTCTCATAAAGGTTCTCAATACTTCTGTCAGTGACAAACATGTTAGAAGCCAAGTTCTGTAACGTTATGAAAGTGGCCAGAATAGGTGACCAGATTAAGTGAACAGATTAGGTTAGGCTAGGTTAGGGGAAAATTTGAAAGTATAGCATATAAGATAATGCCATGTAACGAACGTGGAACGATCTGTAACTATAATAGAAGCCAGTGAGACAGTAAAACTGTGAGAGATTGGTTCTAAGCCTATTAAAAGACTCCGAAATTCACTAGATGTACCATGAACATCCTTCTAAAGGTCACAAAGGCATCAAAAAGCCAGAAAGGGACTATGTTAGCTTGATTAATATGCTTGGGTGGTGAGAGTATGGTTAGGTTAGGATAGCTTGGGTTGGGCTATGTTAGCTTGATTAGTATGCTTAGGTGGTGAGAGTATGGTTAGGCTAGGATAGCTTGGTTTGGGCTATGTTATCCTGATTAGTATGCTTAGGTCAGGTGAGTATGCTTAGGTGGTGAGAGTATGGTTAAGTTAGGATAGCTTGGTTTGGGCTATGTTAGCCTGATTAGTATGCTTAGGTCAGGTGAGTATGCTTAGGTGGTGAGAGTATGGTTAGGTTATGCAAGCTTGGGTTGGGCTAATTTAGCTTGATTAGTATGCTTAGGTCAGGTGAGTATGCTTAGGTGGTGAGAGTATGGTTAGGTTAGGATAGCTTGGGTTGGGCTATGTTAGCCTGATTAGTATGCTTAGGTCAGGTGAGTATGCTTAGGTGGTGAGAGTATGGTTAGGTTATGCAAGCTTGGGTTGGGCTAATTTAGCTTGATTAGTATGCTTAGGTCAGGTGAGTATGCTTAGGTGGTGAGAGTATGGTTAGGTTAGGATAGCTTGGGTTGGGCTATGTTAGCTTGATTAGTATGCTTAGGTCAGGTGAGTATGCTTAGGTGGTGAGAGTATGGTTAGGTTAGGATAGCTTGGGTTGGGCTATGTTAGCTTGATTAGTATGCTTAGGTCAGGTGAGTATGCTTAGGTGGTGAGAGTATGGTTAGGCTAGGATAGCTTGGGTTGGGCTATGTTAGCTTGATTAGTATGCTTAGGTCAGGTGAGTATGCTTAGGTGGTGAGAGTATGGTTAGGCTAGGATAGCTTGGGTTGGGCTATGTTAGCTTGATTAGTATGCTTAGGTCAGGTGAGTATGCTTAGGTGGTGAGAGTATGGTTAGGTTATGCAAGCTTGGGTTGGGCTAATTTAGCTTGATTAGTATGCTTAGGTCAGGTGAGTATGCTTAGGTGGTGAGAGTATGGTTAGGTTAGGATAGCTTGGGTTGGGCTATGTTAGCTTGATTAGTATGCTTAGGTCAGGTGAGTATGCTTAGGTGGTGAGAGTATGGTTAGGTTAGGATAGCTTGGGTTGGGCTATGTTAGCTTGATTAGTATGCTTAGGTCAGGTGAGTATGCTTAGGTGGTGAGAGTATGGTTAGGCTAGGATAGCTTGGGTTGGGCTATGTTAGCTTGATTAGTATGCTTAGGTCAGGTGAGTATGCTTAGGTGGTGAGAGTATGGTTAGGCTAGGATAGCTTGGGTTGGGCTATGTTAGCTTGATTAGTATGCTTAGGTCAGGTGAGTATGCTTAGGTGGTGAGAGTATGGTTAGGTTATGCAAGCTTGGGTTGGGCTAATTTAGCTTGATTAGTATGCTTAGGTCAGGTGAGTATGCTTAGGTGGTGAGAGTATGGTTAGGTTAGGATAGCTTGGGTTGGGCTATGTTAGCTTGATTAGTATGCTTAGGTCAGGTGAGTATGCTTAGGTGGTGAGAGTATGGTTAGGCTAGGATAGCTTGGGTTGGGCTATGTTAGCTTGATTAGTATGCTTAGGTCAGGTGAGTATGCTTAGGTGGTGAGAGTATGGTTAGGCTAGGATAGCTTGGGTTGGGCTATGTTAGCTTGATTAGTATGCTTAGGTCAGGTGAGTATGCTTAGGTGGTGAGAGTATGGTTAGGCTAGGCTGTCTTGGGTTGGGCTAGGCTAGGCTAGGTTGGGTTAGCTTGGTCAGACTATAAGATAGAGGAGTTGGTAATGATGATGATTGTTGGCGAGTTAGGTTATTCGTGAAATGTAATCAAAATAATAATGCGAGAAATGCAATAAATGACTGGATAAGTTAGACTGCTCTTCAACTACTATAAAACAAAGCTATTACTGAAGAAAACTTAGTGAAATGTCTTTAAATCAATTAAAATAACTCTAACAGCGTTAAAAATGTCTACTTGAGTGTCTTAAAACATCTTCAAACTGGCGGAAAAATGCTTCTCATGTGTCTAAGATGCCCTGAAAATCCTCAAAATACCTGTGAAGGAGCTAAAATGTCTTAATTAGCGCTCAAAAATATCATTAAAAGCGTCTAACGCCTATAAAAGTGTTTCAAGGATTCTGAAAAACCATGCAAAATGTTGGTGACAAAGTCTAAAATACTCCTATTGTGCTTAAGATGTCTCTAAAATGGCTGAAACGATAATTCACTGGTAGAGATACGTCTAACAACCTTGAAATAGCCGGTTCAGTATCCCCGATATCGTGAAAATTATCTTCCATTACCCTTCAAAGTGTTTAAAGCAAACAATAATACACATGGGCGTCCAGAATAACTCTAAGATTGCCTTAAATAACGTAAAATTCGTCTAAAATACTCTGAAAATGTTTAAACTGTACGTAAAAGTCTTCAGAATATCTGGAAACAGGCTGAAATATCTACCAGCGAGTCCAAACGGACCTCAAAACACCCTGCAAATATATAATATGGCGTCTAAATCACTCAAAATTGCCTGGCCGTTGTGTAAAATAATTTGTAAAAGCGTCCTGCACAGCCTAAAGCAACTAAAATATCTGTTAACGGTCTATAAACAACGTCAAAATACCATGAAACCTCTGAAAAATCGATCAAATAACCTGTATTATCTTCAAAATAGTCTGAAAAGTTCTTAAATATGTTGTAAAAGCAGCCTGAATATACTAAAAGTGCTTAAAAAAGATCTATCAGAGGACTCAAAATAGTATCAAAATGTTTATGAAATTCCTAGAGGGAGATCAGCACAGCGTATGGCAGGATAGAATAGAGAAGCAAAGGAGGGAATAGGATAGATGATGAGAGGACAGAATGAATGTCTAGAAACGTATCATGTTAGTAGAATAGAATAAATAATAATAAGAGGATCTACCTTAGGTTAGGCTAGGCCAGGTTAGATTAGGTTAGGTTAGACGAGTAGAAGTATGGGGCTTAGGTAAGGTTAAAATATCTTAATAAATAGGAAGGTTTAAGCTCCTCTTAGGTTAAGTAATGCTAGGTTAGGTTACCCGAGTAGTAGTATGAGGCTTAGGTTAGGTTAGGTTAGGTTAGACGAGTAGAAGTATGGGACTTAGGTAAGGTTAAAATATCTTAATAAATAGGAAGGTTTAAGCTCCTCTTAGGTTAAGTAATGCTAGGTTAGGTTACCCGAGTAGTAGTATGAGGCTTAGGTTATGTTAAATTATGAAAGACTGAGTAAGAAGAGTAGGAGCTGGGCTAAGTTAGGTTAGCGCAGCGATGAGGGGGGCGAGGTAACATTATATTGGGGTAATATATTCAATCAAGATAGAAAGCTCTTGCATTAGGAGACATACAGCAATATAGTGGACGACATACTCAGCTACCATGAACGCTCATAAACATACATACACTGCTATAGGCTTTAAAAGTTATCCCTAGAGATTCATTCAAACACCTACAACGTCCTGCTTCCCCTGTCACCTTACGTATTAATGCTTAGATTACGCATGGCGGCCATCTTGCCCATAAAAAAGTGCGCCAGCTCTGTCCTAACCTATCTACTGTGGACCAGTCTAATATTGCATTGTCCTCAAATACCTTGGTTGTGCATGCACCACCACATTTTCTGAACCTTTGCATGATGTGTATAGTTGGGCCGCTCTTTGCGTTTCCTGTTCGGCTTCTTTGATTCTAGCTTTGCGGTAGCTTGACATTAATAAAGTGGTCACTTTGTAGGGAACTGGAAAGCCGACTTTCGGCTTTCGGTGAGTGCCTCCTGAAAGGATTCCACTCTGAGCCTTTATGCAGGCTATTATTATTACGTTGCCATGGCAAATTCAGGTCGATTTGAGTTAGTTTTCCGTATTGAATACCGCGGATTCAAACGAAGCTCAGCCACTGGATGCGATCCACTTATTTAATGTGACCCGATCGAAATTGTGTTGCATGGAAACACTTACGGATTCAAATCGATTTCAATCCGACAAAGATGCTAACTTCTGCTGTACTCGTTGCAACACGCTGCGCACACGTCAAAGACAACAAAAACATTCACTAACCTCAAAACCTTGTTAAAATGTGCAGAAAAGATAATATTTTTACAAGTTCACCAATATAAATGAAGTGACCAACATACAAGCTTGAATTATTTGTGCTTGAGCCTTGCATATCCAAATCGTTTTCATTCCCGGATTAAGGAAGCGCGGAAATGGGAATAGGCTCAAATCGAGTTGAATCTCGAATGAAAGCGCAGTATTTATATCAGACCCGGTAGGTAGGGAGGAGGTGAGAGTACTCAACGGCCAAGGGACGCGAGCCAACGTGTGGGTTTTGAACCCCCCCCCCCTTTTCGGTGACAGTTATAGCTCGCGCATTCGATTTTGAACACTGAGCTACACACAGAAAACAGCGAGCTGGGATCCCTCTCTCCTATTATCTGTGTTACCTCTCCTATAACAGAGTTATTTTTAGAAGTGGCGAATGGCTGAAACGAAGTGGTTTATGGTCGAGTTCACTTTTGTGTTTATAAGACTATAGAGATGTCAGGTTAGTATCTCTCCGATTCCCATGCAGTAAACATCGGGAACAGCGCGTGATTAAATGCAGTACCCGCTTGCATTATCAGCAGTGTTTTGTTTATTTCAAGGAAGGAAACTGAGACGTTTCCCCACCATAAATTTTCATGACGTCACTCGCGCAGATCTTAGCACGTCAAAATATCCTCTGTACTTGATACAATACGTTGTGTGAATGGTCTGCCCCCCCCCCCCCCCCCCGCTCCCCTCGACTGTCCTGTGTGGACACGTATGAAATACGAGAAACAGTCCAGTGATACTTAGGGGGGTGAAAACACATAATGAAATAACGCTGCTACTGAAGGCAGTACTGACTCACATCAAAGCTTTCATTTAAATATTTCAGTGTTAAAAAACGATTGCGCGAGCGATAGTACTTAGGCAAGAGATGGCTTCCCGCCTCCGACCCACTGAGATCCAGGGAGCCGAACTCCGTTTTCCATTAGGAACGGCACCTCTTTTATACACTATCATCCCAGCTTACGCCACTTTGATCCCACACGTTAACCATTAGAGTAGCACAATAATGCATGTTCTAGTCAATCTCAGAACCCTTTATCAAATATACATCCTGTGTAGTGAACTGAATATTAGCTACAAGTCACGAGGAGATGCATTGCCCCAGCTAGCATCACTTTTGTGCAGTGCGAAATGAGCGAAGCAGATACCGAACAAAGCAAAAATACTGAAAGATAAAACAGTTTGGACTACATCGTACGAATTATTAAGGGAAGACGGCGAAAACGTTGGTTCTTAAGCATCAGTCTGTGCTTCTAATGACACCGAACAAATGTTGTTTTGGTGCCAAAGACCACCAGACGTCAACATGCACGGTTGTCAGATCCAGCAATTTTACAGCATTTTCTCACTTCTCACTTCCTACTTGTCTGCAGTTGTGTTGACGAGAGTGAATGTTTTATCTATATTTTGGCAGCGGTTATGTTGCGAAACATCCCCAGAACATTATAGTCCTTCGTTAGAAAGGACTCCCAACTTTATTAAATAACACTAACGTCTCAGCTATAAATGCCAATCTTATGCATGGTGTTCTTGATGTTCCCATTATGGCCACTACGCCAATCTTCATCTTGAATATCAGTCACTTCTGTACATTGCCTCAACGGTAGCAACAATTAAAAAGGGTTTGCTTCAAATTCTTGCAACTCGAGGTAATTTAAGCTCTTCAGAAATAACAGGCATACTGCCGTGGCTGCGAGTAGCAGAATTATTATTGGAATGAAAATACTACTGACCATTGCAGCCTTGGGTTTGCTCACTTATATGTCGTGACGCTTTCATGTTAATAACAAAGTTATATTTATTACAAATATTAAAGTAGAATGTTGCATCCCATCATCAAACTGTCCCCTAGAGGCACGCCAGGTGTTTTAACAGTTCCTTAACATGCAAGCCCTGAAATTTCAATCAACTTCGCTCTCTCGCGTGCTTCTGTCCATTCGGAAGCAAGCATGACTCAGATTCAATCAACAAATTGGATGGGACCTTCGGGGCGTTCTATTTTTTTTTTTTTTTTTTTTTTAAATAATGAGGTTTTCAAGTCTCCAAAACAACACGGGTGTCCTACAAATTATAGATGAATGTAATTTTTTGTTGCGAGCTAGACGATAAACAATAAGTTAACCATCATTAGTAGGGTTCGAACCTTTATACAATTATCGCCAAAGGAGGTGATCGGAAGCTACGTCCACAAGTGCAGAGCGTGACGTCATTGTGCGGCAACAGTGCCAGCACAAAACACACTGCCTACAGCGCTTAGCGTCTCTCGAATGTTCACTAGTTCCACACAATAAAATGCCTACAGCACGAAAATCGAAATATTCACGTATTGCTGAACTTGAACAAGAATTTGGGAGTAAATATTTTACTGAAAATAGTGACAGTTTTGCAAAAAATGTATTTACAACGTTCTTACGTCGACTGTACCTTGCCTCCTCTGTGTTGTGATCATGTGACAGACTGACCCTTCCACTTCCTACAGTTCAAACCCTGGAACTTGTTTCCTGTACGAAGGTTCGAACCCTAATCATTAATCTTTAGGCCGTTAAACGCTATGCTGTTGGACGGAGTATTTTTCAGTGAATGAAACAGCGGAGTTGCAGCGATTCAAAGACATGCTAAAGTTCGAGATAATTCTCTTGGATTGTGGAGCAAAAACTTAGGCTAAAAGCAAATCGGTTTGGTGATGTAGCATTATCAATAGCAATGTTAAATTTTGGAAGATGAAATTATATTTGGATGATCATGTGTAACATTGCTAAAACAGAAATACAAAAAAATCATACAAAATAAAACCCGGAATACTTCAAGTTATCTCAATATGGTAACTCAGTCGTAATTGATTCAACACATAATCTGTGGATGTGTATTCAGTTCTCCTTTAGTTCGCAATATACCCAATATTCGCTCAAAATGTATTGCATACTATTTTACTAAACTAATATAAACACAAAGGAAGTAATCTAAATTCTATGTTTTGGTGCTCACTAAATGATAGTTTTATGACTGCGGAATACTGGACCTGAAATCTGCTTGAACACTGCAACAAATCGGAGATTAAAAATAAGCATATAAAATAAAAACGCTTATATAGATCATTTATTGATTAAAAGTTAGATTGAAGAAACAAAACATAATAAGTTGCTTCTTTCTGTTGGCTTAACTTTGTCATTCAAGGTGTTAGATTACACTTCTGTCCTCATAATTATTCCTATAAGCACCATTAAAGCATAAGACCATGACCACAATATAGGTGCTGCATTCTAGGGTCATATTTGTGAACTACATGGTTTGCATAAAAGGAAGACATTTTTATGACTCGACACAAAATTCTAAGAACATTTTTTTTTTTTTTTTCGTAGGGGTGATTGGACATCGACAAATTTGGGCTTTCATTTTCCAGCAATATTTTACAATTTCGATGTAATAAGTCCACAGCTGTATAATGTTCTGATATGCACGTTAAATATCTAAGACATTTCTGGTAGTGTAGATGTTATTAATGACTTTGTTTCTTGAATAGTTTAATCCTCATCCCAATCAAGAGCCTTGCAATAATTTTATAAAAGGAATTATTAATATTGTGTGAGTAATTAAGTTTAGAGAATGTCAAAAATTTGTGAAGTTTTAGATATTAATAAATAGTAATAATAATAATAATAATAATAATAATAATAATAATAATAATAATAATAATAATAATAATAATAATAATAATAATAATAATAATAATAATAATAATAATAATAACAATAACAATAATAATAATAATAATAATAATAATAATAATAATAATAATAATAATAATAATAATAATAATAATAATAATAATAATAATAATAATAAAGCAACAAAAACAGAATATACAAACAAAACTGCATAGTAATGATATCTAGTGTATTTAAACGACGCGAAAGCAGCAAATATAAGTGGAAAATTGATTTGTGTATACGTATGTTTGGGTTGCCAATAAATTGACAATATTTTAGAATTAAGGCTTGTTTGCTTATCCTATAACACATCGTGTTAAAATGAACTATCTCTTGCAGAAGGGCACGCTATCAGAACATCTTGCCTTGTGTTAAATATTTTGAACGAACGCCGAGTGCTGTGGGATGAATTCGTGGGTAATTAATAAGGCAGCGGGTCCCAATGCACCTATTCAACTGCTCCCAAGTAAAACAGCTACGCATCGTGCTGCGCCATATCCACTGGCAGCCCCGCAGTTTCCTTCCTGTAGTAAATGACTTAACATTTGGACCTGAACTACAAAATTGATGGAAGAAATGCCTCTCTGAAGTGAATGGCTGGAAAGGGGATCTGGTGAACTATTACAGTATTCAAACAAGTGCGAGAAACGGACGTGTGTGAATTTCCACAGGGATAACCTCCGCGAAGTACTACTTTGTTCAAATTCTCGCTATCTGTTGGTCATATTCGTAACGGATGTAGAATTCATTCGTCCAGAGAAGTGGCTGTTTCTTCGAGAAATTAACATCAATGAATACTGCCGAGAAACTGAACAACTGATAAACAGATACTTAATTCTATAACTGGAAATAGAACCGAAAAGGTCACTTGATATCCAAGGAAATATTTATTTCCACCCGTTTGCATACAGTTGATAGCTACACTATTTGTACAAAATTTAGAAAAATGCAAGGGTATCTTGATTATTTAATGAGGCCTTCATGGCTTCCCCTTCTTTTCCTTTCTTTACCCCTTTCCAATGATAGTAGTATTCAAACTACTGACTGGACATAGCTATAACCAATGACACGTTTGCATGAAAGAGAAGTATTGATTATTTCTGACGGCTCAGTAAATCGTTACTCAGGTGTTGCGTCACAGTAAACATCAGAATCTTAACGTGGCCAGATTATTGATCTAAGGCAAGTTGGTAACACAGTTCGACAAGTTTCGGAAACTATGCAAATTCACAGAAATGCAATTAGATTTTAATGCCACCCAAGTAATTAGCGTAATAGACAAACATGTTTAAAGCTATTTCGATAGGAATTTTAATTACAGTATAAATATAGGGAGAATTTGTATTTTTGTATTTTTCAGTATAATATTGCATTATGCTTGCTGTGAACCTTTACGTAGTAAAAAATCGTTTAATCCAATAAATGCTGCTTATTTCAATCAATATTCGCAACCTTTTCCATAATAGTAATTAAGAATTTGGAGGTAAATATAAAGAAAATTAAAGCGTGGCCTTTCTATGAGACTAGGTGTATCCACCGCCCCCCACCCCCACCCCCACCCCACACACCTTTCCTTGTCACTACAGCGCCACGTTTCTTAGCCTCGTATTGCAACTGTCAAGAATTCATTGGTTAATAATCAGCCTTCGCCCCTTGCAAGATACCGTAAGATGATAACAAACTATGAGATGGTCCCAAATAGTGCATTTTACTAAATTTGTTTCGTGTACTGCCCAAAATGTGAGCGAAATACCCGTTTCTGGTTGAAGCTTTAGGTTATGTGTAACCCCAGAGAATGAATAATTATTATGAGACAGCACTGCTATCTACTTGAAAACCTTTTGCTCTCCCCAAAGAAGAAAGAAGAGCGTCTGTATGAGGAAGAAAAAGAAGAGAACGCATCCCCCACTTGTCAGGCACAGCCGTTCCCAATCATGTCAGGTTCATGTGGCACGTGAGGTCTCGAAACACGCACTTCCTGTCGCGTGGCGGACTTATAAATCATCTCGAACATGGGCAGTCGCAGTCGCTGTTTGTTACTCTCTTTTACATCACTAATCGACCTGTTTACATTCTACTTCTCATTTCCAATGACAAATGGCAACGCTTTTTCAGAGCGTTTTTTGTTTGCACATAAAACAAATGTGGCGTTGCCCCGAAAGAAAATATGCTAAGCATGTTTTTTCCGAATGAACGGCTATTTCTGTCCAACATGCTGGCAGTCGTCACAGAGCAACACCTGGACAAAAAATTGCACATGGTTAAAAATATATTTGCATCTGCGGGACAATTTATCCAAGCTATAAATATATATCGGAAGTTGCTGCAGATGTATTTCTTGCAAAGGTGAAAGTATATGCTAATCCTCATCGTATCTTCGGGTCTCCGTGTTGGTGGGAATCTCACCATTTTCTGTAACCTGTGGTATATTTATTAGCAGTTCTACAGAATAATTCATAAACAGCTGTTTTGTGTTAACTTCCTTTCAAACACACCAAGTGCTGGCGGAAAGTATTTCGATGCATAGCAATGTGCAAGAGATTTAAGGCAACAGTCAAATGTTTAAACCAGTGATCTAGTTTTATTTAAAATACAATATCTTAACCAACAACGAAATACGACTTCTTCTGTAGTAAGCATTGTTGGCATCTAAATAGAGAGGTCCTTTGTTTGATTTCCCCCTGAATGTGAGCCTTTTTTCTTAACCAGTTCCTATCTTCTGGAAGTGCGGAAGTGAACGCTCGAGTTAAACATTTTTCTGTAGGAAATTTCCGTCAATCTCTTATAGTTTCTCGGTTATAAAATATTAATACAAAATTCACTGGAGTTAAGCGTGCTTAAATGTATATGAACAGGAAGTTCAAAATATGCAGATTATTCTTCGTCTCCAATATACGTTTTAATCAAACTCGTTTTTCAAGATTTTGAGAGAATACATGAGTAGTTTGCATGAAAGGCAACCTTGAGATGGGTGGATCTTCTTGAGTAAAATGTATTTGTCCGACTTTTCATAGTTATGTTGTTAAAGCTATCCTCTTCACAACAACGAATTTTTTATTTTAACAAAATTTTCTTTTTGACGCCTAGGAGACATGAAAAGGTTTGTGTTTGTCACATGTTCATATTGTACTACATGTAAGCGAGAGAAAGTAATAAGTAGGTAATATTTATATTAATTCAACTGTATTTACGTCCACTTAATGACGTCATTAAAACGCACTGTGCAGTCTCATTCGTGTGACTTATGATGCGAAAATGGACTAAGACGTCCTAAACGTTATGGAGATCCCTCAGAAAGGCTTTTATTTTATCTGGTTTCCGATTTCATCAACAGCTTTCACAAAAATTCGTAGTTGTTAGTTAGCATCATGTTAGTTTAAATATCGTGTTACGTCTTTTGCGTTACACTATATGCTAAATAACATGGCAACGTGTCTCCGAGCAAATTATGGAGAAAACATTGTCCCTACAAGTATCTTGCGGCTTTTGAACTTACTTTGATCACAACATGTACTCCGATATGCACCCCTTGTTATGTGTTTGCACTGGTAGGATAGTGGACTCTTATTTCAACGTATAATCACACAGTGAAGATGCTCTATTCATTATCTGTACACAGAAATTGTATATTACTGTATGCAAACTATTGATTTTGAACTCCCAGGGAAATCAAACATAATATAGAAATTGTGATAAACTAAGGCCCGCGCTAAGGAGGATAGTGGACGTGTATTTCAGCGCTAGCCGGCAAATGAATGGTTTCAGACAGCTAAAGAGATTGTACTCGAGAAGTATGGCAAAACTTCCAGAATGACCTAATCCCTCGGCGGCTAAAGAAGTTTCTTGAATATCCCGTGGTTATAAAAAAAGTATATTCACTGCGGCAGTAATTCGCTATGGAGTTGTCATATTTTCTCAACGAGTTCTCTGAGCGATATAGCGATAGAAGAGGAGTTTTGCGTTCGAAGTCCAGTGAGTGACCGGAAGGGAGAAAGGAAGAATCATGGGGTGATCTCGGAAGAAAGATAGTGAGTCCTATGTTCGACAGTCTAGTAAGTGTTTGGACGAGAGAAGAGGCTGCTTTGTGCGTAGTTCATTACACCGCGGTGTAGCTGTGCACCGGTACGTGCCAAGGAAGAAATCAGAGTAAGGTTTTTTTTTCCCCTTGTTTGTACACGTATAGAAGTTTATACTGTAATATTAGCTGCTGATCTTCTAATTCTAGCTATGCTTTATTAAGGGGGTTTACGCACGATAGCGTAAACAATTTCTTACGAGGTCTGGGGCAAAACTGAGCAAAGTAACATTTTTCATAATTCGAAGATATCCCTTTAACAAGCGAAGTAGGTTAAGAATGAACTATTTAATATCTTATTCCCGGTGGAAATCCGCTTATTACAAATACACCTACTTGGTGTTGGGTAGCGTGTCTGTTACAGATTCAAAAGGTCCAAATAGAGATTAGGGTATATTACCGCATAAGATGTTTTTTTTTTTTTTTTTTTTTTTTTTTTTTTCTATTTTCCCCATCCTTCAAAGTAGTGTACCAATTGCGTAACTTTAAGCTCTGTAAACCCAGGCTCATTTGAGCATAATTCAACACATTTCACTCACTCATTTTTCTATGTGACATCCGGTTAAAAACTGTTACCCTACAAAAAAGACGTATTACAACAGCACAATTGTTGAGATATCCTTGATCCTCTGGTTGGAGAAAGCACCTCTAGTATAATTAAGCAAAAAGTATTGCTATTGTAATCATTATGTTAAAATGCCCTAGCAGGGACTGCTTAAATCGCGAATTTTATAATTGAGTGGTCTAATTGATGATTGGATATAGCTCATAACAAATTCTTATCTTGGATTTGTTAGACTTAAGAATTTGGGGTATTATTGCACGAGTTCTTTGAATACCCTATACATCTTTCGTAACAACTGTTAATACATATATATTTTTAACATTTCTGGTAATAACAACTCTATACATACAAAGTTATAGTTAGGTGTATTTGCATAACCGCTATGTAATAATAAACAAGCAGATGTATATGTACTAATTACATATGCATTTGAATAAATAGTAGTATGGTTGAAATTCATAATAATACGGTCTGCAGCAAATTAATAATATGCTAAATTCACTGCTCGGTGTTTAAGCTTTCTCACGAATATGCAAACATCCAGCGATTTCAACTACTCTTTGTTCACAAATATAAGCTGTAAGAAAAGCTCTGACTTAGCCATTTTGCTGTTGACGACTGGCGTATTATGTATAGCCGTATTCTTTTGAGCTCATTTTGTGGTTAGGTTTGATTTCCTCCCCTCATCTGTTTGTTCTGGTATGCACTGTGGCCTGGATTGATACTGAGCAGTAGGTTGGGTGGCTTAGTTGTGCCGGGGCCTTAAGTCTTCGAAATTGGCTATTACTACGTAGGTGCAAAGGGTCCAAGGGTGTTGACGCCAAATGTCAGAGTGCTGCATTCGCTTAGTATCTGTATACTAGAGAGCGAAATACTAGAACTTACTCCGGAGCTGGGTGTCAGTTGCTATATTTGGTTACGTGAGCGCAACTGTAATTACACCGGCACCTACTTAACCTTAACCTTAATGATGGTAAATGCATTACATGTCAGAGTAACCAAGCGGGAGAGCTGGTTCGATTCCCGGTACTGATGTGGGGTTTTCTCCCGATGGGAGACCTAGTCCGGGTTGCACACAGCCTCGTTAGGTCCCTGAAGGGTGCATTGAGGAGCTACTCGATTAAAAGGGATTAAATTATTAATAAAATAAGCAGTAATTCCTGAAATTTTCCATAACGGAAAACAAAGAAAGAAAAGGACCTTAATTGTTCACTACAGCTTACTAAGAACATCTATAACGTTAGGTGGTCCAGGTAATATAACTGATTTTCTGGAGTGAGATAAATATTTACGACTGTAATTATTCTTTCTAACGAGGTAATTTACTCAAGTGACAAAGCTAAATACGAAACATTTTATTAGCAGGGTCCGTTGAACTGTCACTTAAAGAATCCTCACTATTTTGCTATCTATTCTTAGGGAAATTACCACAGTCGAATTTCCTGTTCCATTAACCCATCTTGTTTCCAGTAACCATCGTCAATTCCTTTAGTGATCCCAGTAGCAAAACTTTTATGACATCATCTCCTGTGCTTGGTGATGAATAACATTTTGTCTTCATTATAACATAATTGCAGCTATTGCATCTGCAGTGAGACACGGTCTTCCTCCACGTATGAGTGACGTAAACAACTGTTGCGCATAGTTTCCGATACACCTGCTCACTTTGTCGGGTATTCTAGTAGTTGAGGGACACATGCTGCAGGTTGGTAATTACGTGACTTGCGCTCCGAAGTGACTAGTTCTTCAATCGTTTTATCATAGAGCGAACACGATACGGAAATCAAACAATTAGTTTGTGTTCTTGGTGTTTGGAGAGTGTCAATGTAATGCCCGAGAAGCATGGGCTCATGGTAGTTTTATTTTGACGAATGGACTACTTTATAACACCAATTAGAACGACTGTAGAACCATGGTTGGCGGCCGTCAATTCTCTTACAGCAGTAAGAGAAGCTGTAGCGGCGAATCCTCATACCAACTTGATATAGGAATAATTGTGCGGTAAGAAAAATAATAATAGATAAATAATTTCAATATGTTTAAATCAGTGCAGAATGTAGAAACAATAGTTGCAATTTGTCAGGGAAGAAGTCATTAGCAGGGTACCTGCCTCTTCGCGTTTAGAGCACACGGTCCGCAGCCCAGGAACTGCCGGGCAGCGACAACATAAACAAAGCTCCCACTTTGTGCACTCAGACAAACGACATACGGCTGCGTACTGATTATTTACCTATAGCATCCATAGATTCATAGATAGGGATCATTATTTTCGTAACCTATTGCAATGTATGACCATTTATTTTCAGTGTCTCAAAATAGAAAGAAAAGAAAAAGGGTAGGACACACACCATAGAAGTGAAACTTTTGTATTACGGGAAAACATTTTAATTATTCATCAATCACTTTTGAATAGCATAGATTGTGTTTATCAGTCATTTATTTACATAAAATTATACTTCAAACCGAATGAACTATGTACAAAATCTCGATTGAAAATATTGTGTGCTGTATTTTATTTGTTAAAATCAGAATACTGTAAATTATCACTGATAGGTACAAGAGGAGGTGGCTGAGTCAAGGTGCTAGTTGCTGGTTCATTGTCTTCATTATTTACTTAGTCCAAACTAGCAGTTTTCTACTCCTTTGCTATCTCGTTCAATGTCAGATCTGCTTTTTCTTCTTTTCATATTCTGAACTTTCACTTCACCCGCACGTGTTCTCTCACGCTACCTCTTGTTTCTTCTTAGGCATATTCACAACACAATTGTATATTTTCATGAAGAAAATAGATTATAAACAACGAGAACACTAAACAGTACTCGAAATGCGTTGGTTATACACACGAGTTTCAACAGATGCTCTGTTGACAACCAACAGCTATACTCAGTGATCGCCACGCCGCTCGAACGCAGTACACGCAACCAGGACAACGAGAATGAAAGAGAAATGTTTTGAATCTAACTCCACAATTGTATATGTACATCAATGTAGAAGTAGAGCCCTACACTAGAGATATACTTGAGTGTTTATTTCACTTACACAATTAATCCTGAGTTAGGTTCCGTGTTCGCAACTATTGCACTGTACTGTGCTATGCATCCTGGAGCGCCTGTCCATAACACAGCCAGCGCTTGGCCCTAGCGTGCATGGCAGGTGCTTGCTCTCTGTAAATCCTCGTCCGCCGGATCGGGGAGTATCCGAGTCCGGGGTCCTGCAGGGGATATGAAACCCGCAGAAGGGGAGGTAGTTGTACGAGTCCCCACCTGGAGTTTGTCTGCAGTCGTTAGAGACCCTGCCCTCTGCTTTTATCTTAGCCACCCTAATATCCTCTCACGTCACCCCTCACTAGGGGCGCCCCGTAAGAAGCATAAGCACAAAAGTTTTCGTTGGTCGAGGTGCTAAGTCTCCCCTCTGTGTTTATCACAGCGTAGATAAACAGTAGTATGGATAAGCCGCAAAGTAAGTAAGAAGTACATAATGTGTAGCAGTACAAATGTTACCAAATTGAATTGTTCTAATACTGAAGAGATTTGAGTTTATATCTTAATGGGAAACGCAGCTAAACCAACAGGACTTTTGCTTGAGGAAACCTGTCGAATAATAATCCGCTTATTCGGAGACTACACAAACAACTTAACAAAGTGAGATGTCTGAACAAGTACTGCTTTTTGTTATAACAGAAGCAGGCTCATACCTTTTTCTGGGGGAGGAAGGAAGGAAGTCTCGAATCCCTTGACCGCGGTATGCAACCGGTGACATCCGTTGTGGGATCACTCGATAACGTCCCTTGGGGCATTCTCGCTAAGCCCTTTCGGTCCCTTGACATCTGACCGCAACTATGATACTCCCTGGAGCATTATATCGAGCAAGGATGTCGTAACAGAGTTGCATGCTGACCCCGTTTTGCTATATTACCTACTTCCATTTTTCTATCAATAATGCATGCATGTAAAGGAATGCCACTACTTAAGGCAATCAGAACCATACTACTTACATCGTCCTTTTTGTTGCTTCTAAGGGTGACCATTAAATAACATATACCTATGGATACTTTAGTAGCAATCATAAGACCTAAGAGAAATAAGGACCACGTACATTTCTCAATAAAGATATAGACGACAAACTAAGGCCCGGTTGCATAACAGTTATTCTCTCACCCATCTTAAGATGATCTTCAGTCAAGCTGAACTAAGTTCATGGCATCTTGATCTAAGATCAAATCAGATTGGTAAATTTTCTCCAGCTAACTTGATTGAATTTAGATCAGCAGAACTGCAAATGAAAGATGTAGACAGTATAGTTGTAAATAAAATAATGAAATAGTAAATACTGCATTGTTCTAGTTATTTGAATACCAGGATCATTGCATCAAATGTTACGTCCTAAACAAACTCTTACAAGAGAAACAAAAATTGATTACTCCTAACCTAAAAATTGTTCACAAATTGTAAAATGTAAAGTACTGTGCGTGAGCCTTACTTCCAAAAAAAAGTGAAATCAATTTGCAATTCTGTTCTTCAAATGTAAGGAACATGTGTTGGTCTTAAATTTATTTTGATCCAATAATTGGTTAAACATTGGACTACCTCTATTTCCTTTGCTTCTATAACAAAATGTGCAATGAAGCTATTTCTACAGTTTTATTGCGATTAAGTTAAATAGATAGGAAAATAAGTTTTTGTAAGAATATCTTCTAGAAGATATATAAAGATAAACGAATTTAGGTAGAGAAAGTCCTTTGAATGTAACAACTAAGATTTTTAAAAGTTTAACCATATGTAATATAAGACACCTGATCTATCCAATAAATAGTCCAGCGGAGCCAGAAAATTTATGAGGTCACACCATCGAATGATTATTTGTGCTACTTGATAAATAAAATATAAATTTAAATACCTTATGGCAAAGATTTGACCAAAAATATTAAACTCTATAAAGATAACCCAAAATATGTTAATTGCGATTGGTGTGGATCGACTTACTGCCAACTAAGGAAAATTAAACCCTAGAGTTACATGTATTTCGATCTTCTCTTGTTTAACAGAAAACCTGTTTATAATCTCAAATAAATCTCGCTTCACTTTTAACATTAACAAACAAACTTTCTTCTGTAAAAATACGTTAATTATTAAAAGAACGATTATTAAAAACAGTTGTCAAATTGAAATGAAGTGGTACTTTCAACTTGTTAATCGATTGCAATGTGTAATAAATTGTTTGTCAGACTTTTTGGGATACAGTTGGCAACACTAAACAAACAAATGACCTGGTGATTTTCGTATATGATAATTGAACGCCTCTAAATATAAAATAATGTAAAACAAACGTAAATGTGTGCCTTCTAAGGAGTAACAATAAACATGCGCAAGTGGTGCACGATGTTCTTTCATTGTTTACCCAAAAGTTCTGAAGTAAAGGTCTAGATGCCAATCATGGTTGGGACCGTGCCAGTTGTATGGGTACCAGCATTTTGATGACAATAAATGATGCCTCTGTAGTGCTTGTCTCGTTGGTTTGGAAGGTTTGTCATCAAATATGTAAATCAATTCTATGGCCTGTGCAATGCTTTTACTTCAACTCCATTTGGATGTGGTACGGGTATGTTGCCCATTGAAAATTGCTTGCCATATTATGTTCACATACTGAACTATATGACTAGAAATGTGTGTTCTCAATATGTGTTGTCAATTGAAGCTGCAATACTGCGCCGCAAAGACAATCATCTTCCAGAAGAAATAGATAGTAATTTATATTTGATTACTAATAAACTGCATAGTTTGAAAGTGGAAGCATCAGCAATTATTGTTAGTAACTGAAAGAGAGTTTCAATTTATTGCATCAACATTGCATCATTTGCAAAACCTATTTGGGACTCGCTTGGCAACCGCTTTTACTAGGTGATAATGTTTTCTGCCCAGCCTTAAGCTTGCGACTTCATCATCATGAACCTTGCAGAAATAGCGTCATCATCCTCGACTTTGAAAATTCTACAGACTTGTCTGACAGCCAAGTTGCAGCTCCAACACTTAGGGTTATTGTTCCATAGCCGTTCCCCTCACTTCTCCGTTTTCTTTTCTCTTTTTTGTGTACTGAATGGGTGGATCACGTTTAACGTGCATTCTTAGAGTCAGGGCTATTAACGTGGAAACATCGTCAGCAACAAAGCAAGAGCACGGCCTATCTCTAATTATGTATATTTGCTTATATATTATATCACTAATTATTATCAGTAGATTTTATTCTTATTTTAATTGTCATATCTTTATTATTGCGTCATCTAATTAGAGTAGGTAAAAGAAGGGTTAGGCATACACAACGAAGGGGAACACCTAGCACACTTAGACCTGTATAGACCTACAGGTCACAGAGATGCGGGGAAGTCCTAAATAAATCTACTTGAAAACCTCTCCCTGCTAGAGAGGGCAATAAACGACCCCTGCACCAAGCAGCCCTGTAGTGTCCACAGGGAGTACTCTTTCCTTTGTCTGTTACCACCACACGCCACGAAACTTGGCCACCATCCATCCGTCGTGCTATAAAGAACAAACAACAATAAAGACCAAAGTTCACTATTGCGCATATCGAATGTGCACAGCTATTTCCAAATAAATTTCAGCTGGATACTTTAAAATTTAGTATTCAGAGCTGTCTAACAACAGTGACTACGCGTGTTAAAAGTGATTTTATTTTGTTCGTAGGATTCTACGATTGCCTTCAAGCCTCGTTCCACAGACATTCCTGTTAGCAAATTAAGCTCTACTTTAAACCCTTGCATCATAAATAACTATTATGAATCTTGCCCAACAGTACTAATTACGTAATACCAGTATTCCAAGTTGTCCTTACTTACAGAGAGATGTGACATCATTTTATGATATTTATTTTCTATTAGAAACGAGGACGCAAAAACCTCTGTACATTGTTAAATGTAGAATCATTAAAATCTAATAATTATTACAACGCAGTATGCTGTGCTGATGATGGGCTTTATCCAAGACCGTAACACCTGCTCTCTTCTCTCCTAGGAAGGGAATGTCTTGCTTATCGGTTCAGCGTGCCGGGTAATAACAAGTGAAATGCAGGGAGAGAAGCCAACGTCTCTGTAGATACGAAGTATTTTAATAAATGTTTCAAGTATTAAATATAAGACGTTGCCGAGTAATGAAAATCTACGTAATAATTCACTAGTGTGTTGTAAATTGTGGGGATGGTTTCAATCTTTTCCAAGCATCCAGCCCCAGAAGTCAGATCTACCCAAGCCAAAAACTGACGCTACTAGTAATAACCATTTCTCCTTAACTCCTTTCAAATTCCACTCGTATCTGCCAATGCCATGTTGCAACATAATTTCTATAGTAATAAAGGTCTCTTGATTTTCACCCTGACTTCGTCCATAAAACTCTCAGAAATCCTCGAGTTTCTCTGGTCTAAGCGAGGTAATGCACCTGGAAACTTGGTTTAATTGCTGGCGGCTAACTGCTCGACGAATTCTATGAACTGGCCTACGGAATCCAGCCCTGCGTTATTGACCTTATCAATGTAGTAACCTCAAACTACGCTCTAACGTTATATAGCATATTCCTCTGATGTTAAATTTGAAGTGTATCTGTTTGCTTGGTTACCCTATCAATTTTTATCCACAATATTGATTATAATTGCTTCATTTATTAATTTCGTTTTAAATTACTTATATATCATAAAGCTAAACGCAAAACTTGAGGCAAAATTTAAAACGTCTTAAAGTATCGACGATTTATTTCAAAGTATTAGATATAATTCGCTACCATCGAGTCTTGAGGTATCGAGATCCCGTCCCTATTATGGTTAAATATTCCCTTTGGTTTTCTCGTATGCCGCTCCTTCAGTATAATATAGACACAATGTAACAAAGGTTTGAGCGTTGCGAAGGGTTAAGATTTGAAGAACAGCAGTTTTTACTTCGAACCGAACGTGAAAAGGATATAAATCAGATGCTATAGGCTTCTGTATAACGCTAATGAAGTTGAAGATAATGGCACATATATTCAGGTTAGGACAGTTTGTGGTCGACCAGGATTTTTTGTACTGTTTGGTTTTGATATCGTAAAAAAGGGAAGGTTGGCCGAGCTTCACTGTTATTGGAGAGATTATGGAATGTTTTCTCTCCATCTCTGTCTGAACGGCAACTCGTGCCCTAACTCAAATGACTATAAGAAGTGGACTCACTCAACTGCGTGTCTGACGCGAGCCACGCGCTACTACGTGATCGGATTGTACAATTAGTTTACCCACATCCTTCATGGGCTGTTTGACTGTCATTCAAGAGAGCATGGCTCAAGAAATAAATTACCGAATTAAGTTCTAACCTCGTCACGAAGCTGTTCGCGGTCGTGTATCGCATACTCTTACAGCTCCGTCACTTGGGACAAAAAAGGGACCTTTTGAATTCACAAGGCTTTCTCTACTTACAACTATCCAGTGCAGTCAGAATTTTTAAAAATCTGATGTATTCCTGTCACATAAGATTCTCTACTAACTATTCCTACAAACACTTCATTTTAGTCGTGATAAACATTTGCAGAAAAAATTATTGTTAATTTTCTTATAGCTACAGGGAAAATACAGTAGACTGTGTTTTAAGAACTAGTCGCTATATGAAAGCTTTGAAATTCTGTTCTTTGCATAGCCAAGAGATAAAAAAGTGAATAACGACCTTCCATTTGAGAAACGTTCAAGTGTTGCAAAACTCACACAAATAATAAAAAATATCTCCGAAATGGTTCACTCCACAAAAAATGCATATGGACGTCAATTGTGTGTTTTAACGAGATCCACGTGTTTTGTATAGTAAGATTTGGTCTTTCTCTTACGGTTTACCAGTTATGCAAAAGTCATCATGGTCTATAACCAGAAAATTCAAAAATACATATCATTGGTCATAAAAATGTCTGAAACATATGACATTTTAATCAAAATCAGAACCATTTATGGCAAAATCAAAATTTTCAAAAAACATTTCCAAGTAAAGGGTAGTTTAGGGTGAAGGAATTTTCTTCAAAATCTTCGTTTCGCATTCTAGAAAACTTAATACCAACTTCTGTTTTTAATTGACTTTTTGTTTTTGAGTTATGCTGTTCACAGTCAGACTGACCTTTTTGGATTCAGGGGGCCTCAAAACATACATTTCCGGTGAAATCTCGACATCGAAATTTTGGATCGAATGCACTACTTCCCCTACTTACCATAGATAGTAGTGGAGAAAGCTAAAATGTGATATCTATGGGTTTGAAGTTCTTGTCAGTGAAACATCGAATATCGACTATTCACTTAAAACCTCAAATCTTGAAAATTCAAATCAGTAACGAAGAATATCTTGGAAACATAAAAGGTCTGACATAACCCTGGGTCCTTTTACACCTACGTTTTTCATGTGGAAATATTCCGGGTGCGGTACCTTTCGATGCCGTCTCCAATATATTTGTCTTGGATGCATCTGCTACCGGCTGCTGCAGTGGTTACCTATGGGATGTTTTTCTCAGGGTGCGCTTGATTGGCTGTGAAGATAGAAAACGCCTGTTAAATTGGCTAATAAATTTATTGAAGGCTAATCGAGTTGAAGTGAGTTGACGAGTATTTGAGGATATAGAATTAAACTGTTTCTGAATATTAGTACGCGAAACTATAATTTCTATCTTATCAATAACTTGCGGTTTAAAATGACCGTTTTCGTAATTCCAATGAGAAGCTTAAGTTGCCGTGAGTCACTGAAATGTTAAACGGAAAGTTCCCTTGTGGCGACCGCCAAGTTTGGATAACCTGAACACGGCCTTTAGACACTATGGACCCCGATAATCCATGGTGCTTGTGTAAGTTTGTAAAACACAAGAAAAGACGAATTTTATATGCGGTATTTTATCCATATAAGTTCCACCTATTTCATTGCTACTCCACCAAGTGTCTAATTATATTAAATTATACACAATTTTTAATCAGTAACTTTAAAATCCTAAGAATTCGTTTCCCTTTGTAAATCTCACCGAGTTCCATTACTTACATGGTTTTCTTGTGGACAGTTCGTCGCAACACCTAATTGTCTCAGTTACACTGACTTAACTAATGGCTTTCTTTAACATAAAACTTGGCTAGCTAATGCTTTCTTTTTCCCGGCCAAATTGTTATTCTTGAACTTCTTACATTATGCATTAATTTTAATGCAAGAAATTATTAATTGCAATGATTTCCCTATTATTTCTTTATAACATTATTAATCTTACCAGTGAATAATTCAAGATCACATTTACCACTCAGAATGAAGGGTTATGACGCTTTTCCAAAATACTCATAGTTGTTGCGTTAAATTTGTCACATTTGGTACAGTAAACTTTGAAGTTTCATTTTCCATAAATCCATATAAATAGCATGCGATATTGATGTTAATATATAATTATCGAGCTTTTTAAACACAAATAGCTGATTGTGTGTGTTGCCCTAGGATTTTTTAACCTAATTCAAAGCTTATGGGAGGATCTCGCATCATTGAAAAGGGATGTAGAGTAGATGTGTAAATAGAACACAAAATCGTGTTGTTACCTACATGTGAGTATTGTATTGTTTTTGTGCTATACTCTCATATTGCTGTGAATATGCAGTTTTTTCACTCGTTTCAGAAAAAAAAAATCATTGCCGGATGAATAACAAAATGGTAGGCATAATCAAGCAAGGGTATCAGGAACACAAAGCAATAAGAATGTGGAGCACGCGAGATCGATTCCCAGGGGCATGTCTGCATGTGCTTCGCTCTACACGATGTCCTAGGAACTACTTAGAGAGTTTTACCTCATGTGACTAAAAAGAACATGGAAGTTACTGTGGGGCTTCTTACTTCCCTGCATTTTGGGAATCCTCGTTAATAAAACTGCGTATGTGAATATGTAGGTGTTTATATTTGTGTAATTATAAATACTCGTATTCTTCGGGGAAAAAGTTATGTTTATATCATGTCGTTTTTAAAACTAGGTTTGAAAAGAAAAGAGAAAATCCAATACACTTCCATCTACAGAGAGTGAATGAACTAAGAACCGGCTGCGCTGTGTTTTTTCACTGGGCATGTGGCTGCACGATTCGGCGCTGCTGTTGTTGCAAGCAAGATCTCTGCTTTATTGAGCTCTGGTTCTGCAGTGTTGAGTTGATAGTGATATACTGCGCTTCAGTTATTACGAATTAGTATTTTGTTCTGTATTTAGTCACAAAGTATATGTTCTCTACTCCACAGCATGTATTTATCTATGATTTGTATGTGTTTAATTCAGTCTTCTGGTGTAAAAGGTGTAAAAGCTCCAGAACTGCAACAATCCACACAATTTATACTAAAGTTCAGGACTCAGGAAGAGTTCAACCTTAGAACTCTGAAGACAACATAGAGTTCTTACAAATGAAACATTAAAGAACATCGACTTAGTAAGCAAAGAGTTCAAGATTATTGTGAAACAAGTGGCATAGTTGCATCTACATCGTTCTATGATAGACACAGGCGGCAACAAGCGCCGATAATGCGAACAGAAAAAACACCACGCAGCCGGTTCTTAGTTCATTGGCCCTCCCGGTATTCCTATATCCTTTCTTGTACAAACTACTCTTACAGGGGTGTCTTCAATTTAATAAATATCAGATATTTTGAGTTTTAAACTATTATTGTATGTTTAGTAATCCATAAATCACAGTATCATTGTAAATGTGTTAATAAACTAATATGTCCATTTTCTTTCTTTTTAGACTGGAAAGTGCCATTTGGAATTTGAAATCTCTTGGTAAGTACCATCAAATGAATTAACCTTGCATATAAAAGCCAATTGACTGTTCATGAAAGTAATAAAAGGATGAAAAATGGTACGGTCTTGATGGACGGTTTTAGGGTCATGAAATTCTGCTTTCATTCATCAAGACTTATTATTAACTCTTAATTGCCTTAAATTGTATAAATTAATATTTTTAACGCCTCTACCATATACCTAAAGTATAGGAAGTTTTGTATTCCATCCTAAAAATTAGGCATAAAAATATCTAAAAACTATTTTTATGGTATTCAAAATCGTTAGAAGCATTTCTGTGAAAATAAAACATTTCGAACATTTTTCCATGTAAAAGCTAATTTAAGGTGGGCGAATTTTCATGAAAATATCAGTGTCGCATTCTTGGAAGTCTCTGAACTTAAACATCAAGTTTGATATTTAATTGACTTTTATCTGGTAGGTATCAAATATTTGAGTTGAATGCAATACGTTCTCTGCGCCTATGTGAGTTGTAGAGAAGTAAAGAAGCTTTCACAAGAATAATATGTAGAATCTGCATAAAAATAAACGATAGTAGCTAAAATGTCATATCAATGTAAAGCATAAAGTTTTCTAATCAAATTTTATAAAGCAACATCTCCAACCTGATTTGCTTAAGCAGCTGCTTAAAATTTTGAAAGACGGTATTTCCCGGCGTATAATACATTATAGCAGCAATGGCATTTCACTAAAGTGTGAAACTTAATTTGATGTTTATAAAATAGATATAGCTTGGTGTCTTAGGCCAAGGATATCACCTATCAAGGATCTCTCATTGCTGAAGTAACTATGAAATCAACCAAGATCAGGTACAAGCATGAATTTAGTTCACTAGAAATCCGTAGATATTTGCATAAGCCATTTTTCTTAGTTTTCTAAATTAAAATTGTATTTATGTAACACTTTAAAATGATATTTGTCGTGAAGGTAAAAGTTAACCTACAAAACCAGTTACTAAATATTGTTTAATTCAACCAAAAAGCATTAATCTTAATCATAAAGATAATAGTATATATGACGAGAACATAATGACAACAATTAAGATGCGAGTTAATTATCATTATTCTCAAGTTTCATACCACTATTTAGGCTCGACCATGTGTCTAAGTTTAGAACATTTTTAAAATGAATTTAATATTCTATGCAACATTTTATTGTCACTGGTGTCTAGTATTTTAATCATGTATTTGTTATTCGATTGCACATACTGGAATCGATGGTTGCGCCCTCATCTGTGAAATTATTGGTTTTAGTGTTATATCGACCTTGTTCTCAATTCGAACTAGTTATTATTCGATTGAACATACGAGAATTCATAGTTTCGTGTCCAACTGCTTGGAAGTTTGCGCAGATGGTAATATGTTGATTGGTGCATGCGGATCTTTTGATTGTTGGATAGCAGTATCGTTATGAAGAGGTGGAGTGGCGAATAAGCGCTACATTATGGCGTGGTCGAGCATGAATGCAATTGATGTAACACTAAGTATATAATAAATACAACTACTACTGCTACAACTGTACAAACTTGTGATGTCCCTATTTAATAATATAATTAACTGCGGCCAAATAGCCAAGTGAATTTACATGTTTGCATATTCACTGATTGACTTTGTTCATGTACATAGTTCGATGTCATAGCCGTCACACGCCTTTTCACACAGCCTACATTCACAGTCCATATTTGGTTCCTGGTAGATCTGTTGTTGCATATCATGTGGTGGAATCCGTGGACTGCCAACCTGGTGATAACGTGCCTCATTTCGATATTTTCCTTCGTCCATGCGCGGTCCATCATGGCTCCTGTGCAGTAGAATTCTGGTTGTATTTCTTCTCTTTTCCTATTCAGTGTTGCTGGGTGATTCTGTGAAGCGCTGGTGCTTGGTAGGGATATGTTTGTCTTGAGTTCCTCTATGAGAAATGTTTCCCTCGCCAGCAGGTATACGAGTCATGACCTTGTTTTTGACACTCCTAGTGCTTTCTTTATGCATCTTGCTTTTACTCTTTCCAGTTTTTTTGAGAGTCCAGTGTGCAGTTTAGGTCCCCCGCGACAAGTATTGGTTTGGTTCATTTTGAGCGATCGTTTCGCTTAATTGGTCCATTATATCGTGTGCCGTTTTGTTTGGTTGAAAGTACGCGACAACTATTATGAGGTGTCCCGTTTTCATTAGGAGGGTGTGTTTTTTTACTTACTTACTCTGATTAGCATTAGGTGTAGTTTTAGTAGTATTGTTATCCTTCCTATTGATCTATCTTTTTCCCCTTGTCTGGCCATAAGATTCCGTAGAACTCTGAGTGTTGCCAGATGTCGTTAAAAAAGTTTCTCTTATTTCTACGTTCCACAACATGATTTTCAGATGATCTATTGTTTTGGTTTCCTCTTTTTAAGGGTTCCCTTTGCTTTCTAATCCTCTTAATATCCTTCCCGTTCTCGATGAAAGGAGCGAAATTTAAAGCACCTGACGACTATCCCTAGTGGCCAAAATTCTTCTTCAGTTGCTCTGTTTAAATGTTCGTAGGATATGCCCACTTCGAATGCTTTCTTGGAGTAGTTAATTGCTGGTTCTTCGCAGGTCACGTTTTCCCTATTTACCTATTTATTTTAGCTTTTTGACACCAGTTGCATTGGATTCAACTTACTACTCACGTTTTGGGAACAGTGAATCAAATTAGCATTCCTGCAATAAATTACTCGTACATACGACAACCATCAGCTTAACAAATTACATTTGCATATTTGCCATTAGTACATCAGCAATTTCTTAAGACCAGTTTTGAAAGAACTTTTGCGAAATTATATTTAAAACTGCTCTTTGGATACCAAATTAAAATTTAAGAGATTGTATATAGATAATGTTAAATATATGCTGTACTTTCTATCACATCCTTTTCATGTCATAAAATATTGCGACTGAAGGCAGTTTTCTAAGATTGTTAAGGAGTAATATAATTGGTTTGCCCATTTCGGGCAAGTTGTTTTCTTGTTAGCTCTCTTGCAGAGTGCTTGTACGTTTTGTCTTATTAAACTGAAAATCAAGCCAAATACTTCGACGCTCTGTTAAGTCGGTGTACTTGTAAAAAATCTAAAATCCACAATTTCCATATAAACTATCTGGAATTTTTATCACAGTATGTCATAGTGATGTAATAATCATATACAAAATTTCAGTCAGATATCAGCACTTGTTTCAGGAACATGTGTTGTTCTAGATTTAATTACTTTAAATTTGTGAATCGTCAAGCATTTTAACACGGAGTATTTTAGGTAATAAAAATTGCTGAAAAAAGGGTTTGACAAAAACGAATTCGAATGTGCTGTGTTCAGGAGTGCCTCAAAGGCCACACGAAGTGGTACATATTGCCGTTATTAGTAAATCAAATTTGTCAAATTAAAATATGGAGTGTAAATACACTAAAAGCGCGAAATTCAATGTTTTCATTTTTTCCCAGATTTTCACGCACTTTTAGAGGTACATTGCCTTAAGGCAGCCCTCTTGTGAAATTTTGACCTGAAATCGAACAATTTTTACTTTGTTTAATTTCACTTATATCCCAAGTTTAGCTTTTGGTAAGTCTTTCGCTTTTGAGTTGTGCTGTTCACAGACGCACATCCGAAACTTTTTCTAAAAATACCTTTTTGTGGTTTAGGAGGCTTTAAACGTGTATTTTTTGTGAAATATTCACATCGGCAAAGAAAGGACCTTCACTGCAGTTAAAGTTTCGCAGACTGATTTATATTCTTTTTTAATGACAAGCTAACCTCTGCTGAGATACGTGCTCTCGCATGATGATATTACCAAATTCCAGTTTACAGGGCAACCCCTTGTTTGTATTGGCGCATCTGGTGGCCATCGAACCAGCGTATTTGTGAAACGTAATACTCAAGCTTTCGACTGCCACTCCAGGGCTGCCAACCGCGATGAAGTTATTAAATGTGGTAACTATGCCACTCACACACTGCGTATTTTATATTGACCAGTAAGATTTAGTGTCTCGGATATCGACTAATTTTTCCTGCATTAAGCTTGCAAGGATGCTATTTTATTGGATAAATCTTCAGATATTTTATCACAGTGCAGTGACTAATAGGTTGTCTTCTAATTGTTTGTTAAATCAATAGATACAAATAGTGTCAGTGTACGAATAAATTACATTCTTGAAAAAAAATTATTGTGTTCTGATTTTTGCTAATTTTGAGTTTAACTACGAGTAGGTATTTTCTCGTTCCCACGGTTGGTAGCGTTGGTTAGTAATGCGGAACAATTTTGATTGTTCGTTCTTTTAGTGGATGTGATGTAAAAGACATGTGACACAATGATGTTTTGGTATTAAACAATACAAACAATTTGATCTGTAACCTCACCTGACTTTTTTTCTACTCGCTCTTGTACGAACTATTCCTACAAACATTCTTCTATTGCTTCATATTAATTGAGATAAATGTTTGTAGATGGCAACAGGACCTTACACTGTCGTGCTTTAAATTATAATCTGGATCTTATAGGATGAAGAATTATTGCGTCCAACAGCTACGCAGTTTTCATCAGCAACATACACGAAAACAAAGGATTCGTCGTCTTTAATTCTGCGTTTTATTGTATTTTTGCGCCTAAATCAGGATTTTCCTTAACTGTACACCGCTAGTGAGAACTGTAGCTTGTAATGTTACCCTTTGGCAGTTCCGCCACATGTTGGTGGAAGTGCTAAGTACCCTCTAGAATTATTCTCGAGAAAAGAGCAGTTACGCTGGTAGACAGTGCTAAATTTGTCATTTAGTAGCTGCTTTCCATTATGGGCCCCTTTTTATGCTGGGCAGTATACATTTTCTGCATGGTGGCGAGGAATAGTTTGCAAAGTACCAGCTACAAACACTGGAGTTGGAATATCCAAAGTAATCATCTTGAAAGACGTGACTCTTTGGTGGCCATATTGCATTAGATCTGAAAACATGCAATCGGCCCCTGTAGCGACCCTTCTAAAGGGCATGTGCACCTTTGACGGCGTAATCATTTCGGATTAGCATGCAGCAACAGTCACCCTTCTATAATATCCTTAGCATAGTATGAAATCAAAGGCTTTAAAGGCTACAGACGATGAGATGTGTTACTTGGAAAGGTTAACGTCAATATACCTTTGTCCCATCCAGCTTCATAGCGTTCACGGTCTTTGTATTGAGCCAAACCTGAGGATTACATTACCTTTTTTGAGCCAGACTAGAGAAATGTCAGCCAGTAAATGTCGGGAGGAGTTGAATGTTTCCTACCTAGTCCTGAATGCTGAACATTTCTAGCTGAACATTATGGACATGAAGAAAGGTTTCAGCGATGTTTTTCTTTACTAGTTACATAGGGGAAGTCTTGTAATTTCGAAATCGAGATTTCAATGAAAAAGACATTTTGAGGTCCACTGAATAAAACCATTTTTAGATGATTCATCTTCATACTAATTGGTCTTTTTAAGGTTGCATTGTTGATGATTGACGATGATGGCATTGCATGTGAGGACTTTGCGCACTGTAACTGCTGTTCTCGATGTATCTTCTAATATGGCCCGTTGCAGGAAAAAAGAAAACTAGCAATTGTTGTTTTACCAGCGCTGCCAATTTGTCGTACTTTCGTGGGCCTAGGTTTTATTCGAAAGACCTGACTTTTCTTTTCAGGATCATAATAATAAATCCAAGACACACCACCACTAACGATATTCTAAGGCTAAACCAAATTTAAGTGCAACCCAACATTTTTCGGAGTTTTTCTGCATCAATCTGTTGTTTTTCATCGGGAGCCATTTTATGTGAAATCCCTCTATAACAAAGTTTTCTAGGGCCCTAATGACCTAGCTGTCGATGGGCCCTTAAATAATACTCACTTACTCTAACCTGTGATGTAAAAATGTATTTTTTGAGTTTGACTCACATAAATGCCCGAATAAATTCGTATGTCCGTAGATCTTCATGCATCGCACGAATAGCAGCAATATGTTCATCATTAGAGGGGGAATAAGTGTGCAAAAAGCCGCAAGTTTAGTGCACACGTGTTCTACTGTTGCTCTCTCGCAGGTACACAGCTGCAGGTGTCTGCTGATGCGCGTACAAATACGACGGCTGCGCGGTGTCGGTTACGTCATTCATTGTCCATGCCCGACTAACCTGTATGGCATATGGCTGCAGACGGCTCCGCGCTCTATTCATCAGTTCTTGGGCGTCCTTCACGAAGTTCGTCACTAAGAAAACACCTACCACTTTTGAATTTGCTGTACTCGCGAAACATTTGAAAGTAGCTGGCAAATATAAAAATTTTATTCGTGTTTAGAAACATGGCATTCTAAAAATATTCAATGTGGTCCTCGTACTCCTGCAAGTGAAATGTTGGGCTTCAAACTAGTACGGAGAAGCATGATACCAAAATTATATATTCAGAAAATTAATCATTTAACATATAATTTTAAAATAATAATTATAATTATAAAAAATACATAAACGGAGAAAATGAACATATCCCGAATTTAAAAAGCTGAATAGTTTTAACGGTTTTGGTAGCGTTTCTACGCGAGCAAGATCATTCCTCGTTGGAAAGTCGACTGGGAGACATCGTTCTTTTTCTGGGAAGCGTCTGAGTGTGTGAAACAGAAATCAACTGCCGAAAATTTGAAATATCAAAGTGGAGCTTATCATTAAGTGTTTAAATACGAGCACAGTTTTGTTAGAATCGTTGTTGTCCTATAATCTACTTACATTGATTGACAACGTCTCAGTGCAAATAGTGAAAAGATGGAAACATGTATTAAAAGACATAATCACCATAATTAGCGTCATCCTTTCTAAACAAAACCAACGCACACCCACAGAGAGAAATCTTAATGCTCTATCGGCGGCAAGCAACTGAATCAAAGGACTTTGAGACATATTAGGCGGCGTGAGGTATTGTCTTCAAACTGTCTTATCAACATATGACTTACAAAACGCTGATTTCTCTTCCAAATTGTTGCATGGACGACTGGCGAATGTTTCTTCAAATGATCATTCCAACGTGTGGCTAAGATACTTCAAGTAGCAAGTAGGAAAAATAACTGAGTCAAAATTAACAGAGATGAATCGCTAAAAAAGAAAGGAACAAGGAAACGTGTCGAATAGTACGTCCTTTCTAAGAGCGCCCATAACCAGCAGCTTTTACGAGACCGTTTCCTGTTTATGTAACTCGGAAAGAAAATAACTGATACCGAATATTTTAGCGAATCCTAACCAAGTGCAAACGTGATACAATTAATAAATCGGCGGAAATGACGCACACGGAGATAAAAAGCTGCGATTGGAGTTGCAGACCCCGTACAGAAAAAAAACAAATGCAGATTTCCTTTGTTGCGCACTTTATCTTTGTCGCCATGGATGATATCATGATGTGATGGATTTAGGTCGCTTGGCGAGAGAGAGCGACAAGCCATCAATTTCCGGCGTCGTTATTGTTGACATAACCAAAGGTCGCTTCATGCAAATGGATCGTGAACGCCCTGCCATTTTTTTCTTAAACTGCGTTCTGATGGAAGAACGGCAAGCGATGGCGTAGGTGTTGGCAGAGAACACAATGTTGTTATTTATTAGGTTGGCACACCTTCTCTCTCCCATTCGTGAAGCTACCATGTAAAATACATAGCTCTTTCTCGGTGCAACGGAATTTATAGCTCGCCAATGGAATTCCATATGTGCTAAAGCAAGAGAAGCAGTCGTCGAACATGGAAAAGAAATAACTAATACATGGAGCCTCTTATACATTTGTTATTTATTTGTGCAGTAGTTGAGGTCATGAGACCTTTCTCTTCCATCGTACCTCGCACATGGTTGCCACATATCCAAATGGATAAATACCAGGAGAACAACAAACTTACCAGCTGCGCGATTGTAAAACACGTGTGGTTTTGTCTAGTATACTTTATAAGTTGCCCCAAAGGTAGAGATCTCTTATTGGACCTCTGAGAAACCTTTCTCCACTACTGGTGCACCATACACCATTTTTTCGTCATGAAGGAGTACTTCATGAACAGTATTAGGTTCTAAGTTATAGAGCCAATGTTTTTCGTGTCAACAATGGACCCCCGCACATACGAAAATATAATTTTATCCCTTGTTTTAGAAAATTGACAGACAGGGAGCGTGATTTTGCAGTTTTGCACTAAGACTCTGCAACAGCTCACACGGCCAATATTTCGATGAGAACAATTGAAAGTGTGTTTCGCAACAGAAGTATTAGTGGCCTCCTCGGTCCCCCCGACTCAACCGTCTGCGATTTGTATCTCTCAAGTAACTTAAAACAAAGTTTACAAGACAAACTCACACATTCTGGAAGAATTAAACCAAAATATCCGCCAGAAAATTACCACCATTTCTCAATGTGATCTAAAGCGAGTGATGGATAGTTTCTTAAAGAGATGCCAGAAATGTATGGACGGTGGCCAGTTTCAGCATCTCCTTTCATAAAATTGGTAAGTGAAGCCTTTAAAAGTAGTTTTAAAAATGTTTTATGGTTTCATCCGCGCCTTTCTATGACAGCGGCGGACGGCAACAAGCGCCGAGGACGCGGAAAGGTAAAAAACCGCGCAGCCGGTTCGAAGTATTTTGTTCTGCTGTAAGTAAGGCTACAATGTACGAGTGCAATTCGTAACGTAAGGTTCAATATGTCATACACATCTAACCGTCTAAGATAATTCCAAAACGCTTGCCTTATTTAATTCCTTGCAACTTTCTCAATTTTTCTACATAGTTGCCATATTTGTTATAATGTTCTACAAGCTTTTGCATGCCGATGTTATAAAAGTATTCCGCCTCTGAGGTTAACCAGTCGTTGAATAACCAGTGGAAATTGTCAATCGTGAATCTTCGCGTAAGTTTTCATCCACGACATTGACCAAATCTTCTGTGATCATTGATGGCGAGCCTGATGGCGGTTCATTATGGACATTGTCCCGTCCGACCTTGAAAGCTCTCATCCACTTACACCTTTCTGTCACTCATCACATTGGGGCGATACATTTCACAGATCTGTAGATGAATTTCCGTTGCTGAAACGTTCCTTGCTGTCAAAAACCGAATCACAGGCTCTATTTCACAGTCGCTGGGCCCATCGATTGTCTTACACATTTTGAACCAACACTGTGAACAGCACTTTGCAACAATACCAATGCAAATGATGCTTTACACGCAAGGCCGTCGCTGCGCATGCGCTTTTGAATTTTCGCGCGAAATCCGATGAGCTACGGTGATTCGGACCTTACTTAACGAATTACCCTCGTATAACTCAGGGCAGATAGTATTGGATTTATTTGCGGTAAACGCAAGAAATACGCGTGTTCTGATAAGCTATGTACATAAAACCAATGTAAACACGATAACAGCACCACCAATCCATACGCATTGCTAAATTTCTTGTGTAACAGTCTGGAGAATTCGCGTCCCAGGTTACATTATTACATTCTTTCATTCATTCTGACTCTTACTTCGCTTTCTTCTTCCCTGTGGCACTTTCTCTCTTTCTGTGTGCAATATACACGCCATAGTATGTTTTAAAAATTGGAAAAGAAACCTAACTTTTTGCATGACGCTCGCATTCGGAGGCCGAGGTTTCGACTCCCATGGCCAACCTTTCTGACCCATGAGTTTTTTATCGGGGGTTTCCCCGAATCGCTAGGAGAGTGCTGGAAAACATACCCTTCCATTTCACTTCATTATTCATCTCATTCACCGTTCATCCCGTTGGTTCTTTCAGGGTCGTAACTTTCAACCAAGGACTTGGCAGGGATGCAGGAACTCTTTCCGTCCCTCGTTGTCCGTGGAATCCGGCTAGAGGGGCGGCATATGGAGCGTTGGACCCCGCGGGGTCCCTCTGGAAGGTCCCGAAAGACCTAAAGACCTGAGGTATCATCAAAACTGGTAAATCTTGGTGACCTCTGTCAATGTCTGTACTTCTAGCCTGGATCGGGCCGCCCCGTAACTCCTCTCACCTCATCCTTCCTCCTGGGACTGCCGCATTGGGGGCATAGGTACAATAAGCCTTGGCTTCAGTGCCGAATCCCCTCCATACCTCTCCTATTCCTATTATGTTAACAATTCTCGAGATACTCTTTGTTGTGAAATACTTATACTTTTCTGATATAGAAAATAGCTATTCGCTTTCTTCGCGTAATCATGCTAAGAGAATGGAATTTCAATGCTACCACATAGAGACCAACTCTTAAAATATTTTCCTTCTTGTATTCCTCTAATACTCTTATACCGACGAGGATAATGAATAAAATTAAAACCACAAATCCCAATTTTAATTCCTAAAGGAGTTTTATTCTAATAATGTAACAGTTTAATTGAAGCTAAATGGCAACAAAACCAGTTCTGCAAATGATATTCTCATTAAATTGAAGTACGATAATTAAATTTTCTGAAGAATAGGTAGATGAAATAATGTGAATGTACACATCAGCATTGTTATCTTTCTTTTGTTTGCTGTTTACTTTGTCGGTGTATAATAATTACTCTCACGTGTGTTTCTAAAAGGGGCTTATATTCATGTGTGCGTGTGGTATGGTAGCGTGCTGGTGCGTATTATGCGTACGCGCGCACGTGCTTGGGAATAATGGTTGAACTTCAGTCCCTATGCAACTGTTGTTATATGTTTCGTGGGCAAGCCTTTATCTACTGTTATAAAAGTTACAACTTTAACAAATAAATAATTTGCGCAGTAAAGTAGCTATAAAACGTAACAAAAGTGAATACTGGTGTATCTGCAATTTGTTTGAAAACTTGTTACAAAAATACGTTGCCCTTGCTCTATTTTCCCATTTGCACTGTAAAGTTTCGATAATTAGTCCAATCCAGTGAGATGATTACTCGATAACGTGTGAAGTCCTGGGTTCGATTCATTCTGATCTTGGGCCCTCTTAAGGTTTTCTCAAGTTGATAGATGAATCATGGCTGCTTTCGCTTCATCGATATTCGAAGTTGTCGTGGATTATAGAGAGAAGATGAAATCATTTTGTATATTATTTTCTCTGAACAACGAAGATACAAGAGCCTCTGTATAGTATTAAATATATAATAATTAAGATCTGATATTTACAATGCTGAGCTACATCACAGCCCGCAACATCTGCTCACTTCTCAGCCAGAAAGGAAATGCGTGCTAGTGGGTGTCTTGCTTATCGGTTCAACAGGCCGTTTAATAAATTAAATGTAATGAATGCCGAATTAGTTCAGGATTTATTTCCTACAATTTATATGCCAAGATACTGTAACAAAATCGGCAAAATTCGAAGTCCGGTTACTTTTTCTAACACTTCAGTTTGCTCCAAATGTTACTACAAATGCACAATTTCTTTCTACAACCACTCGACGACACATACATACTCGCTGACAGGCTGGCCGACGCACTCTCGTAACCAAAACTAAATGTACACGACGACTTAACTCTAACACTCACATGAAAACTGACACCAAAAACTCTTCATTCACTCAACTCTAACACTTAACAACTGACTGAACCCCTCAGTCTGTCCTATTTATACTAGAACCGGTATGACGTAACCTTCTTCGAGTGCTTTCCACGTGCACGTGTACAATAACTCAGCAAAGAAGCTTCTTGAGCTTGCTGGACACTAAGGTGTTATCACACTGTTCGATCTCACAC
Organism: Tenodera sinensis; assembly: GCA_030765045.1. Taxonomy (NCBI): domain Eukaryota; kingdom Metazoa; phylum Arthropoda; class Insecta; order Mantodea; family Mantidae; genus Tenodera; species Tenodera sinensis. Next base: position 114,831,505 of record CM060968.1, read on the forward strand.
ACAGGTTCGCTAGTTGCCCTGTAGCCTTGGACCTCCTTTATGTATTGCCGGCAGTATTGTTTATTGTCACATACACACAGTCGCTCGCCGTATCCAAGGTCACCCGGTCCCCTCTCTTATTTTGTTGAAAGACCTAATGTCACAATAGTATAAATTCATATTCAACTCGTGAATAACCTTAATATGACAAACAGCTTAAAACTTACAGTAGCTTCTATACATTTTTATTGAGATTTATTTTCACAGTTGGCACCACATATAATATATAATCCAGCAGACTGTGAGCGTTTAATCCAGGGAAATGAGGAATTAGATATATGATGAATATTACAGTTCACTTCAGTTAATATCAATACCCCCAATAAAATATTTGTTAATTCTTTTGACTGTTATGTTTTAATGGCCCGCTAATTGCTTTTACTGCACATGGATACTTCAGATGTTAAGAAACGTAAGGAAATGTTTAGGTTGGCGGAACCGCAAGGAGGAGGTGATATAATCAAAGCATTGAGGCAGGTTAACAATAAGCAGTATATGTATTCAAATGGGAGTGATCACAAGCAACCAGAAGTTTTCCCCGGCCCAAGAACGGTAAAGAAGGCTTGGCCAAGTTAGATTCATATTGTGCCTATTAGGGCTTCCGCTGTAGAAATTAATCAAGCCGGCCGTGCCATGAGAAAAACTAGAAAAAATATCATTGTTCAGTTAGAAACAAATGAATTCCCAACGTACATTTATTACACCTACATTTTCTGATATCTTACCGTGATCGTTCTCGGGCTGTTGTGAATCAACATATTCAGTTTTGCCTTGGCTACCGTTGTCGAGTGGTTGTGAATCAGCTTTTAACACCACGACCAAGAGATGATAATCCGGCATGTGGAACAGTCACAATAATCTGCATTTAAACATAGTACATAAACAGTAGATTGGCTTATGCAAATATCAGAAAGTTACCATTGTGCATAATATTTTTGAAGCCGTTCTGTAGTTCATGTGCTGCATGTTTATCACAAGGAAGTAGTGTTATGAGTAAATATTTTATCTCAAAGGAAGCAATAATTAGCAAACTGATTATTGTGAAAATATAACTGTTATTAGATTATTATACTGAAAGCATTCAAAGCTCAAGTAGTGCATAATACAAGGCGCTTCTGGAGGTTAGGAAATAAAAACTTAGTTACATTACAGTTCGCAGAACTAAAATATACTTTCTTTACGTTATTTTTTGCATCATTATTAGGAAAAGTTTCCTTTACGTTCTGTCATTTTTGCAGCCGCTCGTGCTACTTGTTTTTATAACTCTGCTGATTTAGCGAAGTAGAAACTTAATTATAAGGACGTTATATTGAAAGAAAAACTTGAACACGCTTGGAAATTGCTTTCCGCTCGCCTCACCTGACTTTATTATCTCATATTTTTATAATGAGACGGAGTGAATACGATGTAAACTTTAGGAACAGTTGGGAAAACTAAACAACAGCTCGCTAGAGATACCTTAGTTCGGGAAATTTTGCTCACAAAAATATGTTCTTGCTGTAGCTGTGAATACTTCCCTATAACCTTCATACCTCAGTCAGTTTCCTTCTGAAGGCCACCAAACAATCTCCTCCTTTTCTACTGTTCATTTGCAGCTTCGTCTCCATGTTTAAGGAGGACTTAAATGCTCTAAATTGACAAATATAGTTATTTCTGATGCAAATGTTAAAATTAAAATCACTTGAACATGCGTGGCATACTCTATTTTGTGTAAAATTTCAAGTGGATAGTGGGCATACTCTTGTCTTGCGCAGGTGACAATCTGTAATTGTTACGGACTTCTGTGCGTCTCTGGGTTTCGCTGGCTCCGTTCACTGACAAACCTGAGGTTGCAGTTCGCCTCATCCCTCCCCCCTTGAGAGTGTGGTAGCTCACAGTAGATCCATGTTGGGGTCATGGTGGGTTAAGGTGCCTCCTTCCGTTACTACAATCACAAGAGATTAGTACTCCGTTGTCATTGCAGGTGGCACTTAGTGTCATTCGACGTGTAATGATGTTACCAACCTACGCATGGAAGAAAAAAGCCGCTATATGTTAGCGATCTGCGCAATTTGAAAACAGGAGCCTGTGATTGGGTGATAAGAGTGGTAAATGAAATGAAAATGGCGTGAATCAGAAACCTTAGGTTGTATGAACAGTGAGACAAGATAATCATATTTAAAGAAACGCACTTAGGATTCGCTGGCGTGCTCTGTGGTAACCCTGCTAATTAACCTAAGCTTATATGTATGACTGAACAGCCTAACCTCCTGTGAATCAGAAACCTATGTTTAATTAGACATTTGATTAAACTGAGGGAGCATTTTTTGTAATGACTTTAAAACGTAGACATTGATCAAAAATGAAAATGTTGGTAATTTATGACTTTGGCATTCTTTTCCTATGACATGAAGACGTATTTTCATCATAATTTTAGGTACTATGCAAAACTGTTTTCTTGACTGTAAAATGCATGTAAAATATTTTTGGTAAATACCTCATACAGAAATATTGAAAAATACATAATGTTATGTAAACTGCAACATAGCTTGTCCTTTCTGCATAAAAAGTTTTGAGTTTTCTTCCTATTAAATTGAGTGCTAGCATTTTTACTTCCTCTACTACTTAAGGTAGAGGAAGTAGTGTATTCCACCCAAAAATTCGATGTCGAGATTTCACCGGAAATAATGTTTTTAGGCTCCCTGAATCCAAAATAAAGCATTTTTAGAAAAAAGAGCCGCGCGCGCGCGCGCGCGCGCGCGCGCGCGCGTGTGTGTGTGTGTGTGTGTGTGTGTGTCAGTGTGTCAGTGTGTCAGTGTCAGTCTGTGGACCCCATAACTCAACAACGAAAATACCAACCAAAGTTTAATGTCTTTTAAGGATGCGACACAAACATTTTGAAGAAAATTACTACATCCTAAACTACCCTTTATATGGAAAACTTTTCAAAAATGTTTATTTTCTTGAAAATCACTAACGGTTTTGATTAAAATGCCATATGTTTGAGATATTTTTATGACAAATGAAATGTGTATCTAATTTTCTGGCTATAGCCCCTGTAGTCGCATTTACTCTGGATGACTTTTAAATAAATGTTAAACCGTGGCAGACCAAATCTTACTATACAAAAAATGTTGATCTTGCCAAAATACAGCACTTATGTCTGAATAAATTTTTTGTAAAGTGAACCATTTCGGAGATGTTCCTTGTTATTTGTGTGAGTTTTGGAGAACTTATACTTTCGTCAAATGGAACATCTTTATTCAATTTTTTATATGTTAAGCTCGCAAAAAGAATGGAATTTTGAAAGCTTTAGAATATTTGACTATCGCTTAAAGCCTACTGTATTCCCATATTCCCCTTGCAGCTACAAGGAAATAAGCAATAAGGTAGTTTCTGCTAATGTTTATATCGACTAAGATGAAGATATAGGCGTAAGAGTTTGTAAGAATGGTTAGTACAAGAGCAGAGAAAGTCATGTGAGTGTAACACATTTTGATTTATTTAAAGCACTTAAAGATAAATACTTTCTCAGGTAATTTTACACACCTATTCCCATTAAATCTTTCGAGTGCATCCAGATAATTACTAAAATTATTCAAGAGTTGAAAGTATCTGTAGTGTTAAATTTCAGGTTTTAGTTTTAAAATGGAATTAACGCTACAAAAACAGTGAAATAATTATAAAAGTAATGCACCAAAAAGCCTAACATCTAAGAGGTTTTTCACATAAAATACACTCAAAATAGCGACTCAATTCAATCAGAGTTAATGTGTGTCGCACTTTATTCACATTCAAATAGCTGTATAGACCTTCAACTCAACTTGTAGTTCTTTGTGAGCTGTTTCATGCGACACTCAAAATCTGCTCTGTAGCAGCGATGGCAACTAAAAACTGTAGCCAGCTATCTTTTGTTTAACAATGGTACATACCCATTATGAAAATTTAGGTCAATTCACCAATTGGCAAATCTTTCTGCATTGACGTGCATTCACAATAACTTAGTCCAGGAAACACCTCTCATAATGTTTCAATAAACATAATAGCACACACTTCTCGAAAGCCGATCAAACTTACTGAACTATTTAAACAGAGTACAAATCCATAAGCAGCATTAGCTCGCAAATACACCCATAAATTATTCAACCACTTATGAAGCATAATTCGTATTTGAATGGTGATAATGTTTATGAGCATTAACAGGAGAGTTGACTTCTAACAATCGCAACATGTGCATTCTTTAATACCACGAACAGATGCCATCGATGTAAACGCGATGCAGTTCCACAGAATTCACCACAAAAATTCTATTTTGCCTTTTGCCTCACGGTTACACTATTTGTGGACTATGTGTTTTGTAGTGGGGAATTAATGTAATAGATGCTTAATGTTCACATTTTGTAACACTTGCTTCAAACATTTCGACTTTCAGTTACAGTAACCTATTATGTTCCATAGATATCGTGCTCTGTTTTGTTTACTTTCTCAAAGAAAGTAAACAAACCACTGTCATGTTGACGTCGCAGACTGAGCATGCCTTGGCTGTACTTCCACAAGGTCCCTATTTGCCGGGAAAAAATTGAGTAACGGCTGATTTAGGTCTATCTTTCGCTCCAGGATCAGCTGCCAGGGACAGGATAATAAATACTGCACCCTAACAAGGCTATAAGTATTGGCGTGCAAGGTCGCGCTAAAGATAACTTTGCATATAACGAAGAGAAAATCGGCCAACGATACTTTGCATCTTTTCCCTCGTGATGGCTGCTTCCAAGGAAACAAATTTTTGTTTAAAACATTTGTAACATTGATATATTCAAGAAATTATATACTAATTCGAGATTCATTCAAACTTTTAAATATTTCTTTTCTTGTCAACTTGGAAATATAGGAAAGAAGGTCGACATACGGTTATTGCCTTCTATATTCACCGACACTGTTCAATATCTACATTGATGATCTAGTGAAAATGTGGATCAGAGCTAATATAAACCCAGATATACAAATAAATAGAAATGATTATATAAATGTTATGTTATATACTAATCATGTACTGATACAAAACAATGAAAATTATCTACAACGTTCATAAACTAAATGTAGTAGGAAAAAATTTATAACATCAAAATGTCAACAAATAAATCCAAAGTGATGGCACACAAAGGAAAATATCCTAAACGATACAAAATTATCATAGAAGGAATAATATTGTAATAAGTTGAATATTTCGCTGTAACATAAGTTTCGATAGAGATAAAGACATAGAGAAGAAAATAAACAAATACCAACAAATATACTGCACAGTAGCAAGAACATTACAAAATAAAACCAGAAAAGAAACAAAACTCAAATTTTATAAAACAATGGCAGTACCAGTATTGATGTATGGTAGCAAGTCCTGAATTATGGATGAGAGATAAAAGTAAATTACAAGCTGTAGAAATGAGATTTTTGGGAAGATCTCTTTCGCGACGAGGATATCCGAGAAGCACTAGGTATATATATAAAATAAATGATAAAATCGAAGAGACCAAAGAGGACTGTAAACAACATTCGACTAGAATGAGTGACGAAAGAATACCACTGAAAATATACGAGTAGAAACCACGAGGAAAAAGATGGAGCTGAACAAAGGAAGACGGAACAGGCAATCTGCCTAATCCGTGGAGTGTAGAAGAAGAAGAAGAAGAAGAAGAAGAAGAAGAAGAAGAAGAAGAAGAAGAAGAAGAAGAAGAAGAAGAAGAAGAAGAAGAAGACTTTCTCTACTAAGTGTGCTAGGTAGGGTCAGTCTGGGTGGGCCAGTAGGTTAGGCGCTGGCCTACTTATCCTTGGTCGCGGGTTCAAACCCTGCCAAGACCGATGGTTTTTAGTGTGCTTAAAAGTGACAGTTCCATGTCAGTAGATTTATATATACATATATTGGAAATAGATATTTTGAGACTCGTTGAATTAAAAAGAAAAAAAAATGAAACGGAGCTGTGCGAGAGAGAGAAGCATTACTCAAGAACGAAAAGTCGATTAAACACCAAATTTGGTACTTGATTTCAGCATCTAATATCGAAACATGTATGTTAAGGTTAGTTTGGAGTGAGTATTATTTTCTTTAAAATATTTGTGTCCCAACTTTGAAAAATACTGAAATTAAACCAAGCTCCAAGTTTGCTGATTACCGAATTTTAGTTATACAGTTTACACACTTGTGCACGCACACCAGATCAGATTTATTTTAAGCTAACGGTTCAACCCAATGGTTACCTAGTATTTGAAAACAAAAATAAATGGGAAAAAGAGAACAAAAGTAACATAAAACTTTACGAAAAAATAAAGGACCATTCTAAAAGTGTTTTTGGGGTAGGATTGAAGATTGTATTTTTTATAAAATTTCAGTGACGAATTTTTGGGTGGAATGCAATACTTCTTCTACTTACCATAAGCATAGGGTATAAAACAAAAAGGGACACTGCAATATAGGTATTCCCAGGAGGAAAATATGAAGTGAAGGAGACTAGAGGCCACAGGAAGACAGCGTCGCGCAGAAGTACCAACACTTGCAGGCTTGAAGGTATCTCTCACTCGACCGGCTCTCATAGCTTGAGCTTGAGCGCGCGCGCGTGTGTGTGTGTGTGCGTGTGCGTGTTTGTGGGCTAGAAAATAAAGTATCTGGATGTCTAAGATGATCATTGAGGACCAAAGGCCAAATGTCTGTGTGTAAAAAAATGAACAATAAATTAATAAAAATCTTTTCCAATGATGGAGCCACCAAGAGAGGTCGATAAATGGCCTGTCGACTAAGCACCCCTCTGTGTTCACGGGGTGCACTCTTTCTTCGAGCAAACTTCTGCGCCACCTGTCCTGCGCCGTCATGCACCACTAAAGCATAGAAGCAACATAAAAGATGAGAAGGAAAGGGAATTAAAGGGAAATGATGGATGGGAAATCGTGGGAGATGAAAAAACACCTTAGTATTCACCACGAATAGCCCAAGATGAGGTGGGCGGTCAATAGGGATCGAAGCCGGAGTCTCCCACATGCGAGCCTCTCACATTACCAGGGAGCCAACTCGCTGGGTGTAGGAAAGTATTAGAGAAAGTAAAGAGAGGTAGGAAACACAAACTTAATGCATATCGGCATGTTCTTGAACTGTGCCCCTGGCTGTTTCTATAGAACAGGTTTATACGAAGAGAATATGTGCTATCAGTCCTAAGTTATTATAAACACGTTCATCAGCTTGTAAGAAAGGGAATATTTCGACCCACTCCCACTTATTTTTATCTGCACGTTTACACCTATGCACATAAAGATTTATAACAGCTGCATTTAAAAGCGCCTTTACCTTTTTTTTCCTTCCCCCTTCCATTTCTGCCATTGTATACATTTTACAGCAACCCGTGTAATTGCATAATTGCACAACGTCCGGTGCCAGCAAATTGTTCTGACAGTGTGTTTTCTTTGACCGGCATTTTCATTATCTCGGAGCACGTATTTGCTTATGCCCTAGCTTGCTTCCGTTTGTCACTCGGGACCACAGGAAATTCTCTCATCGGCATTAATAATATACATTTTTTCATATAATTTAGATGTAGGGAACATGAAGAATTATGGCCGTAATTACTGCACCAGCCAGGAAATCCCCAATCTCGCTGCCAGGGGCACATGTAAGGAAAGCAAATCATGTAGGTATTATATAAGCAACGCCCTGTTTTTCTGCACTTGGGAATCTCTAGCTCTAAGGCAGCAATTTCGCCGTCTCTTAGGGGGCACGTAGGTAAATAAATCTGATGTGTTGCACTCACACGATTTTCTCTACACATGTACTAACCATTCTTACAAGCACTTATGGTATATCTTCTTCGTCTTAGTTGAGATAAACATTTGTACAAATTATCTTATTGCTTATTTCCTTGTAGGTGCAAGGGGAATATGAGAATACAGTAGGCTTTGAGCTATAGCGGTTTCAAATTCCGTTCTCTTTGCCCGGTTAACATATACAAAAAAATTAATAACTATCTTTCTTTCGACTTAAGTATAAGTTTTCCATAACTCACACAAATAAGGAATATATCCAAAATGGTTCACTCCACAACAAAATTATTTAGACATCAATTGTGTGTTTTAACAAGATCTAAATTTTTAATAGTAAGATTTGGTCTATTTCTTATGGTTTAACAGTTATGTAAAGGTCATCCAGAGCAAATTGAACTACGTGGACTATAGCCAGAAAATTCAAAGTATACCTTTCATTTGGCATAAAAATATCTCAAACATATGGTATTTTAATCAAAATCGCTAGAGCCATTTTCGAGAAAATCAAAATTATCGAAAAAGTTTATATGTAAAGGGTGGTTTAGGGTGGAGGAAATTTCTCCAAAATCTTCGTGTCGCATTCTTGAAGCATATTAAACTTAAATGCCAACTTTGGTTTTTAACCGACTCTTCGTTTTTGAGTTACTCTGTTTCACACACACACACACACACACACACACACACACACACACACACCTTTTTTTCTTCTAAAACTGCCCTTTTTTGGATTCAGGAGGCCTCAAAACATATATTTCCGGTGAAATCGCGACATCGAAATTTTGGGTGGAATACAATACTTCCCCTACTACTATAGGTAGTAGAGAGAGAAAAAAAAATATCACATCGAAAAAGTATTTATAACTCCCACATTTTCGAACTTAGAAAACTGAAATTTAATATGGTAATTGCTAATGCTTCAGAGAAGAATAATGAGAAATGGAACAGAGAAACCATGGAACAAAATGACAACTTTGAATATTTAGGGAGAATTCAAAAGGAAAATTAGATACAGAAATAAATCACAGAATTAATAAGGCAAACCAAATATATTACCAAATCAATCGAACACCTCAAAACAAAGCAACCTCAATAAACGTATTCCGCCATCATGTTCACAGCCTTCTAAAAGTGCACGAATTGTACTTAGGAAACTGACAGTCAAAACAGCAAGAAATACAAAAATGAAGTCTTTTATAGAGGAAGTAAAAAGGGGCCTGCCACAGTAATATTCATTGCTATTTAAATTACTTTTTACTTTCTGCTATTAAGTAGAGGAAGTATTGTATTGCATCCAAAAATTCTATGTCGAGATTTCACCGTAAATATATGTTTCGAGGCCCCCTGAATAAAAAAAAGCATTTTTAGAAAAAGGTCCGTGTGTGTGTGTGTGTGTGTGTGTGTGTGTGTGTGTGTGTGTGTGTGTGTGTGTGTGTGTGTCTGTGTGTGTGTCTTTCTGTGTGTCTAACGATTTTTACTAAAGTCACATATGTTTAAGATATTTTTATGACAAATGAAATGTATATTTTGAATTTTCTGGCTATATTCTATGTAGTCCTGGATGACTTTTAAATAACTCGTAAATCGTAAGAGATAGACCAAATCTTACTATACAAAAATGTAGATCTTGCTAAAACACACAATTTATGTCCAAATAAATTTTTGTAGAGTGAACCATTCCGGAGATATTCCTTGGTATTTGTGTGAGTTTTGAAAAACTTATTCGCCCAATGGAACATCGTTATTTATTTTTTTATGTTAGCGGTGCAAAGAGAACGGAATTAGAAAGCTTTAAAATATATGACTATCGCTCAAAGTCTACTGTATTGCCATATTCCCCTTGCACCTAGAAGGAAATAAAAATAAGATAATTTCTGCTAATGTTTGTCTCAACTAATACGAAGAAGATAGAGCATTAAGAAATTGTAAGAATGGTTAGTACAATAGTGGAGAAAGTCATGTGAGTGCAACACGTCAGATATTTATTTTTTAATAAATGTACGTACATCTACCAAGGAAAGCAAATCATGCGGGTATTATATAAGCAACGCCCTGTTTTTCTACACTTGGGAAGCTCATACTCTAAGGCAGCAATTTCGCCGTCTCTTAAGGCACTCTGCTGGGTACGTAAAAGGCCCTGACTCGTTTGCAAGCGCCTACACGGTATCTATGAAACTGACCATGAGACTGGTTAGCAATAAAGCAACGTCGTTGTCGATAAGCCCGTCCTTACATCCCACAAAATGATACTTAGTGGTTATTAATAGTGCCACAGCCTACATCTTTTCCTTCGTGCTAGTCAATCAGGCTTAACCCACAGGCACGCTGACATACACGGTGTTCTCGAATCGCCGTCCTTGTTGTTCGAATAGGCCACCGAAGTGACATCTCTACTCTTTAACCCTTTCTTGACCATTGGGACTTTCCAGTCCCGTCTATAAAAAAGGTCGCTAACAACACATTGGCAGCATTTTGTTAGCATCTGACCATCGGGATTTGTGCGTCCCACTTCTGTACTTCCTTCAAATCTGTTGTAGTTTTGCTGTCAGGTGACAGATGTCAGTGAAGTCCGGTTCCTTTTCACCTGGTTCATATATGGACGTGAACAAAAATGCTACCAATTCATTTGGTTTTCTTTGAGTTCTGTGAAGATATAATTACTTTTTATTACATGTGGCTTCAAGATCACATATTTTTGAACATGTATTTATATAATTACGCAATGTTATGAATGCTATAAAAGAACAATATTCAAATTTCTGTGTGGGACTTACAAGTCCCGATGGCGTTTAGTGCACTGTGGACTTTGGTTACATTGGCAGCACCTCGTAGCAGACTAGCACATGCTTTGCAAGCATTTCGTGTGTAGCACGCTTTTGTCAATGCAATGCCAAGGAGACGGTTTGAGGAATTTCTCAGTAATTTACATGTAAATGATAACTTAGCTAGACCAAAGGACTACAAAGATAAATTATACAAAATTCGTCCTCTCATATTGCTAATAAACAATTTGCTTCAACCTACAATGTAACTAGGTCTCTAAGCATTGAGGAATCAATGATTTTATTCAAAGGGCGCAGTACTCTCAAACAGTATAATCCTATGAAGCCCATCAAACGAGGGTACAAATTGTTGTTTAGCAGACCAAAAGGGGTTTATTTCAAAATTCTCAGTATATCAGGGCAAGGATGAGTTAGTTGATGAAGGGTTAGCTGAATATGGTCTGGGAGAACGAGTTGTTTTACAACTTTCTAACCCATTGTGTGGGAAAAGGATTCATTCTGTACTTTGATAATTATTTCACATCCATTGCTTTGCTTGAACGACTCAAAATAGAGAATGTCTTGGCCTGTGGTATGATTCATGCCAATCGTAAAGGGCTCAACTCTTTGACAAGGGGTAATTATGATTATCGCATATCAAATATTGGTATAAGTTTCTTCATGTGCATGGACAATAATTCTGTTTTGCTAGCATCCAACTATCATGGCACAGAAGAAACTATAGTACACAGAAAGAAACCTAATGGCACTAAAATTGAAGTAAAATATCCAACTATTGTGAAAGACTATAATGCAAATATGGGGGGAGTTGATAAAGCTGATCAATTGCGTGCCCTTTACTGTGTGAATAGGAAATCGAAGAAGTGATGGTACAGATTGTTTTGGGATAATTGATATTGCCTTTGTAAATGCATACATTATCAATAATCAACTATTTGAAAAAATGACTGTTAGAATTCAGAAGAGCTGTTGCTCAAGGACTGATTTCTAAAACAAAACTGCCAAGGAAAAGATCCTGCCCAAAATCCACAAGTCCCAAAGTGTCACAGCCTGAAAGAGGAAAGGGTACCTGCCTACTCTGTACCCGCTGATGTAAGATTGGGGAATAAGGGTCATCACTGGCCAGTTTTTACACCAAGTTGGGGAAGGTGTCAGGTTTACAGCTTACAAAAGATAGAATCTTGGCCTTATTCTATTTGCATGATGTGTAATGTTCATCTATGCCAGGCATGTCAAACCTCACTCCCAGGGTGTGAAGAGAGGGGTCTACCCCTCCTTAACTGCACTAACACGCGCTCGTAGAACCGGTTTTCGCTTTGTTTTTCCCGTTTTCCGATTTGATCATCACGGAGGGAGGGAAAATAGGGGAAAATTTTTCACGCCTGGTGAGTGCTGTTTGACACCCCTGATCTATGCTGTAATGAGAAGAAAAACTGTTTTATAATGTATCATGATGTTGAGAAGGAAAGAAAGTGCCCAGTGTATAAAATTTGTGTAGAAGTTTTTTTTTTTTTTTTTTTTTTTTTTTCCCAACATTAGCCAATAAAGAAATAAGATGGTAATCTGGTGTCTGTATTTCTTTAAATCTTAGATGTTCCCTTGGTATTCAAATACTGTAGTATGTATAGTGGCTTTATAGTAACTTTTTATTCTGCCAGAAATGCTATGTAAATGTTTGTATGGTGAAACCAAGGCACGTTTAGTGCCCAATGGGACTTTCAAGTCCCGGGAATTTCTTTTCATTAAGTATTAATTTTTTCAACAAAATATTATATACTATATTTAAACTACTCCATACCAAAGCCAAATTAAAAAAAATATATACCAAAAAAGACTTAATTCTAGTAGTGGTCAAGAAAGGGTTAATGGAAGGTAACACATGTGGAAGTTTTAGTTGAAATCTCGACATCTATGGCAGACACAAAATTTAATGGCGGCTGATAGCTGACCACATTATAAAGTGATTTCACAGGTGTTTACAATACCCCAAGGCGTGGTGAGCCTCTGATTGGATGTTGTGCTGACCAGGTCCTCGAGTCAACCGCCAGTAAATTTTGTATCTAACTTTCTCTGCCTATTAAATACATGGTAGAGAAAGTATAAATCTGATGTGTGCACTCCAGGGTTGTCAACCTTTAAAAGTAAAATTATCGTACATCATAAACCAAATGCTACAACAACAAAAATATCAGCATAATACTTATGAAAATATAAGAGTAATGATGTTTATTATATCCACTTACAATATTGATGACCTAAACAAATATTACAACTTTAGTGCTTATGCTTCTCGCACTATTCATCTGAAAGTTCAGCTTCCTCAGCCGTTGCAGCATTATACAAATTTGTTGTTGAGATAAACCTTAATATCTTCTCGGTGAATAGCAGATTTTGAGATCTACCTCGTTCTTTCATACGCTGAGACGACAAAATGAGTTTATTTACCGTATCTAGTGCCAATCTGTTTCTAACTTGAGTCTTCATTAAATGAAAAAAACTCTTTCACAAGAAGTGCTTCTGTGGGGCAAGTAAACCACTGATAATGCAAAGGCCGCTAGTTCTTTGAAATCAGTATTTCCACCAAGGTGACGTGTATTGAATAGCACTCCAGAAACTGTTAGGTTCAGGCAAGTTCTTTATTTCACACGGAATATCAGATATTCCGAGTTTTCTCCATTGATCATCAATTTTCTGAACAGTGCCTTCTTCATTGTTGTTATCAGACCTGGGCACACTGGCAATAAGAGGATAAAGGGTAGTAGGCTTAGTAGGGTTGGAAACGGTTGCTATGGGATGGAGACAGACAATGAGGACAAAAGTGGTGTCGTTATTTGTAAATAATTAGTTTCATTTCGCTGGTGTGACAAACCAATGAAAATGATATTTCGCCGATATCGAACTACCATACATTAAAATTATCGTACACCCCCATGATTATCATATGGGTTGGCAACCCTGGTACACTCACAAGGCCTTTTTCTACTCACTCTTGTACAAACTTAAAATAAGTACAATGAGAAGAGAAAACATGTTAAAGCACACATTTTTACTTTCTCAACTGGTAATTAGGGGAAATATTGTATTCCACCAAAAATTCGATGTCGATATTTCACCGGCCATGTATGTTTTGAGGCCCCCTGAATCCAAAAAAGCATTTTTAGAAAAAGGTCCGTGTGTATGTCTGTGTGTGTCAGTCTGTGTCTGTAGACAGCATAACTCAAAAACGAAAATTCGGTTAAAAACCAAAGTTGCTATTTAAGTTTAATGTCCTTCAAGGATGCGACACGACGATTTTGAAGAAAATAGCCCCACCCTAAACTAACCTATACATGGAAAATTTTTCAACAATTGTGATTTTCTTGAAAATGGCTCTAACGATTTTGATTAAAATGACATATGTTTAAGATTTTTTATGAAAAATAAAATGTATAGTTTGAATTTTCTGGCTATAGCCCATGTAGTCCTGTTACTCTGAATGACATTTGAATAACTGGTAAGCCATAAGAAATAGACAAAATTTTACTCTACAAAAAATGTAGATTTTGACTATCGGTCAAAGTTTACTGTATTCTTACACCTACAAGGAAATAAGCAATAAAATAATTTGCACAAACGTTGACCTGAACTAACACGAAGAAGATATAAGAATAAGAGTTTGTAAGAACGGTTAGTACAAGAGTAGAGAAAGCCATGTGATTGCAACACATCAGACATATTTTATCCTTTTTTCAGGTATTCCTTGTTATTACTCGTAGTTTGAATTTTATCATTACTGTGAAGATAAAGAAGTTACTGTTAAGTTCAAAGTTGTGCTAAATCAGCTGTTTATTGCATTGCCTTTAACCAATATATCTATTGCAACTATGGACATATATGTCTTCTTTTGAAATGTTTACTACCGCAGCTAATACATAAATGTCTAGGAAACAATTTGATTGAAACCATTGCCTCATTACGTGAGATAAAACAACAATGAAAATAAGTGTAATGTATTCTTCTTACACAGTATGAGGGTTACGTAAAACATTTAATGTATTTTACGCCATAACCTACAAGGTTGAATACTTGTTACATGAGCAACCTTTAGTACAAAAACATCGATTTGAAACTTGCGAAAGTTCTCGTTCAGACGACCTATTACATCCATCATAGCCATCAAAAGTCAGTATTTTCTAGAAATGGCATGAGATGGTGACGAAATGAATATTAACGAATGTTAAAAATACTATTAAAACAGTGTGGTGACATTTTCTTTGCAATATAAAAGTATTAATTCTTTGATGTGATACGAGAGGTGGACTACAGCTGAAAATGGCGCAAGTGTTGGTTTATTTTATTTATTTATTTACTTTATTTATTTATATGATCATACAGTTGCTCTGCAGCGGCCATATTATGCCAATTGCGTCAAGTGGCATCTCTTGCTGACCTTTTGGAGAAGTGCCATTATTTTCTGGGGATAAGATACCGATTTAAGTCGCATAATTTAAATGAAAAGTAAACCCTAGCCAAGGCTTGCCGCCCAGCCGCTGTGTCCCCCATCTCTGCCCATTAAAGGCGTCATTGGTGGGATGCAGTACTAGAGGGTGGGACGTGGCCAGCGCCCCAAGCCCTCCCAGATAGTTATGCGGCCTTCTCGACCTGGGGCCGCTACTTCTCTATCAAGTAGCTCCTCAATTGCCCCCTCCCCGGGACCTAACGAGGCTGGGTGCACCCCGTGCTAGACTTCCCAGCGGGGGAAAATCCGCATGCTGGTAACAAGGATCGAACTCGGGTTCCCCGCACCAGAGGCAAGTACGCTACCAACTGTGCTTCGGAGGCGGCCCATTTACAATGTAAGGTTGCATAAAACCTGCACATGGGAAGAAAACGTATTCAAAACTGTGCAAAAGAACTTGCTTAAGTCAAAACAAACATTTCATTTGTTAGTTTTATGTACATTTAAATGCTTATTTTATGTTTTATTCTTTATAAGCAAATTAAGTGTGCTTAATGAATTATACATTCAGCTAAATTGTACTATACATGCACAAAACTAGTATTTGAATCTGCTTCGAATATAATTGCCATCTCACCCCGAAGCTCGGATTGAGATGCCTAAAATACACTGCTCATAACAACACTTAGAACATATATCATTATAATAGTGGGGTAACACAAATTAGCCTCTTTTTAGGAGAGATTTCTCAGTAGACATTAGTTTAATGCCGAATCTAACCTAAACTTTGAAGTTTAACGTACCAGTTGATCCTCTAAACCTTAAGTTGCGCATCTTCCCCCGATCTACTAGTGCAAAATAACCAATATAGCTGTAATGGTTTAGGTAATGTTCATGTTTACAATACTGACATATTTTTCTGCATAGATCAGTGTGTTTTAACAGTGTTTTAAAGCTTCACGCATTACTCTCAATAATATAAGCACAATAGCCCACGGAGGAAGAGTGGGAACCGCAGCAATTTTAAATTGTTAAAAGTATTTCCGGTTCTCAGCAATGCTGGAGGTTTGCGGGCCTGCGTTGTATCTCATAGTTTAAATTTTGTGTCTGGTTTACACAAGGTTATCTGTGGAAGGTAACGGAGTAGCATGTACATTGTAGCTATATAAGTGTTTACCTAACGAGAGATAAAAGCTACATGTATGTATACATACGTGCATATGTACTTAAATCCCTCTGTTTGTTGCAGGTGCTGGCTGGTACATGCTGCACAAGAGTCCTGCTGCTGTGATAGGCCGAGTTTCATTGCCCGCAACGCACGCTCCTGTAAGTACATCACTGTTTTATAGTAGCGGAAGCATTTAAAGTTGCAAAATAAAATATAAAAATGTTTATGCAATCTTAACATTATGAACGTGCTCTTATCGTATTTAATATACTGCATAGTTGGCTCATTATGGCCCATATTTCAATCATAACAATGGCGTGATACCAGTACTCCATTGCCTGGGGTTATTCAGAGTGAGAAAACCATTTTGTGATTTTAATTTTCTCTGAGAAACGAAGATGTAAAAACCTCGTATTAAATATAGAATCATTACAAAATTAATTTACATTTACAGTTTGTTCACAAGCTCATGGTTCCTGCCCGGAATGCAGGAGCTAGGGTGTTAGTAAACAATTCCAGGTATACAGCGATATTTAAAGCAGGAGCTTGTAGTCGCGCTTACGATAGTGACACCAACCTTGCAGTGTCTATTCACGCTAGATTAAAGCAAAGAAGTCGCTAAAAATAGCGGAAATTAAATATAATTTTCAGTTAATGTGGTATATTGAACTTATAAAACGTAAACGATGTTTTCAACTACGCCGTTTTTTTTTTCCACTGGTAATTCTCTACCTTTTCAATATTTTCAAAAAGCCTGTCGGTCTATTTCGGTCACAACTAGTATACCCTCGCAGATTATATCTGTAAGAATAGGTCACCTGTTATATTTCTTTAAAATTATTCAGTTTAGTTTGGCCCAAGCTGGTCCTATGAGGTAGAGATCACTCAAGTATGGAGGCAAGCAAACACCAGTGTGGCCCAGTGAAACAAAAATGCGTCCGTTTTTTAAACCTGTTTAGGTTTGTTTCGATCATCCTAAAAATATGTTTTACTATAAAACTGTCACACTGAACCCCTTTGTTCTGCAACCACAATATCAGCAGCACTTCTAAGCGGAAGTTTATCTATTTCTATGCTATTTCTTTTATTTTGTGCCGATATAAAACTGGTGACTCATACGATTTTGCAACTGAAATTAAGAGAAATTAACGGCGAGTAAATATAGGAGGCAAGTTGGCAACGTAACCAGCAGAAGAACGTTTGTGCTGAAGTTTACAAAACTCGGGTTACAGTACGTGAAATATCTCTCCTCTGCCCATCATTCCCCTAAGATCATGAACTGGTGAACTGACAGTAATTCATTATTTATTATACCTAATCTTGTAGTAAAAGCATTTGGTCTAACATCTGGGTTCTAGTGAATGAGGCTTAAAATTATTGGAATGTCCCTTTTTTTATGTATATGTCCCCTTTTTCATTGTTCGTAACGCATATCATACAATTTACAAAGCTGAAGTCAGTAAGACGGAATTCTTGCCGCACCCAAAGGATGTTTAATCGAATGTCGCATCAAAGTTGAACTTAGTGTCTTCCTCTGATTCCAGATTAGATCGTCACGTAAAGGTTATGTGTTAATCTCTCAAACGTTTCCTTGAAATGATTTACTCCATGTTGGATGCTGATGTCATGGTATGCGTAGAATGCAAGATCACCATCGCAATGACGTAGTTTGTCTTCTTCCTGCGTTTGTAAACGCTTGGTGTGTTTGTTCTCCTTGCGCACGTACTTACGCATGAGTCGGCTTTATGTTACGCTCCTGTTCATTTTATGCAGACAACGTCAGGTGCTTTGTCATGGGCATCAACTTGTAAAGAGTTTCCTTTTCATTATCTTAAAACCTTTTCCCAGATGCAACTAGCTGTAGCATTTGTAAGTGATGAACCGCCTGAAGCTGTCGTTTGATTTGATGCAGCTTTAAAAGTTAAAATATATAATCACTTGGGTGAAACTTTCTTCCTCTTTTGCTCTTCATGCAGTAGATAGTACTGAAAGTTTCGGCTTCTTCTTAGACTTCCCAGATATCTTTCTTTCTTTATAGCACACACAAAATTTAATGGTGGTAAGAGCTGACCACTTTCTGTTGCGTAAATAGATTTTGTGGACGCAAATGATACACAGTGTAATTTCACATCGTTAAATACATCGCAAAGTGTGGCAACCAGTTCCTCCTTCCACCCGCCATTAAATGTTGTGTCTGCTATTGTTGCATAATATGCTGCCTTGTTACGCACAACTCTTCTTAAAAATCTCGTTTCCAATGTTTCTGTTTCACTTAGTTCTCCATTAGTGAGGGCCTAATTTTCCGATCCATATAATTACACTGGTGCTGCCATCATTTATAAAATTTCATGTTTATTTTGCTCGTTCTTGTTGTTTTCCAAGTTTTAATGTGATTCATGTTGCTCTGCAAGCCCTAAATATACACAAAACGTTGTTATATGACACATCAACCCAGAGGTTTTTGGATTTGATTCCTGGCTGGGGTGGGAAAATTTGATTCTTTCCCTACCCTCAGAAGAGACTGGAAGTACGCATGAGGAAGTAAATATATCTACCTATACATGATTAAAATTCCAATGTTAAAAAGATTTGACTGTCGCACAAAGCCTGCTGTATTCTAACATTCCCCTTGCACCTACAAGGAAATAAGCAATAAGATAATTTGTACGAATGTTTATCTCAACCAACATGGATATATAGGAATAAGAGTTTGTAAAAATGGTTAGTACAAGAGTAGACAAAGTCATGTGAGTGCAACACATCAGGTTTTTGTATATATCGTTCTTGAAACTTTAAATTTCGTTTGCTTCGCCACTGGGGATCTTCCATGTGAGATATTGAGACCCTCAGGACGAGAGTTCACAGTGCAATCAGTACAAGCCCTGAGTTCAAATGTGCCACTAAACCGCCACTGCTGCACTACTTCGCCGTTTTACTTACATCTGTCTCATCTCATCTGCCTTGTAGAATACTTCCTGGCGCGGTTCCGTGAAGCGGCATGTCGCGTTCCACAAGGCTGCTCAAACCTTCGTGATTCACATGTTATATATGAGCAGCAAATTTCGGAAGTGCACAAGCATGAAAAGAATTCCAAACATTTTTGCTTGAGCATGCAAGCTTTAGATTCTGTAGTTATGTAACGTACCTCTACAGTGCAAAGCCCTGGAGTTCTTTACCCAGAGAGCAGTGCAATTAACGCACGACAGGAAACATAGCAGAAAAATACTTTCATGCACTCACGCTATTCCAAATGGGACCGCTACCGCTCAAGATTGCAACTTATGTAACATAGTATCCAATTTGTATCATCGGCTGAGAGTGGATATGATCACGATAAAGTTTGGTTAAAACAAAATGGAAAGGCAATATCAGCGGAGTGATCAGTTCATCTGGACCCTTTGTTCATTGTAATGCCATGCATTTGATGCTGACATAATCTATCCATATCTGTCGATGTAAAATTGCAGAAGTGAAAGATGCTGAAATCTGCATTCCGACTTTTAAATAACTGAAGCAATGATACAGTTATGAACATTATTTGAGAGTAAATGTAGGAGGAAATAAGGAATGAGAACCTGCGAGTATTCCAACATATTTGTGAAACAATATGAAGAAGCCTGCTGGGAAGAATTAGGAAACAGAAACTAATGAATAAGGCTAGGATTTTGATGACTTTGTATCTTTATTTTGGTAATTCTAATTCATTAATGAGTCGTATATAAATCTGTTTCAGGGAAAAAGAAGTTAAACTAATCATATTTGTTAGGGCAGCTCTTAGAGTCTTTGTTGCATTGTTATGCATTTTGTATACTTCAGGCAGTTTTATTACATATTTATACATTTTAAAACACATCTTAGGTACGTTTTGCCATGTTTATTTGGCAAGAGCAAAGGAACATTTGCGTTCTTATTATTCTGCTTGGTTTTTTGCAATACCAGATTAAAATAATTGCACTTAAGTTTCAGGAAACTTGGCAAAGGCCTTTCTTCCACTCCTATGGATTGACAATGAGCTTGTCCAGACACCAGTTGTAAGTTGCACTTAACAAATAGCAGAGAGAACCTCTGTCAAAGTTGCTCAGAAACGTTTTTTGACGATAACACACACTTTTTCCGTTCGAACCGTATGGTATGGGAGGACTTTCTTAAAAATCTTCATGTCACACGCTTGGAAGACGCTGAATACCAATTTTAAATTGAAATTTTATGTTTACAATGAAAATATAAAGCTTTGTTTTAATTACCACTCTTTTAACACACCGCACTGACCCCAGAAGAAGTGGAAATCGAAATCCTAGACTGGCTGTATCAGCTAAGAAAGAAACTCCTAACTTGACGTATTGCATTTTATTTGTTGCCAATTATTTGAAACTTTCTTTCCACAACAACTAGTATAATCTACTTTGCTAAACTTTGGTACTGAACTTTTTCTTAATCACCAAGTCCTCATTGTCTTTTGCTTTCATACTGTTTTCTTCAATACTTCCAAATGCAAATTTTACCTTT
The DNA here is from genome assembly GCA_030765045.1 of Tenodera sinensis. Taxonomy (NCBI): domain Eukaryota; kingdom Metazoa; phylum Arthropoda; class Insecta; order Mantodea; family Mantidae; genus Tenodera; species Tenodera sinensis. The sequence goes on from CM060968.1 coordinate 114,852,215, forward strand.
ATATCTGCAGTTTAGAATACCAATACAAGCATGAAAATGCGGCCTTTTCCGTCGTAAAAAACACTATTTTAAGAAACAGCATGGCAGAAAAGCGCAACTGCAATTAAATGCAAAAACCTGCCGATTTTTTTGTCAAGTGCCAAAAGTGGTAAACATTTGACCCAGCCGGCCCTCATGTTTCTGCATCTTATTGAAGTAAATTTAAGACAGACTTTTTCCTCAGCTTTTCCTCAGTCCTCATAACTAGCAGATGCCGGGTAGTTCCTCTAAACTCAGGCCTGCAACCTCTCCTTTCCAAAAAATGACCAAATATCATTTTATTGCATGCATTATCAGCGTCAGCCGCTTGTGTTGCCTTGCTTATCAAGAATGGGCGTTAAACAGTACAAAAATGTATCATGGCACTTAGAAAATACGTACATCTCTTTGTTGCGATTGGGTGTAAACAAAGAGAGCAAACAAATGGGCTCCGTTTGAAGGTCCAGTGGCATGAACTTTCAGAATTGTAACCAGAAGATAAATGTTTGGCTATAACATGTTACGCCCCTTCAGTAGTTCGGAAGAAAGGAATGGGAAGAAGGTGACACACCAAGAGGGAGTGTCATTTGACATTTCAATGCCAACTGAAATTGCCGCACTCCTATACATAGCTACACAGACAAGCTGTTTTGCATCCTCTGTAACTACAAGAACATAGAAGAGGAAATGTAGGCTTCATAGCTGTCCTCATTTGTGCTTGTGCATTTCTTGAATTGGTCAGATATAAAGCAAAAAGTTCGAAAGCTCATCAAAATCCAAATTTTGTGGTCCTGTAGCAAGGTTGGGCAACGGGAAATAATAAAATGCCTGATAGGGTGAATGAAGTACATACAGCGAGGATTATGCTATGGTAGCCAGAAAGGCCTAACAGGAACTCAGCTGAGAGGCTCTTGTCTGATCTTCCAGGTTGGGAGTTGAGAGATGTGCTGGTCTCCGACAGACGATTTATAACTTTTCAAAAGAATAAATATAATTTACGAAAAAATCACCTGGAAGGGGGAGAAGGTGTCAGCTCAACCAGTAGTGTTTCTCTGTTAAATTTGCATGCTCTTGTGTAACGTCTATAGCCATTTTGGAGACTTTTGACTTGAGAAACAACTCGTTGCATAAAGTCTCTTTTAAGCAATGAGATTCCGTTCTCTTTGCACGATTAACATAAAAAAATGAACAACGTTGTATTTCGCTAAAGTTCTAAGTTTTCCGAAACTCACACACCTAACAAGGAATATCTCCGAAATGGTTCACCCTACAAGAAAATTTATTGGAACATAAATTGTGTATTTTAGCAAGATCTACATTTTTTGTAGAGCAAGATTTTGTCTATCTCTAACAGTTTACCAGTTATGCAAAAGTCGTCCAGAGTAAAATACAACTACAGGGGCTATAGCCAGAAAATTCAAGATATACATTTCATTGCCATAAAAATATCTTAAACATATGACATTTTAATCAAAATCGTTAGAGCCATTTTCAAGAAAATCAAAATTTTCGAAAAATTTTCCATGTAAAGGGTAGTTTAGGGTGGGGCTATTTTCTTCAAATCTTCGTGTCGCATCCTTGAATGACAATAAACTTAAATACTAACTTCAGTTTTTAACCAACTTTTCGTTTTTGAGTTATGCTGTCCACAGACTGAGAGACACACGCAGACCTTTTTCTAAGAATGCTTTTTTTTTTGGATTCAGGGGGCCTCAAAACATATATTTCCGGTGAAATCTCGACATCGAATTTTTGGGTGGAATACAATACTTCTACTTACCAGTAGAGAAAGTAAAAATGTAAGACACAATGGTAAAAAAATGTAGGACATTGTCAATCAGTGCAAAAATAATGTAAATTTATAATTTAAATGTTATTTCTATATACCCATAGGCATATACACTTGTGTAGGATTATCCAGAAGTCGCTCCACAGTCTCCTATAACCAAAATTCCCCTGGAGACGGGAATTCCGATGGCAGCAGATTAACAGAATACCAAGTTATCCTTATTTTCTTAAAATCCTGAAACATACAGTGTTAAATGTGATCATGAGCAGTTATACTTCGCTGAAGAAGTAGTCTTCAAAACAGCTAGCTTATTTGAAATTAATCAAAAAATTCCACGCAATGAAGTTTTTAAAATTGTACTTCACTAAAACAATACCTTTAACTGAATCAATAGACAATCTGTTTCTTTCATTTGTCCACTGTGCTCTTATTAGTGAAAATACTCTCTCAACATTAGCATTGGTTGCTTTGCCTCCACAGAATACCAACCTTTTGCCTCGGATTGCATGCTGCGTTGCCAGTCTCTCGTTCAATGTTACTATAACATGCATGATATACTCTTTGACTGTAACCTGTTTAGCTCTGTTGCCATAGTGAGTTGCAGCATTCATTTCTATTTTCTTAGTTGCCAGTTAATTTTCTAATGATCACTGCTTGTTTCTGATAATGTAGACTGTTCAAAAATTCCTCCCGGACGTGGACAAATGGATAAAACGCAGAAATTCCGGACGTCTGGTAACTCTAGCAGAAGGGAATGCAATAACAATGAATGACTATAGACTAGTATTAAATTCCGACCTGGCATCGACATGAGGAAAGAACGTCCAATTTCATTTACGATATGTGGGTTACCACACTGTGCATTACCATATCGTTGATGACCACCATCTTCCCCTCCATATTAGTGTGTAGGAAGGTAATCATAACACAATCTAAGCAAAAAACATACATTTTCTTTCAGAATAAAAGACAACCAGAAGAGGTTGACTTCTCAAGCAAATAATGTTAACTTAACGAGCACATTTTTTCCATCAGCTTGTTCTGCTTAAGATTACACATTATCAGGCTCTGTTGGTCACCTTATGAGGTATTGCTTGGGTTGAAATGTTTCTTGTGTTGAAACGTTCCTTGTAGGATACACTGGCCTTCTATGGATTACTACAATATCCTGGAAATAAATTGGACAGAGCCCAAGAAATGTTGCCGTAGGAGACACAAAATTTAATGGCGGGTGGCGGGACTTGCGGTATTGGTGGTCAAACGCTGTGAAATCACGCTATAAAACTGGTGATATAAATACAATTTGCGCAACAGGAAAAAGAATAATCTGATCATGAAGTGTTCTGCTAGCAGCCGCCATTAAATGTATTGTCTCCTTATAGTAGTGTTACGTGTAACGTTAGAATTGTCACCTAAAAACATAGAAAACATTGTTATATTGCACGCGATCATTATAGTGAAAATCTTGTGTTGTATTCACATGACTTTTTCTAGTCGTTAACCTACATACTAACTAAAGCCTATTCTTCCACATCAGGCCTGGGCAACTCGTGGAATAAACACGGTGTAAACTCACACTGATATAAATACCATTTGTGCCCACAAAATTTATTTGTACAATAGGGAAGAGACAAGTAGTGGTAAGGTATCAGCCGCCATTAAATTTTGTGTCTGACATACACATTTCGACCGCCTCCGTAGCGCAGTTGGTAGCGCGCTTGCCTCTGGCGCGGAGGACCCGAGTTCGATCCCCGGTACCAGCATGGGGATTTTATCCCCTTTGGAAGGTCTGGCACGGGGTGCACTCAGCCTGGTTAGTCCCGGGGGGACCAATTGAGAAGCTACTTGATGGAAAACTAGCGGCCCCAGGTCATGAAGACCGCATAACTGGCCGGGAGGGCTCAGAACGCTAACCATTGCACCCCAAAAATGATACCTGTAGTGGGCCGAGGTGGAGGACGCAGCGGCTGGGCGGTAAGGCTTGACTTTTCATGGGCTGTTGTGCCGGGGCATATACATTTCATTTGTCATTAAAATATCTTGAACATATAGTACTTTAATTAAAATCTTCAGAACCGTTTTTGAAAAAATAAAAATGTTTCAAAGTAAAGGGTAGTTTGGCGCGGGGGATTTTAATACCGACTTTCGTTTTTTGAGCTATGCTGTTCACAGACACACACACACACACACACACACACACACACACACACACACACATATACACACACAAGGGTCTTCTTCTAAAACAGATTTATTTTCAGAGGACCGCAAAACGTGAATTTTCATAGAAATCTCAGTATCGAATTTTAAAGTGGAATACAATACCTTTTGTACCGGCCATGTAGTGCTAAAGAAGGTAAAATGGTCACAGAGGGTAAAAAAAGTTATAAAATAAACAAGGTTTTCTTTTCTGAATTGAAAGTGTGTAATTAATAACATGTTCCATTTTGACGCACCCAACCTTGCTTTGTAAGATGTTTTTGTAAATCTCTAAATGTTCTAAATAAGCTAACATTTCATGTTTTTAGCGTGAGTATGTATTACAGGATTAAGCATGGACCGTGAATCAGCCAGGGCCCAGCATTTACACCTCCCACATCGTCGTTCTGTAGGCGCTAATGGGCATTATAGGCGGAAGTTATGTACGCTAACCCGTTTCATCCAACTGGTGTTTCCATTTCGGTTGACCGTAACATTTGGGTAACAAAAAATGGCGTTATATTTTCAGAGATACACCCTTCTTGCTTTTTATGACGACAGAAAAAGGCGTTAATAGCAATAGTATCCGACGCTCAGTTTACGAGCATTGGTTGGCGGTTGGAAATGCATGAAGATTATACTAAATATTTTAATGTGGCCATTTGTTTTTGGAGCTGTTCCAGTGACGCTCTTGTTTTCGAATAATGACTGTTAAACAGCCCCGCTGCTGCTGAGAACAGCATCTTGATCCCACGTAATGTCTGTAGAAACTGGATTTTGGTAAATGGACTTACAACCACTCCATAGACGTAATAGTCCTGTTGTCCCGGTGGTATATTTCAAAGCATGGCACGTTTTTATATTTGACTAAATGACAACTTGTCAGCTACTTTAAATTCGAAGTTCATTAATAGTTCTTACACATTTCCAAAACCCAAGTGTAACTCAAGGAATAATGTTATTTAAAGAAACGCCCTAGACTATTCTGAAGATGGTAATCCCAACTTTATGGTTCAGAAACGTGGGCTTTAACCACAAACCAACTTGGACGAATAGCAGCTACTGAAATGAAATTATTAAGTCCTCTAGCAGGTTACATTTTCTATGATCACAAAAGAAATGAAGAAATAAGAGAACTACAGAGTGAGTTATCCGGATATGGTTTTTTCCGAGGATTTCCCTTATCCTGAGAAGACGAATGTCGGGTGAAGCTCAATGGACCTCGGGCCCATTTGAGCATCATTTTACCCATTTCATTCATTTACCGTCCGATATGACAATACGTTGGAGGACGTTAAAGAAAAATCTGATGTGTTGCACTCACATGACTTTCTCTACTCTTGTACTAACCATTCTTACAAACTCTTATTCCTATATCTTCTTCGTGTTAGTTAAAATAAACATTTGTACGACTTATCTTATTGCTTATTTCCTTGTAGGTGCAAGGGGAATATTGGAATACAGTAGGCTTTGTGCGATAGTCAAATCTTTTAAAGCTTTGAGATTCCGTTCTCTTTGTACACGTAACATATAAAAAAATTAACAACGATGACCCATTTCACGAAAGTTCCAAGTTTTCCGAAACTCACACACATAACAAGGTATATCTCCGAAATGGTTCACCCTACAAGAAAATTTATTGAGACATAAATTGTGTATTTTAGCAAGATCTACATTTTTTGTATAGTATAATTTGGTCTATCTCTAACGGTTTACCAGTTACGCAAAAGCCGTCCAGAGTAAATACGACTACAGGGGCTATAGCCAGAAAATTCAAGATATACATTTCATTTGTCATCAAAATATCTCAAATATATGACATTTTAATAAAAATCGTTAGAGCCATTTTCAAGAAAATCAAAATGTTCGAAAAATTTTCCATGTAAAGGGTAGTTTAGGGTGGGGGTATTTTCTTCAAAATCTTCGTGTCACATCCTTGAACGACATTAAACTTAAATACCAACTTTGGTTTTTAACCGACTTTTCGTTTTTGAGCTACGCTGTCCACAGACTGACAGACTGACAGACACACAGACACACACACGGACCTTTTTCTAAAAATGCTTTTTTTGGATTCAGGGGGCCTCAAAACATGTATTTCCGGTGAAATCTCGACTTCGAATTTTTGGGTGGAATACAATACTTCCCCTACTTACCAGTAGAGAAAGTAAAAATACCTACAGAAATAACTGGTATCAACACATATTGTGAATGTTGGAAGACAGATTACCCCAAAAACTCTACAACTACAGACTAAGAGGAAAGGAGATCTTGGACGGCCAAAGAATCGCTGGAGACACCAACTTCCAATCTAAAACGGAACAGCCCAAAACTCTTGATCATAATGAAAGAAATGCTTTCTGTGATAAAACTTATCTTGCTGTTTCTTTAAAAAAAGTATGGGGTTACATTCACATGACACTACCCATTTCCTTTATTACTTTCTCTGCTACGTATAGTATGTAGGGAAACTATTGTAGGTATTCGACCCAAAAATTTGATGTCGAGACTTCACCGGAAATACGTTTTGAGGCACCCTGAATAAAAAAAAAAATAATAAAAATAAACATTTTTAGAAAAAGGTTCGTGTGTGTGTGTTAGTGTGAGTCTGTGTCAGTGTTTGTGCATGTGAAGAGCATAACTTAAAAACGAAAAATCGGCTTAAAATCTAAGTTGGTACTTAAGTTAAATATCTTTTAACAATGCGACACTAAGATTTTGAAGAAAATTTTTCCACCCTAAACTACCCTTTACATGGAAAATTTTTTGAATTTTTATATTTTTTTCAAAATTGCCTGTAACGATATTAATTAAAATGCCATATAGTTAACATATTTTTATCAGCAGTGAAATATATATTTTGAATTTTCTGGCTCTAGCCCATGTAGTCCTGTTTTCTATTGCTGACTTTTACATAACTGGTAAACCGTAAGAAATAGGAAGGAATGCAGTATTTGCTTTACTTACTATCCGTTAGTACGAGTTAGCTTTGAGTCGAAATCCCCACCGCTCTGCATTTTGAGATCAGTGGAACATCCCTAAAGTTGGCAACACTGTCCTAATTTGATGAAATGCTTCTTGCACTTAATCGACGGTGTTCAGGGAAGTGAATCTCAAGGTATGGCGCTTTTCCAAGAGCAAGCAAAGTTTGCCGTGACGTAATTACCTAAACGGGAGGATTGTGCATGATATGTGCAGCGACCTGAGTAGAAACTGTGCTAAATTACAGGGGACGGAGAGAATCCAACAAGACGACAGAGATGGCGCGCATGTGTTTCCATTGTGTGCTGCGTTCCTTTGAAAATCTGATGAATGGCTAACGGAAACATGTGTTGCTGGTTCCCAACTTTGTTTAGTTAACTTTCTGTCGACACTCGGCGGACTGGCATGTTAAACTTACTTGAAATAAAACGTAACCAAAAGGAAAACTCGACACGGAGCACGTTTTTGTTAATCGCTTCAAGGGGTCACTGCAAATGACTGCCGTGACATATTCAGGCCCGGCTTAAAACACTTGACTAACAACAGTGGCTTACAAGGATTATAATACAGATGGCGTTAGTTATGTTAGGTATTGAAGCAAGAAGTTCGAAATTTGATGGTATGTTTTCTTTATTCTTGCTTTTATGTTTCTCCTTTTACTAGTACGGGCGCAAGATAGCTCAGTGGTTCTGCTCGCGGCTCTTGCGCTGAGGGTCTGTGTTTCGATTCCGGGCTCATATTTACTTTCTCCACTACGTATAGTAAGTAGGAAAAATATAGTATTCGACCCAAAATTCCAATGTCGAGATTTCATCCAAAACATATGCTTTGCGACCCCAAATACAAAGAAAGCATTTTTAGAAAAATACCTCTGTCTGTGTGTGTGTCTGTGTGTCTCTGTGTGTGTCTGGGTGTCTGGGTGTGTGTGTCTGTGTGTGTGTGTCTGGGTGTGTGTGTGTCTCTGTGTGTCTGTGTGTGTGTGTGTCTGGGTGTGTGTGTCTCTGTGTGTATGTGTGTGTCTGTGTGTCTGGGTGTCTGTGTCTGTGTGTGTCTGTTTGTGTGTCTGGGTGTGTGTGTGTCTCTGTGTGTCTGTGTGTGTGTCTGTGTGTCTGGGTATCTGTGTCTCTGTGTGTCTGTGTGTGTCTGTTTGTGTGTCTGTGTGTGTGTCTGTGTGTCTGGGTGTATGTGTCTCTGTGTGTCTGTTTGTGTGTCTGGGTGTGTGTGTCTGTGTGTGTGTCTCTGTGTGTCTGTGTGTGTCTGTGTGTCTGGGTGTGTGTGTCTCTGTGTGTATGTGTGTCTGTGTGTCTGTGTGTCTGGGTGTCTGTGTCTCTGTGTGTCTGTGTGTGTGTGTCTCTGTGTGTATGTGTGTCTGTGTGTCTGGGTGTGTATGTCTCTGTGTGTGGGTGTCTGGGTGTGTGTGTGTGTCTCTGTGTGTCTCTGTGTGTGTGTGTGTGTGTGTGTGTGTGTGTGTGTGTGTGTGTGTGTGTGTGTGTGTGTGTGTGTGTGTGAAGAGCAGCTCAAAACTCAATTAGCCGGTTAAAAACTCAAGATGGTATTTAAGTTTATATATTTCAAGGATGCAACACAAAGATTTTGAAGATAATTCCTCCACTCTAAACTACGCTTCATATGGAAAATTTTGATTTTCTAAAAAATGGCACTAACGGTTTTGATTAAAATTCCGTATATTTAAGATATGTTTATGGCAAATGAAGTGTATATTTTGTGTTTTCTGGGTATAGCCTATGTAGTCCTTGACTCTTGATGACTTTTGCACAACTGGTAAACCGTAAAAGATAGACCAAATCTTACTATTCAAAAAATGTAGATCTCGTTTAAACGCACAAGTTATGTCCAAATGCATTTTTCTGTGGAGTGAACCATTTGGAGATATTCCTGGTTATTTGTGTGAGTTTTCCAATACTTAAACTTGCCTCAAGTGGAAGGTTGTTATTCACAATAAATTGCATATAGCCTTAAATTGTTACAAACAAACACTGCAGCCTTCAGCCAAGTGCCTCAACTAGTGAGTATTGGAGAAATTGGAAGAGGAACTCCTGTAACTTCTACGTACTTCTGTATCTTAGATGGAGCCTTTTTCAACAATTTCTTTATGCAAGACAGAAATTCATTTGCATATGAATATTTTATTGCCTCACAAACTCGGTGCAATGCAATGTTTTAGATTAGAGTAGATAGGTTTGAGGTTAGAAATGGCCAGTAACATATAAGATGCTAGTAATAGCCACACTCGATCATATTGAATGCCATTAGGCCACAGCACACAACATGCATCGTTCAAACTACGTATTACATTAGCATTGTTTTGTTCAGAAAGTAGGTTTTCAACAACATGGGTTTCTCTTGCTTTCCATTTATGTGCTACTAAAATGTTAACAACATATCTCATCTATCAGTGGTTTCACTTATACTTGCTTGATCTGTTTTAAGTTTTCTTCATGCATAGGTTGAAGATATGACTTTCTTAAGGTACTCTCATCTGGGACAGACTTCCCAGTATATTTTTCCAAATATGCTTTCATAATAGTGTTCCTGAGCTTGGAAAGAGGAATACCACATGCCGCAAATGTCTTTGTTGTTTTACTGAAAAATTCATTTTTATTTAATGAACTTGAAGAAGCCAACATCTCGCCAAGAAACTTGACGCCCTCCACCTTAACTGCATTTCTATTTCAGTCATAGAAGATTGCATGAATTGTATGTTGAAGGGCGATTAGGGAAGCATATGTGAATGCATTACGTAAAAGAAAAGTGAGTAGAGAAAACCACGTGAAAAAAAATGGAAAAAAAAAATTCGTGCCGAATTTCGCGGTGATTGATCAAGCGGTTTAGGACAAACATAAAAACATTCATTTCTGTATGTATAGATTACTATAATCGTTATATTTCGAAGAAGGGGAAATGCTTTCTATTACACTATTCAAATTCTGCTAAAAGCCATTTCAAAACGTTCCTAAGTGTATGAGTTAGGAGTAGAACAAGGAAGACTTGAGGACTATAAGCTTACCGTGCGAAATGTCGCGAATAAGTTAACGCTTGCAACATGCACTAAAACGTGACTCAGAGAAGCTGCTAACAGAATAGTACTCTTACGTTAATTGCTTCCCAGTTGGTCTATACAACGATTCAGAGGTTATTGCAGCTACAGGGTGATTCAACACAACGCAACGCCTAAGTGTGTTGTCCAGAAAGACAAAGTGATAAGTTTTGCTTTCTCTACTGGTTGCCTATCTAAGTAGAGGAATATTGCTTTCCAACGAAAGACTCGATATCAAGAAACCACCGCAAATACATGAAGTTTCTGTGACAGACAAATGGAATTTGCCACGCAAGTTCACCGGGGCGCAATGAATAAATGGATTTTATTGCGAGGATCATTTTTAAAAGAGATGTAAGAAACCTAAGACTTAAACTTCAGGGCAAATGTTTAAAGTTTTGTTGCAAGGAAATTTTTAATGACTTAGCAAAAAACAAGCTAATACTACCATAACGTTTTTAAGCTATTAGATGGTTTAATCCGAAATTTATTAAATTGGGGTTGTAACATATTTAGAGTGTAATATATTTATGGCAGATATAATTTAAGAATATCTCATTCGTATGTGATTTCTAAGTGCATGGAGACCTTCAAAGTAGTATATCGGAATAATCCGCACACGTTGGAAGAACTGAGGACTAAGAATAAGAATTATTAGTGAGTGCTAATGCAATTTTTCTTAAAAATGTGAGAGAGGTGTGGTGGCCTAAGGACAAGGGCTGTGGCGAAAGTGTGGCTATTGCAAGTATAATTTGCACAAGAATCTAATATTTAAGGGGTTTGAGTATCGGACTCCACCGGCAAGCCACGTGCCTCCCGGTGCCAAGCAAATTCCAACAGTATCGGCCATGGGTCCAAACAAAGGCTCCGAATGCAAACCTAGTTGAATCATAAGATGTACGCTCAGGCTGAGTGTCGTTCAGTTGTGCGATGGAAGTTCGCTACCACATTAAATGTTGAGGTAAACTGTCATCGGAAAATTTGCCTTCGAATATTTTGGAATGTTTATAGGAGTTCATCAGCGGTGCGAAGTGCAATCATTCAATTTTATGCACCAGAATTGGAATTTGAGAATTAAAATTCATGATTCCATCCAATTAAAGGGCATTTTATAGGGAGGAAATTAAGTTCCATTAATTAAAATCTAATAATCAGGTATCCAAATTATCAACGCTCAAACCAGCAGAACCAAAATAGGCATAATCGGCAATTAACCGGAGTATGAGGTCAAGGCAGAGGTTATGTCCTTTCTTCTTCTTGTTCTTGTTCTTCTTCCAATAGCGCTACAGCCCAAAGCGGGCCTGGGCCTTCTACATCCGAGACATCCAATCATCTCTACCCAGAGCTATCTGTTACCAATTTTTGCATTTTAGGAGCTGATAACTGTCCTCTTTTACTGAATCCATCCACCTTTTCCTGGGTTTACCTATCGGTCGCTTTCCAAACATCACTCCTGTTGTCACTATTTTATGTAAATGCCGTTCGTCCATTCTTTGTGCATGCCACTGCAGTCTTTTTAATTTGGCCACAGTGAACCTTGCCACAAAATTTGTTTCCTTTTCTATGGATTTAGTTTTTCAGAAGGTATTTCGACTTGAAGCACTTGATTTGAGCTACTGATTGGAAATAATGTACTCATTTTGCGTAATATTTTCCAAGAGAAAACAATGGCATTGTTTCTTACTTATTTAGTAATGTTGGTAAAATGATAAGAAAAACTTACAATCAGTTAGCCTACTGAAATTTGGCGGACTGCTCATTCAGTAGACAACTATTACAATGTATGTAAATTTAATGCAGAAATATTTTATATTATTAAATTTGAACCCTCACATTTACTTTCTTTTTTAAACCTTATGTTTAAAACCGATCGTCTCTTTTTTACTAGTAAAGTCACTGGTATAATTACTGTATAACATAATGGAGTCGGTCTGGGTGACTCAGTTGGTTAGACGCTGGCCTGCTGATCCCAACGTCGCGGGTTCAAATCCGGCCCAGACACATGGTTTTTAAGTGTGCTTAAAACGATAGCTCCATGTCAGAAGATTTAGTGGCATGTAAAAGAACTCATGCAGGCACACCGGCAACGCTGATGTGATCCTGGCAATTGACAGCGTCGTTAAAAAAATAAAAAAGTCCACAAAATGGACAGTCTACTTGTATAAAACCATTTCTCTGTTCTTTTAACTTCCACACTCCAGTTCTTGCCCATATTATGCTCTTTTTGCTCTTTTATATCTTATTCAAAGAACATAACCTTAAATACCAATGACCTTTCTTCTGTTAAGACACTAACCATACTTTGTTTCTGTATTATCCTCAAAGCTTAATCCTGCCTCTTTCCAAAATCCTTTGGTATTTATTCCTCCCCTTCTCCAAATATTACCTAAATGATTGCATCGCAAGTTGCTTTAGAGGAAAAAACTTTTTAAGGTTGAATGTTTTATTTTAAATTTCGTTCTAAATCATTTCATCGCTGATCAGCTATCGTCGCACGTGTAAAATATGGCAGGAACTTTCTATAAGCCTGCAGTAAAAACTTTATATAATGGAATACATTAGCCATTCCCTCGTGGATACATGGGATGAAGAATTGATGATGGGAAAAACAAAAGTTTCAGAGCGCGAGACAGCAAAATTGAGATTCTGAGGTTAGATACGGGGTCTATGTAATCAAATAATGTAACACGGAAAGCCTATTGGGAATTGGTAAGAATGTATTGCTAAACTGCAACAGGCTTGTCCGTGATGCTATGGAGAAGACAGTTACTCCAAGTAAAAGTCCTTGGTTCCATGCTGTGATGGTACTTTTGTATTTTGTATGGTGTGAAACGTTAATTACGACTACAGTGTAAGACATCGGGTGAGTTGGTGCCGCAGCAAGTGTGTGATACGCTTTTGGGAGATCCAGAGTTCGATCCCCGTCAACCGTACTTTTCGCTTGTTACTCGGCGAATGCTGGGATGTATTCTGTACTCCCCGGATTCCTTTCTCTTCCTATCTCATTTCCCTTCTTTGTCATCTTTCAGGTTTGTGTGGTAGCGCGGTACGCTCCAAAGGATGCGGAGAGGCGGTACAGATGCTTGCGCTCTGGGCCCTCATGGAAATTGCTGCTCGGGCCGCAAGGGTCGCCTCGTCGCCCTCTTCCTGGGTAGCGGACATTCTTCGGTTGTGCGCCAGGTGTCGGCATCTATAACTATTGCGTCTCTGGGCTTCGTCGGCTCCGCTCTCTGGCAAGCCTATGGTCTCTCTTCGCCTCATCTCTTCCCCCTGAAGGGTGGTAAACCACAATATATCATGTCGGAGTCGTAGGTTAGTTTCCTCCCTCTCATTTGGTACGAAATGAGTAGGGGGTCCTTGGAGCTTAGAAGTGCCCCTTCCAGCATCGATTTTCCTTTGAAGCGTTTGATTATCCGTGACACTACATTTTTTGAATAGCTTATATAGTCACAGAATGTATCTTCTAGAATTTATTCTTCATTTATAAAAATTAAATTTATTGTATTGTATATTCTTCATTATCAAATCACTCGTAGCCACCAACCAGTTGTCATGAAACTTGCCTACTGCGTTATTGATGCGATTTCAAAACCATAAACCTATCACAACACAGTGAAGCGTCTACTGGTTGCCAAGGAGAGAATGTATGCCTGATTGCGATGACTACAGATACTTTCGTTCTGGAGATACTTTCCGCAACAGCTAGTGATCTCAATACAATGTAAGACCTTTTTCTTTTCTTTTCTTTTTTTTTTTTTTTTTTTTTTTTTTTTTTTTTCCTTCACTTTTTCGCTTTTTCTTCTATTTCAAGTGAAATACTTGGATAGAAGTGGCAGTGCTAAGGGCGAGCACAACTACTAATGCTTATATCGGTTGGCATCGTGTGTTAAAACATGCGTTTTGTTTTCTTTCTTTTTTTTTTCCCCCATAAGTTATTAAGTAGTTATTATTATATGTTATGTCAAGTTTGTCGTTTGTCAAACGATTTAGGTGTTCCATATTCCAGATAGCCCCCTTTTTATGGAAAAATGATGACAGGCGCGACGTGACCAACAACAGTGCTCTCGATGAATCAAAAATCTACACCAGGAAATTTAAATCTCGTTGTTATAAAGAAATAAATGTTTTTTCGGTAGTAGGTATGTGGTTGTGCTGTTGGAAATGTTTGATTTATGGGCGTTACAAAGGGTGTAGGAAATGGTATGGAGGATATGAACAATATTGAATACTCCTAAAACATGAAGCTTCGTTAGAAACTAGAAAAAAACATTAACAAAGTTGCAGACAAAAATATCTTTTTTTAATCAATCTGAAGTAGTAATCAGAAGCATTTTCCTTTAGTTTTTACGTTCTCTGCTGTATATAGTAGGTAAGGGTAGTAGATAGGTATTATATTCTACCCAAAAATTCTACATCGAGTTTTCACCTGTAATATGTGTTTTGAGGTCCCCTGATCCGCCCCCTTCAAAGAAAAATATTTTTAGAAAAGTATGTGGGTGTGTGTTCTGTGAACCCCATGACTCAAAAACGAAAAGTCTATAAAAACTAAACTTGATATTTGAGTTCAGCATCTTTCAAGGGTGCGACACAAAGATTTTCAATAAAATTCCCACCCCAAGCCACCCTTTACATGGAACATTTTTCTAAAATTTTGATTTTCTCAAAAAATAGCTCTAAAGATTTTGATTAAAATATCAATGTTCAAGGCATTTTTATGACAGGTTATTTTGAATTTTCTGAAAATAATCTCAGAAGTCCTCTTCATTATGCATTTGGTAAACCATGGGAGATGGACAAAACCTGTTACATAAAAAATGTACTCGAATTAAAGCACACAATTTATGTCAAAATTGTCTGTGAAGCTGCTTCCGAGATACTTCTCTTTAATACTTCGCGTTTTCAAATACGCATACGTTTCTAAAATAGGAAGTCATTCGCTCTCTATCTCTTGGCATGCAAAAAGAACTGAATTTCAGAGCCATCAGAGAAAGACCAACTCTTAAAACATTTAAATATTGCTGTACCTTTTCCCCAATTCAATTGTGTCTACAAGGAAATATCTAATAAAAACCATTTTACAGATGTCTGTCTCGATTAATTCGATTAACGGAAAAATAAACGTTTGTAACAATAATTTATAGAAGAGTGATTAGAGAAAGCCATGTGAATGCAACACCAGATTTTCTTTCTTACTCAGGCACCCCAAAGCATATAAATATTTCCGGTGAAATCCCGAAATCAAAATTTTAGTTGTAATGCAATACCTTTCGTGCCTACGCCCCAAGTGATAGGAAAAGTAAAAAGTTATAAATAGGACACAACTAGCGCGAGTTTAAATTTAAACTATCGGACACTACTGACAGTGAGATGCAACTTACACAAAACGCACAAATTAACCTCAATACAGCAACTTCCCAGAATATTGCACTATCCCGCAAATTAATTTCACCAATCTACAATAAATAACTTATACATAAAATAAAGTCTCGTATTCAATTTGCCTTCTATTTTTCAATGCTATGTGGCACTCCAAGGTTATCATTTTCATCGTGCAGCTGTAACGTGCTGGAAACGAAACGATCGTTTAGCGCCTGCGTAGAACTCCAAATATCTGCAATATGTAGGTCATTGTCCCTGGCGAGTGCACAACGTTTTACAATATTTCGACTATAAAATTAGGTATATGGTCGAGCATAAATTGTCGTATGAAACTTATCTATAATGGCTCGTTGCATAATATTAGATAGGTATGTAATTGAAACTTAAATTATTAATTAAATTGAACCATTCCTTATTTCCATTTTCGCAGCTTTTAGGACCTTTTTTGTTGATATTTTTAGGTATTTTTAAAGGTATTTTAGCCAGTTTATGGGCCTTCAACTTCCGAGCTCTAGTATTAACCTTGTGAAGTTTGATCAGAATGCACTACTGCTTATGCACGCTTCTGTATTGACAGAAAGGTGTAGACAGGTCGCTCTAATTGCTGTAGTGTGAAAATCACCAGCTGCAAGGCAAGTACTCTTTGTACTACCTGCTAAGGACGAAAAAAGAAAGACATAAAGTCAGTAATTGGCTTCCCTGAAATCGTCACTGTCACGCCTGCAGGTGATCTCATTGTATGCTGTCCCACAATCCTCGTTTTCCACGAAGTAAGGCTACGAAAACCAGTCAGTGTCATCAGAAAAGAAATACTGTGACAGCCCCTAGAACTAAATGTTGAAATTTCAAATGTAGGAATTGGTGACCGTATTAAATTTTTGCGTTGCTTCCAGGACAAAACATTCTAACAAAATAATTATTAGGCATAATATCGAAATTTATAGCTACTTTAAAAGGACAATTAAGTTTGAAAAATCTAATGTGTTGCACTCACATGACTTTCTCTGCTCTTATACTAACCATTCATACAAACACATTCCTATATCTTCATGTTAGTTGAGATAAACATTTGCAAAAATTATCTTATTGTTTATCTTCTTGTAGATACAAGGAGAATATGGGAATGCAGTAGCCTTTGAGCGATAGTCAAATCTTTTAAAGCCTCAAAATTACATTGTCTTTGCACGGTTAACATTTAAAAAAATGAATAACGATGTTCCATTTGACAGAAGTTTAAGTTCTCCAAAACTCACACAAATAATAAGGAATATCTCTGAAATGGTACACGCTACGCAAAAAGAAATTATTTAGACATAAATTGTGTGTTTTAACAATGTCTACATTTTTACATAGTAAGATTCGGTCGATCTCTTACGGTTTACCAGTTATGCAAAAGTCATCCAGAGTATACCTGCATGAGCTATAGCCAGAAAATTCAAGGTATACATTCCATTTGCCATAAAAATATCTCAAACATTTTAATCAAAATAGTTAGAGCCATTTTCAAGAAAATGAAAATGTTCCATGTAAAGAGTAGTTTAGGGTGGAGGAATTTTCGTCATTATCTTGGTGTTCTATAGTATGAAGTTCAAATGTTACAACAAAGTGTTCATAGATTAACAGTAATGTAACAAGGAAAAAGAAAAAAGAATAGTTGGGGAGCGTTAAGAGTTTACAATGCCTTATATAATTCACACATTAAATACAACTTAACTGTAAAACCGTCAGCTGAATGAAATGAGTTGGTGCAGTCCAGTACTTGTGAAGAATCATATACATTTATAGTTTCGCTTACAAGAGGTCGTGGGCTCGATTCCCATGGCCGACCCCATACGTTTTTCCCAGGGGCTTCCCTCGTACGAGTTTACAACTGAAACTAAGAGAAATTAGCAGCGAGGAAAAGTAAACAGCGTGAATATCATAGGAGGTAAGTTGGCAACGTAACCAGCAGAACAACGTTTACGAGGAAGTTTAAAATTTCTCTAAGGCCATGAGCTGGTGAAGAGACAGTAGTGATTGGTGTACACCGAGCTAGATCACATGAGTGAAGTGTCGGTGATGCCTGGATTGTCATATGGTCACAGTTTACCGGCAGTTTCCAAGAGATCAACATGGTCATCATTACACTAAACAACAGACAAAAGTATCGTAAAATCAGTCCTGTCAACATACATAACAAAGGCATTTCTAACCTCAAATACCACAGGGTTAAAGTATCACGCTTTCAAACGATAATAATGCTTGAGCATCGTTACCACACAACAAAGAACGCACTCACCTTCGGCAAATCTTGTTCTGCAATAACTTCTGGATAAAATCACTTCCGAGCGCTAAATATCATAATATATATTTAATGTATTACTGTATAGCGAACACAAAAATAACAGTAACTATAACTGCATGTACAGCTCTAAAATAATACAAGACAAAACCAAGCAAACATGAGTCGCACGTCCACAGATTTATTAACTAATAGGGCGTGTAAACAGAATCTTGTTTTAAAATCTATCGGTTGGCCTCTCTGCAACGCGTTCGTAAACAAGGACTTCTGTGGCAACATAACAAACGCAATAACACCAGCTACGGCCGTAGCTTTACCATGGTAATGTTACGAACAGTTGGCGGCACTAATGCAACCTAACGGATGGAATATCACCAAGTATAACCAGACTGCACCATAATGGGGGGGGGGGGGGGGGGGGGGGAAATGTCAAGGTTGTTTTTTGGGGTATCTAATAAGCCGTGCTATTATAGTTATGAGCTTTGCAACATCCATTCCTGGAATCGTATTTACGATTCTGAGAGAACTGAAGGTAGTTAGGTAATTTTACAAAAGCGCCACTATTACATATAATGCACTACCGGATATGAACATCTGACTCTTTTCCGGTGGAAGATATTCCTACTGAAGATGGGAAAAATAAAAGCCACCTAATTTTATCCCGCGAATCCGTGCGGAAAATTCCCCAGTGGTATCTGAATGTTTTAACTAAACCTCTGCATGAAAATGCACTACTTAAAGCGCATTCTAGCGAATGTTAATGAACCTATGAGAATACGGAAAAGTACCTAAAATACATTCTAATGCTTGCTGCATTGCAGACTAACCAACATGCCTGACTTCTCTGTCAGGATCCACATTTTTCCCTTTTTCCGCGCAGTTTTCATTCTGGAAAGGTCAATGAGTGGATCCGTTAGCGCCAGCGTTAATTCATTTCATTTATCACGCGGAAGACCGTGGCAGCCACTGAAATATTTGCTTTCTGTGAAATCAGAATAAATGTGTGTAATACCGTGAAATATAGAATGTTTGTGAAATTAATACCGAAGCCATAATTCACCGAGGTTTCTATTTTTCAGTCTAAATGTTGAGAAATAAATTGTATATTTACCCCGTGATTTTCATTTGGGGAAGTTGTGAAATCCATTATTCATTTGGATGAATAACCGCTATTACTCACCTGGTCAAATTTATACCAGCCGCTAATCACTATACAGTCTTCCCATAATAATATATTTATTTATACGAAGAATGGCTTACATAAACCTTGCTTGTTTCCTGGGGGATGCTTAAAATTATATTTATCCTGTCTAAAATATTGCATCCACAGGAAAATAATACGTCCATATGTTATGTTGTATTATATTCTGCCCATTATTTGATTTTCTTTCTATAAAGGTTATCAAGCTTTATAGCATCACATTAAATTAATTGCTTCCATTATTTGATCTACTACTACAACAATCAGATATGCTTTAGTTCATAGTTACTAGGCAACAAAAACTATACTTTATATTCTAACTAAACATAAAATACAGGTTCAACAAAATGTAAAATACACCTTAATAATAATCAACTATATCAACTTTACTATTCACTCATACGTGAGTTGGTCGAAATCAAACAATCATGTTCATAACAATTTCAAATTTCAACCAATGACAGCCTTTACGCGAAAAAATTATCACATTTATATTATCACCTCTCTGTTTTTCTTACATTACAATCAGGTTAGAGAATCTAAGTACATTATGCCAACAAATGCGCAACGTTATGTGACCCAATAGAGCCGCCATTCAAATGTCAAGTATGGCGGACTTGCTTCGGTGATGTATTTAATTCTATGTTTGGAATCAGTTTGACAAATTTTACAATGAAAGAAATGATAAATTAGCAGCATTCTGGCATTGTCAATATCTTATCAAATTGGAGCATCTATATCAGAACCCAGAAGGCCGTGCCAATGTTGGCTGTTGTATGTATACCTGCTTCAGGTTTCTTTTAAGAGATAGTAATTACAGTACATCATTTAAATAATATTTCATACGCTATATCATCCCTTAATTCGTGTATGTGTCCACCACGCTTCACTTTGGTGGGAGTCAAGCGGTCTAACTGCACTGCCACGGCGCGGATGGTTAACATGAAGTAAAGAGAAAAAAGCTGATGTATTGCACTCACATGACTTTCTCTACTCTTGTACTAACCATTCTAACAAACTCTTATTCCTATATCTCCATGTTAGTTAAGATAAACATTCATACAAATTATCTTATTGCTTATGTCCTTGTAGGTGCAAGGGAGATATTAGAATACAGAAGGCTTTGTGCGACAGTCAAATCTTTTTGACCTTTGAGATTCCGTTCTCTTTGCACGATTAAAATATAAAAAAATGAACAACGTTGTTGCATTTCGCTAAAGTTCTAAGTTTTCCGAAACTCACACACATAACAAGGAATATCTCCGAAATGGTTCACCCTACAAGAAAATTTATTGAGACATAAATTGTGTATTTTAGCAAGATCTACATTTTTTGTATAGTATGATTTGGTCTATCCCTAACGGTTTAACAGTTATGCAAAAGTCGTCCAGAGTAAATACGACTACAGGGGCTATAGCCAGAAAATTCAAGATATACATTTCATTTGTCATCAAAATATCTCAAACATATGACATTTTAATAAAAATCGTTAGAGCCATTTTCAAGAAAATCAAAATTTTCGAAAAATTTTCCATGTAAAGGGTAGTTTAGGGTGGGGCTATTTTCTTCAAAATCTTCGTGTCACATCCTTGAACGACATTAAACTTAAATACCAACTTTGGTTTTTAACCGACTTTTTGTTTTTGAGTTATGCTGTCCACAGACTGACAGACTGACAGACACAGACACACACACGGACCTTTTTCTAAAAATGCTTTTTTTATATTCAGGGGGCCTCAAAACATGTATTTCCGGTGAAATCTCGACATCGAATTTTTGGATGGAATACAATACTTCCCCTACTTACCAGTAGAGAAAGTAAACAACAATTAAGCTTTCTTAAGAATAGTTTATGGAACCTACATAACGCATCAAATATGTTCATATAGTTTCATGTGTTCCGGAGACAGAGTTTGGCTCTAGCGAAACCAGCTTATCAATTGTAGGAACATGCTAAGTTTGTTTAGTTGGCTTTAGTTACGGCTAAACACCTGCTTTCACTTCTAAAGTTACTCAGATGCACGCTTTGTTAATGAAACTTCAGTGTCCATTGATCTATGTCAGGTAAACCAGCAGAGGCAGGTGCAAGCTTGTTGAAGTTGCTGCGTGGTGTAATAGACCTGTCCAGAACAGTGGGAGGGGGGGGGGGGGGTAGAGTTGAAGAAGATCTACAGGGCATCTACTTCTTTTTTGCGGATATAATTACCTCTTATTAAATCAGGGTCGTTTTTCGCAACTGACTTTATCGTATTTATAATCAGTAACTGTCGATGGCATACAAGATAATAAGACCCCACAACCATTATGACTTCAGGAGGTTGGGAGGAGATAAGGTTTTAAAGAACAATGTATGGTAGGCATATATTGTCGTTTATCAAGGGTTATATCGCGCTTTGGAAAAACAGTTCCGTGATAAAATGTTTTTGCTTAACTTTACTGTCGGTTTAAGGGTTAAACATCCAGATAGCAATAAAGTTTAGTTTTCTGTGCACTTTTTTCTCCGAATCGCATACCTAGTGTGAAACAAATAACTTTATTAAACGAAATATTAATAATCAACTAAGTAAATCACATTTATCTACTATTATAATAATCAGATTGGATATTTTAGTTCGTAGTTACTAGGCAACAAAAGCCGTACTTCATATTTTAACAAAACACGCTATCAAAACATAAAATACATGTTTAGCAAAACGTAAAATACATTTTAATGACAATTACATATTATTTTTCTTGATAATATGCATTAAAACAAAAACTGCTCCCCTAATTAATAGTTATTGTGTCACTTTATCTAATATTTTCCACTTCTTACTTCACCTTTAAAAAGCCTTAATTTTCCAAACTTACTGATATCAGTCTTATCATTAATCACCATGGAATATTCACTCCAAAGACTCGAAACTTTAATGCTTTTCGACTTCTCATAAAATATGTCAACAACGAATCTTCTTTTACGTCTACTTAATTACCCAAACACCAGTACTTGAGTTTTTAAAAATTTTCCTGATGAACCGTGAAAATCGCCTTCTTTCCTCAGTTTTAATTTAAATTCACATATGAAATTAGCATCCAAAAATGAAAATATAACCATGTTTGCTAATATACTGTGTCTTTTTCCCTCCCAAACCCATATCACTCTTTTTTCCAAATATGTCGTTTACGCAATAAATTTCATTAAATATACTAAAATACTCTTTACGTGGATAAAATAGTATGGATAACATGTTACAAAATTAGAATTAGTAACTCGTGGTTCCCTTCGTGTTCTAACTTGAGCCTCTCATTACTAAATCTTTAGTTTTGTAGCTAGTAATTTAAATATCTGTTAACTCTGCTTTTTTGCCATAATGTGCATTAGCTTGATTAAAAATCAACTGGCAGTTCTGTCGCTTGTGGTTTGTTTACTATTGTGCCAAGTACAGCCAAGATAAGCACACCTATCCAGAAGTTATTGTTGACTGACAATGTAATATTGCAGTGACCCGACTTGTTTACATAGGAGGGGGAAGCCATTCGCTCAAGGTGGAATAGAGGAGAGAGAGAGAGAGAGTGAGAGAGAGAGAGAGAGAGAGAGAGAAAGAGAGAGAGCGTGGTGAATGGGTACAAATGAATTCATCTAATTGCACTGGCTTGTAAGACCTAGGAGGTGTAAGTTCTACATAAGAAGAGGGTAATCAGGTAAAGAAGAAAATTCATCTAATGTTCACAATTAAATACTACATAGGTGTAATTTTAGACGTGGCGAATGGCTGAAGTTGGCTGTGGTTTATGATTGTGTCCACTTTCGTATCTAGGCCATAGGGGCGTCAGGTTAGTATCTCTTCTGTGTAGTAAACATCGCGGGTCAGTGCGTGATTAAGCACAATGCTCACTTGCATAATCAGCAGTCTCTCGTTTGTTTCAAAGACATTACCCCCAGCATCAATTTTCATGACTTCACTCACACAGATCCTGGCAAGATCATTCGCCACACCTAAAACTACACCAATACATGGCGGAAGAGAGAGACATGTTAGAGAGAAAGTTTGAGAGAGATTTGGATTGGACGACTAGGGCGACCTTCGCGGGCTTCACTCGGGGAGCAGCTTATATTTACTTATATTGTAATTCTTTTACAAATTCTGTCAGAATACATTGAGACTCGTTCGCAGCACTCGATTCAAAAAGCAAGATAGTCACTACTGAATATGCTTTATGAAGCTAGAATATATCACAAAAGCATACATAGTTGTTAAAGAAACGATATTTTTATTTCTAAATTTAAAAAAAAGTTCTAATACCAATACGAAAACAAAATGTTACATCACTTGCCGTCTTACATCGGACTGTAAGAGTAGTACTACGAAATCAATATGTAATATTAAAAATATTCATGCATTCTGTTCTTCGCATAATTTCGATAATCTTTATTTAGCGGTCTACAGATTACTCAGCTACCTATTCTGGGCCTCTCTAAAACTTCATTCAAGGCTGTCAGAGTGAAACTCTTCTCCACAGTTACTATTTTTACATTAGTATTACAAACGAAAGGTAATCTGAGTGTCGCGAATTGCTTTCATATAAGTAAACTAGAATTGCATAAACTATGTCACTTTGTAATCTCATCTGTGGTAAGAGGATGCACAAAAGTGGCCGCCCATTTTCAGGAAACGTGCTCTATCCTGTCATTGTAAATTAACTTTCCTTCTATTCGAGCCAGTAACTGTGAAAGCTGAGTCTCATGTTTTGCTGTATTTTTTATAGTTCCATGCTTAAGACAGTGTTTTGAATTCCTCCTGTCCTGTAACAATCTGTGACGTGTTTTAGCTATCCATATTTAATTCTAGAAGAAGAAACTTCTGGGCTGATTTGCCGTGGTGTGCTGGAGTAACTGGGTCCAGACGTTTCGTCAACAACTGCAGCGGACATCATCGGTAGCGCGGGCGAAGTCGTCTCGGTGAAGGTTCAGACGCAACGCAATTTCTGCTGGCTCTTGAAAAAGCATTCATTAAATGTCATAAATGCAGTATATTTAAGGCTGCGGGCTGATGCAGTTGATCTATGGACAATCCTGTATAGATTATTTAGTGTTCGGAGCTAGGAGCCTTTCTCCTAATATCAATAGTTGGAGGATTAAGTATATAGCATTAAAACTGTGCGAAGTTACCCGATTTCTGGTACCAGTCCCAGAACATGAATGACGTAACTACCATGGCAACAAGACAACAATGACGTCATCACCACCATAACATAATTTTCTACAATGTGCCTGTAAGAAAATCTAAAATCGTCACTCTCGCAAGTGCAGCAACATTGAAACACAATAATCACTTGATTAAATTTATTTGAAAACCAAAGCCAACAACAAAATATTAATCAAGTTTACGTTACCTAAACATCTTAATTTTTCTGGGATTAACCAACACTCAACACTCTTGGCTTCGTTCAAAATGCCAAGCGGAATACATGTCACATTCTTAATGGTTTTATCACTATCCATTTTCCTTTATAAGTTTGAAACAAATGAAACGACATGTGCTTAGCAACCATATTACGTCATACACCTGTGATCTCTAATACTCATTAATTATTTTTACGTATGTTAAAGCTAAAATTGCATAAAACGTTACATGTAACACATGTATAACCTTTTCATTTTGATATTAGTAATAATTAAACATATACTCGTATCACAATCACTCAGATTACACACTAGTTACATAACTAACCATTAAAGTCTATGTTAAAGACACAAAGCGCAACTTCCCATGCTTAATAGTATGAGCAGAAAGTGCTTAAAATACTATGACGAAAAAGAATTTTTGAGACCAGGAAGAATAACATTTACCCACATGGTCCATAAATTATCTTAGGAATAATTGCAAAAGCAAACAACCTTTACAGGTTCAGTGTTTCGAATGCCCAATGACCTATGACAGAATTGATAATTGTATACTTCTTGATCCCCAAACAGCGAAAATGGACTTGGGTCGCTTCTGTTATGGCCCCATTCAAATAAGAAACTGAAACAGGAGCGAAATCAGCAGCCAAGTACCACGTGCTGGAAGACACAAGAAGCAGGTCATGTACCCTTTTGGCACCAGTTGGCACTTTTGTTATTTCTTGGCCCTGTCTCTCGTTGTGACATGCTATTTCCGCCGATTATCATGCCCATCGAGCATTAAATGTAGCATTTCCGTCGCCTGCTTGAAGCCAAACAATTTTGAGGTCATCTCTTGCCATTTCCGCAGAGTGGCTTTTCCCATACTTTAAATGCACTTAAAATGTTAAGATCTTCAGAAATCTTCACATTCAAATTAAGTCACAGTGTTGTCGTGGACAATAACGGATGTAGTCACATTTAAGCTGACACCCCTTCATCACAACCCCATAAATTACACCAAAGTTTACCTCGACTACGTACAAAAGTCGAACAACAGACTCGAAGGCGTCCACATGTGTGTTCATCCTCTGTACTATCCGCCACTTGCATATAGTGGGTAAGAGCAAGTACTGTAATTCATCCATAAACTCGATGTCGAGGTTTCACCGGAAATAAATGTTTTGAGGTACCTTGAATACAACAAAAGGCATTTTTAGAAAATGAAACGAAATATCGGATACATACCAAATTTGGGTTTAAAATTTTGTCCACTGAGCGTCTGATGCTGCAAGCATTTTTATATAATCCAAGAGGAAGATGGCCCAAAAAGAGACGGAAGCAGCAGTTTCAGTGATGCTTTGGTTTTGGAACGGGAAAAATCCTATCCTTGATATGGAAGAAGAAGAAGATTTTTAAGTTCAGTAACATTCAGGGTGCGACACAAAGATTTCCACAAAAATCTCCACCTCTAACTGTTGTATATTGAAAACATTCGAGGTTATTGATTTCCCCAAAAGCACCCTTAGCAGCTTTCATTAAAATACCATATATTTAAGATATTGTGAATCTTATCCTGATTTCCCTCAGTCACCAAGTGAATCACCGGATTGGATGTTTAATGTCACGCACTAAGTTCCATCTTAAATCTAAATCAGCAGTGAAAATGAAAAATAGATTGTAATAGTTGTACTATCTATTCACAGATAATGAAAGCAGATAGACTGGATGGCACCGTAATGCCATCTGCTGAACTGATCCCTCCTGACGAAGCAAGATGATATGGTACAGGGATGAGACCTTGAAGGTTAACTGTCCACCACACACGATCCTCGCAATATGACTATGTAGTTAAAGCGACGTAACAGAAATGAGAAAACTAAATCATGTGGGCGCAACACATCAAATGTTTCAATACTTCATTTTAAAGCGCTGTTGATATTCAGTTTTTCTGATGATGTCATGGGAAGAGGATGAAATGTCAAGGCAAGGATATAGATACAAACGTGATTGATTCTTCTTTCTGTTTTTCCTTATATTTGCAACAAAATGTAGTTATTTCTGCTCAGGTTTATGTCGATTAACATGCAGTAGCTAGAAAAATAAGCTCTGGTGAGGATAGTATTAGACCACTGATAGCCTTGCACTGATAACTGGTAAGAAAATGAAGATCACTCAAGCAGACACTTGAATCTCCCTGGCCTAGCTTAGAATGGTAAAGTCATGTGAATGTTACAGATCAATCAGATTGTTTGTAGTTCTTTTGCTTTATGCTCTTTCTGTTAAAAAGAGAAATATAACAGCGTTACACTCAAAGAATGCTGTTTTATTCTTTCTTTTGCTGAAAAGAGTACAAAATCTTCAAGTAGATATTTTCTCATGATAAAGTTGCTTTCCATGAGAAGCGCAGGAAATAGGAAAGCTCGTATCCCATTTTTGCTCATAGCCTTTGTTGTTTTCGGTGGTAGAGTAATGATTGAGTTGGGCAGACTGCTTCCTTCCCAGCACTCGCCTTCCCTTTCTCCCTCTCCCTATCAAGCACTGGGATATGATTAATGAACCTGGGGTTTCCCCAAATGGCGTTAGGGCGCTGGGGTATAGGCAGGTGATTTCGATTCTCTATGACGTCATCATCAAGGGTATAGCGTCGGCCATTGACTTCTAGTTCCCTAGGTGCTCTCATTCTTTTAATCCTGCAGTCCAGCGATCAGTATTACTTTTTCTATCACGTAGATAGAAAAAATTTCGTACTCCACCCAAAAATCGATGCCAAGGTTTCATTGCTCTGACCCCTGAATCAAGAAAAAGTCCCTGCGCAAAGTACGTAGAGAACAACGGATGCTTTTATCATCCTAAAATTTAATTAGATTCTCGTTTCTGAGAAAACGGCTTATTTATAACAGAAATTGTAATTCCAAGAAAAGGCTGAAGCAAAAATCATCCACAAGGCATAGGCCCGACGACTTGTTCCGTCTTCAATTAAACATATCACTCCATCTTTCCTTGGTCTTGGCTATCCTCTAGGTTTCTAATTTAATAACATTTTTGGTATTCGTGTCTCTTTCATCCTTAATATGTGTTGATAACAATTATTTTTATTTTCAGCAAATTTTTCATTTAGACTATATATCACGTGATGTGGTCGATGTTTTTAATAGAATGTTTGTTTGACAAGTTTCATTTCTAAAGACAGAATTGCACATATTTTGGCAATTAGGAATAGCATTTACTGGAAGCAATTTGGAAACTGCAAACTGCTTGTGCGAGAGCTGAATGCAACGGAAGTAGTGAAAATGTGTGAGTGAGGAAAGAGTGGTTTGTTGTGTGTGAATTTTTGAATCGAGGTTTCTTTTTATTTACCTATCAAAGAAGAAACAACATCCAATAAGGCAGGAGAATCCCAGCATCAGAGAATTGAAAAGCAAAAATCAAAACTGTGAGCGACATTTTAGTAAAGACATAATGGCTTACAGTGTAAAATTATAGCCAAGTTATTTTGTTGGCCATATCTTCTTCTTTTTCTTCTTCACTTCAAGGATTAGGTTCACATTGAACCTGTTCCATTGCCCATTTCGCTCTTGATCTTCCAACATCTCCTTTGCATTTTGGCTTATATCCCATAGCTAAAGTTGGCAATCTGCAGTTCGGCATCCTTGTTCACACCATTTTCTGTGGTTTCTCTTTAGCTTCTCCAGCAATGGTTCCACCCCAAGTTTCTCCCGAATATCTGTGTCCTTTTTATCTAATATTCTACATTCTGGTGTGCTTCTCATTAATTCATTTGGGCTGCCTAGATTTTTTATTTATCTTTTTGTGTCATAGTTCAGGCTTCACTTCCATAAGATAGTATGGGCACAGCAACCGTATTAAAATGTTTTATCCTTTTATCTTTTCGTGTATTGTGTTTTAAGGATCTAATGATTGTACCACAAACATTTCGAAAACTATTAAGAATATCTCTCTCATATCAAAGATAACATCCCTATTATTTATCAATTACTATTTTAGTCCCTACTGGTTGTTTTCCTTTAAATGCCATTGTTTTGGTTTTTGAGCTGCAATTTTAAAGCCATATTCTTTAGCTATTTCGTTTAAGACATACGTTGATTTCTGTAATTTATCTTCACTCTGGGTCGACATAAGATTTCCATGTCCTGAACATTTTAATATAAATATTAAACAGTGTAGGGGAAATACTACAGCCCTGTCTTACTCCTTTATTAGTGGGAATCTCTTGCCAGGTTTCCTCTTATAATAAGGTATATGTTGGTTTCTTCATTAAGATATTTAATGGCCTCTACGGCTGTTTTTGGGTATCCTTAAAAGTATTTCCCATAATAATTTTCTATCTGTGATGTCTACTCTTCTCAGTATTATAGTTTTCATATCATAGATTGTCACCAGCGGTACTGCATGTTCTTAAGGGGGCTAGATAATGTGGATGAAGCTTCCTCATGTCAGTTCTCTCATAGTAATTTCACATGTTTATTGAACGCATGCACATGTGCAGAAACTCCTATCACAACAAATCTCACTAAAGGTGCACAAACTGTAATATTGCAGAATCAGCTGGCAGTTTCCACCATTCAGACAACGGTCGATTGAAGGTGGAAGCACCATCGATTTGATGGCATTTGTTATGCTTCACACACATTGACGCTGGTTCGGTGTTGTCAGTAGTTATTTGTAAACCCGAGACAGTAAACATGAATGCCTAAAATGGGCACAATTCTCGTTTGTTAATAGCGCTTCAAATGCCTGATATTCCGGCCGATAAGTTGAGTGCATTGAGTATCGCATCATAGAAAGGCACAGTTTTGTATTATCTTCTTTCCACAATTCTGGAAACATTTGAATATCAGTGTGTTTAAGAGTGAATCATAGTTTTATCAAACCTTAAAGTCCTTTAAAGAAATGACTGAGGGGATGCGAAAACCTTTATTTTCAGATAAAGCAAAACTGTCCGCTCGCGAAATAAGCATACTTTCGAATAGTATGCATAGCGAAATATTGGAACAGTTACAATCTTATTTCCTCCTCAAAACCAGATATGCTAAAAGTTAAAATTTGTGGCCTATAGATTATCATTACGAAAGTGTTGTGCTTTTCCAGATTTTCCCTAGAACAGAACACATCAGCCTTCTATGCCCATTTATAATTTTGTATATTCAGCATTATTTCCTCTTTTTCAACATACCTATAAACCATAATTACATACAGAAATATAAACTCTGATGTGTTGCACTCACATGGCTTTCTCTACTCTTGTACTAAACATTCTTACAAACTCTTATTCGCGTTAGTTGAGATAAACATTTACAGAAATTATCTTATTGCATATTTCCTTGTAGATACTAGAGAAGCATGCGAATGCAGTAGACTTTGAGCGATAGTCAAATCTTTCAAAGCTTTCAAATTCAGTTCTCTTTGCACGGTTGACATATAAACAATGAATAACGATGTTCCATTTGACAAAAGTAGTTCTTCAAAACTCACACAAATAACAAGGCATATCCCCGAAATGGTTCACTCTATAAAAAATTTATTCAAACATAAATTGTGTATTTTAGTAAGATTTGGTCTATTTCTTACTGTTTACCAGTTGTGCGAAAGTCATCCAGAGTAAATACGACTACAGGGGCTATAGCCAGAATATTGAAGATATACATTTCATTTTTCATAAAAATATCTCAAACATATGGCACTTTAATCAAAATCGTTAGGACCATTTTTAAGAAAATAAAAATTTTCGAATAATCCTCCATGTAAAGGGTTGTTTAGAGGAAACAGTTTTGTTCAAAACCTTCGTGTGGCATCCCTGAAAGGCATTTAAACATAAATATCAACTTTGGTTTTTTAACCGACTTTGTTTTTGAAGTATGCCGTTCACAGACTGATATACAGGCACACAGAATCAGACATACACACACGGACCTTTTTCTAAAAATAGTTTTTTTTAGTTTATTTATCTATTTATTTGGTATCAGGGGTCTCAACTGGTTCGCCGCTATTCGTTTTTCTCCCCTTCGTGGCCATGCAAAAAGCATTGAATTTCAAACACACCACAACTCTTAAAATCTGACTATCGCTTAACCGCTGTATCTTACAACAAAATTCTTAGAAGCGAATTAAAAGTTTAGCTGGGTTAACAAGAAGCAGATAGAATAATAGACTTTGGAATGTTATTGAAGAGTGAATTGAGAGTATAATGATTGCACGCAACACATTTTTAAAATATTATAGGCAAATGTCTCAAATAAATATGTTAAGAAAACAGAACAATAAATACATCAAACGTGAACTTATGCCATAAAATGTCACTGTAATATATTTAATAGAGCAATGAATCGTTGAATTTGGTGCACTTAACATTGGCAAGATAGATTAAGTTCCTCTTAATTAATTTGGCTGCTCCAGATATAAACCATTTTAGTAATTAGATGGCATAGTATATCAAATATTTCTTTTTCAGTAAAGAAATTTTACTATTTAAAGCATTTAGTTATATTTTTCGTCTAGTTTAGCACAATAGCTTTTACTGAAGAAGCAGGCGCTATTTTAAAATAAAATTAAACGAAATAGTACAACAACATTGTCGTAAACGTTTGGCCGAAATGAAAACAACGCTTCAAACAAATGACTTGCCAAAGTTTGTTGGTTCAGGTGCAACAACACGAAGAGGAACAGAAGTTAATCCGTGCATTCGAGAACTGAAAGGATTGCTGATTTTATCTACAAATCCCTCCAACGGGACACCTGCTGTCAGTCGACATATGAGGTCAAATGTGTGAATGTTTATAACGAGCTTTGGGACTAGGCTTTCGATAGCAGCTGTTTATTTTCCTTTTCATATGCACTGTAGCCACAAAAGAAAGTAATAGGAATTGGTATGGCAACTGTAGTCGTCTGCTTCCTTCTCCCTCCGATTCATCTCAAGAAAGAAATCCCCAAAAAAGTAAAATCTTGCCACCTTAGGTGGCTAACATCTCAAAGAATTGTCACACCCTAAATGCACCTGCTTATCTGACTGATTTCACGATGTTAAACCCCCCCCCCCATTTTTGTGGAAAGGGGAAGGACGAAAAAGAGTTAGATGACAGAAAGATTTCGTCTATTTCGTCTGGGTGGACGCTACGACTAAGAAGGGTAAAAAAGATAAGGGAAACGTGTCTTAGCGTTGGACATTCTGCTGGTATGCCAAGGGAGACAAATCAAGAGTCCCGCATAAGCACCACTGTTAGTCTGCGTTTGACATACCAACCCTCCATGAAGCTACGGAACAACATTCGTTATTCTACGCCTTTTGGATGTCCCTTGGTAGGTCGTTGCTTCCCTAAAAATGCATTTTACATGCATTTATTTCTACGATAGTAGCAGAGGGGTAGAATTCGGAAAAATAAGGCCAAAAATAAGCAACATTCATGAACGTGGCTTTTAATGATATTAAACACCACACAGCTACTATAGTTCTATTTAGCTTGTATATAACCTTTTAAATAATGTTATATAGTAATTTAAATATTAAATATCTGCCTTCGAGCTTAACGTCCTATAAAATTGTAATGAAAAATATAGTTTTGCCTACTTTAAGTAAACAAAGTATTCATAAGATGCCTCAGAATCTTCAAATACTAAATTAGCTGCAAATGAGCTGGAAAAGACGAAAGAGGACACGTATGTGCACCAAATGTTTTCAAACAGCATAACTTAAAAATATTATGTGTTGCACTCACATGACTTTCTCTACTCGTGTGCCAACTGTTCTTACAAACTCTTCTTCATGTTAGTCGAGATAAACATTATCAGAAATTATTGTTAGAGGTTTAAGAGCAATGTGGAAATACAGTAGGCTTTCAGCGAGTCTATTCTTAGCACAACTAAGACATTAAAAAAAGGAATAACGATCTTCTATTTCTGTAAAGTATAAATGCATACGTAAAATTAACACAAATAACGGAACATCTCCGAAATGGTTCACTCTACAAAAAACATTATTTGGACATAAATAACCTGTTTTAGCAAGAATATCATTTTTTGTATAATAAGATTTGGTCATTATTATTATTATTATTATTATTATTATTATTATTATTATTATTATTATTATTATTATTATTATTATTATTATTATTATTATTATTATTATTATTATTATTATTATTATTGTTATTGTTATTGTTATTGTTATTATTATTATTGTTATTATTATTATTGTTATTGTTATTATTATTATTATTATTATTAATTATTATTGTTATTGTTATTATTATTATTATTATTATTATTATTATTATTATTATTATTATTATTATTATTATTATTATTATTATTATTATTATTATTATTATTATTATTATTATTATTATTATTATTATTATTATTATTATTATTATAACAACTATTGGCATTTAATTATAGAATATAAAACAGAGAATAACTAAAACAGTTGCAGGATATAAATCTGATGGGAACCGAGTGTTGGAAAACCTAAACGTCGCTGGGAAGATGATCTTCTCTGAGCCGAAACAGGCCATCCTGGCCTATCTTGGTGTCGATGATGACGAAAACGGGTTATGAGGGAAAATTTGATGAGGGAAGTTGTCCATTCTACTAAGTAAAACTATAGGTAAAACGACGATGAATGTAAAGTCTAAGAAAACCACAGTGGAAATATGAAAATATTTGTTTAGTAAGAAATAAATGATCGAAGAAAATTAGCAAGGAAGATCAAAATTAGTTATTTAAGGGTAAGGAATAAATAACAGAGCCCAATAGCTCGGTAACCAGGGGTTTGAACTTACGGGGCCTAGGAAACTTAGAGGGGGACCCTCTTCCCCCTTTGGGGAGGTTTAAACTGGGGAAAGGTTCTCAACATTATCCCACTTCCCAAGAGAAAGCACATAAACAAATAATTCAAAGAGTACATGTTAGAAGAGTTCAGACAACAAAGTGGTCCAATCTCCTAACAGAGAAACACCAGATTATCCAAGAAGAGATACGGTTGTCGTACGGATCGCCACTGGACACGATTGCCCTTAGGCTGAACATAATTCCGGCTCCTTCGTGTGTTTTGTATGAGTTAGGAGTTTGTTATGGACTGGGAACATGTGAATAAGTACAATGCTTTTAGAGACAAAATGAACTCTCTTGTACTAGGAAGTAAGAAGACAAAAAGACTGTACCAAGTGTCTTGAGTATTAAATAAATAAGTAAATAAATAGTATAAGGAAGGTTTGTATTGGAAATTGGTACCCTTGTTACTATAATATGTACATCGTTGTAAGCAATATTCGACAGCAAAACGGTAATTATGTAAGTTGCATTACTGCATTACTTTCATCACAAACGCTATTGAGGCTTATTGGAATACATTAAGGATTTAATTTACCCATGTGCGTTATTTGATAGACGGGGGCGGGTTTCCGGCCTTTTATTTCACTAGTTCTTGCAGTTGAGGGTCAGGTGGACCGAAGAATGAATGAGACTATACAGTGCTAATGTGATGGACGACTTCCATTAAGGGGAGAGGTGATGTAAATCTCACTGTGGAATACATTTGCATACTTGGCAACTTTTACGCTTTGTCCGTAAAGTGTATGGCCGTGGAGATCTTTCTACGGCAACAGAAGAGTTTTTACGGCTTTATGAACTAATTCAAGTATTGTAGATTTTCACCACAGACGTGACTATGTATTGCATTAACTAAACTGAACTGAACCACAGCGCAACAGCCCATCAAAGGCCAAGGCTTGCCGTCCGGCCGCTGCGTTCTCCACCTTTGCCCACTATAGGCGTCATGAGTGGGGTGCAGTACTGGAGGGTGGGACGTGGTCAGCGCCCCCCAGCCATCCTGGCCAGTATGTATTGCATTATATTGTTAAAAGATTGCAGACGCAATATACCGCGCTAATTACGTCTAGAATTAACAGTTTAGCAACAGTGACATACACGTCCATTCCTAATTAGGACACTCATGGACATCAAAATTTTCCGCTTATATCACTCGAGACACTACTTAATATTTTCTCCTTATTCTTCAGATAAGTTGAAGTGTTCGATGGTACCTCGTATTCTAGCGCTATTTTAAATTTTTTCCCCAAACCCTTTTCAACTTCTCGAATGATGGTGACTTTTCCTGCAAAAGTTAGTTTTGCACTGGACACAATGTTTACTAAGAGAATTACATTGATTTCAACACACTGGTCAGCTCAAGCGACAACTAAAGGTGCACGTGTTTTAAACAAGGAGATGTGGAAGCGGATAGAAGCTCAAGGTCGGCAGCTAGGAAAGCTATTCCACCTTTCTCAACTGCATTCTAAATGCTTTCTGATACAGCTAACAACCCCGGAGCAGTGATCTCATTTGCAGAAATTTCTGAACAAAAAGTTCGAATTAAGGAAAATGAAATTCGAATTACATGTGAGGTTTTTACATTGCTTTAGTACATAATTCAAGGGGCCAAGAATAATCTTCGAATTAATGACGATTTCGAATTATCGTTCGAGTTATCCCAGAAAGGGATTTCTGCCATGTATGACAGAAAGAAGCAGTGCTTCTCGATCTTCAAGGATTTGTATAAAACCGAATTCTTATTTATTTTACATGTAACTTTTGTACATTTACTGCGCTGAGCACCTCGCATTCTTTCACGCCAGCGTATCAGATTTGCTTAAGGAAAGAATGTCTTTCGGGCTACAATTTCACGAAGTTCGCAAGTATGCATTTGTTTTTATTTTGGAGCAAAACAGTGGCAAAAAATAAATATAGCTCTAAACAACTTATCTTGACCATATTCGGCGTTAAATATTGCCACTTTGAAATCCATTGTCTTCCCTCTTTATTTCCGTTGTACAAACTTGAGAACACGAAAACCCTACACAAGAAGATACAGGATTGTGAATAATGCTCACACGATATCGCAATAAATCTAAAACTAAATTGGGAGACATAAGCTCAAATAACAGTTTGAGAACGGGTATTTTGGCATCATCAACTGCACCTGCATTTTGCCATCGTTAAAAGCCCGCATCTTTAGACGTGAAAAGGTTATAATAGTGTGTTACTGCTTGGCAGCATGATGCAATAAAGGGAGTAATTATAGGTAATCCTCCAAGAGGTTACGAGTTCATCGATAGATTCGCCAGCGCGAAGCATGAGTGAATTTATGTGTTGAAACTCGACAACCCGGAAGGGATTTATGAAGACCATTCCATGTTTACAACGTAACAGATTATGTTATAAAGTGTAATAATTACTTTCTTGTGGCGTTTAAAATCATATAGATTACGGCGAGTTAATGAACTATCGAATCCATTACGGAATATTAATCAAAGCAAACAACACTAGGAATGAAAAAGAGTTAACCTCAAATTTATAAGCTAAAATCACACGGAAAGAATACGCATTTTCGTTTTTTTCAGGAGCATAATTAACTTGCAAATTTATATTACTAGATTGTGTAAAAGCATTTTCGAAGTTGAAAGTTGTACGAATCGTCTGGTATTCAGCGATAGAAAACAAAATGGAAAATAGAAAACGGTGACGCATTGTAGGATGAAAGAAATAAAGTGTGTGTAAATACAATTAGAGCTTGCTGCTTTGGATATTCCAAAAATGATCCTGAGTTTGACTAGGTCAGGGGAATGGTCGAAGAAGCTTTCGAGCTCTGCTGTTTTGAAAACACCTACAAGGAGTGGATACAAACTAAAAATCTCGAGGCATTAAACAAATCTACTGAATTTGTCAGCTTCTTCTTGTTCTTTTCTAAACTTCCAAAACTTCAGTACTCGTTTCTTGCTAGTCAACAGTCCAGTTGCCTCACATCTGAAGCTGTCTCTGAAAGAAGGTGAATATCTTATTTGTGACTTCGCTGAGAAGCCATTCATTCCCCAAGGATACAAAAAGGTTTCCATTGAAGCAACGCACATGCAACAATTCACCCTCTCACAATCTATTTCTATGATGTAACAATTAAAGTGATGGTGCTGCCCCTCAGAATAAAAACAGGCTCAATTTTCTCAACCTGTTACCATGAATCAGAGTTTGGGATCAAAGCAGAGTGACATTTTTTGCCACATCATATGGCAAAAGTGGATGTGATGGTGTGGGTTGGACTGTTAAAATATTGCAACAGTAAAACTGAAGGAGAAACTGAGGCTTTGAAACTCAGAACAGTGGCAGTAAGAACTATATCAGGTATTAAAAAATTTCACTTCTACTAAACAAGAATCGGTTGCAAGTGGTGGTGTTTGAATTTTCTAACAACTCGAGTAGAACTCAGACATGGTTTTGGTTCTTGAGGAAAATTAGTTTACAAACACATCAAATCTCACCTTCCTTTGAGGCTTTGAAGTTGTTCTTAATGTACCCAAGTGTGATATTATTTCAAAAGAGACCCCAGAGTTAATCCTACAGGAAGAGTTTACATCCTCTCAAAACAGAAAAGGCCAATACTATGCAGAAGTAAAAAGAGCTGCACACAGTGAATATTCCTTACAAAAAAATACGGATTACAGCAAAGTGATGATCCCATTGCAGATCCACTGGAAAATGTTCACCATGTTTATAACATATTACGAAGCAGACTTTTTTCAGATGTTTCAAAGAAACTCTCTTGGATATATTCAAGGTAAAATCAAATATTTGATGATCTTGAGCTATTAATGTCACCTAACTTTGCTAAGTTATAAATAGTAGGAAACCCACTCCAATGGTTCCAAAATGAAACCAAATTGATCTGTGCATCTCTTATTGGAGCGAATAAAAAGGTTTTTGTAACGATCCGAACACTTTTACAAAAATTATATCGTTCAAAAATATTTGTATCATTCCATGGATAGAACCAAACCTGCAAATCTTATTTGATTGGAAAAGCCTGTTCATTTTCATTGATTTGATGTGAAACACTCCATAGGATAAACGACAGTGATTGGTCGTTCTGCGAGGCACTTTATTGGTCAATATCAATATGAATGGAATAGCTGTCTCTAATGGTTTCCCTTAAGTCTGTACTTTCCTGGATTTTCCGCAGTAGCTTGGTTTGTGTACTTTGTTGATCATGGAACATGCAGTTCACAACGGACCCTTCAAATTAGTTTGCGGACAGAAGCCTCTCGCACAGCTTAAATTAGATTCACTTCCAATTCACATCCTGCCAGAACACCGAACTAGCTTCCTGCATCTGTTTCGCTCCGCTGTGGCGTTCCCGTGAATTATTTTTGTATTTTGTTGTTGTTTTAGAATGGAATCAAAATCTTTTTGTGAAAGCAATAGGTAACAAGGTTATACAAACCAAAAGTAACTAATATAAAGAGACCAACTTTGAGGAGGCTATAAAACAACCACAACTTTACTACATACTATGGGTTACTGACAGCATTGTTGCTTTCTGACGGAGTTGTTTTGTAGTTTTAGCGGCTGAGAGCTTGCAGCTATATTATGCATCCTCGTATGCTCGATAATTCTAGAGGAAGTATTCTATTCCACTCAAAAATTCGATGTCGAGATTTCACTGGAAATATATGTTTTGAGACCCCTGAATTAAAAAAAAAAAGGAAAAAAAAAAGCATTTTTAGAAAAAGGTCCGTGTGTGTTGAGTCTATCAGTCTGTGGACAGCATAAAACAAAAACGAAAAGTCGGTTAAAACCAAAGTTGGTATTTAAGTTTAATGTCTTTCAAGGATGCCACACCAATATTTTGAAGAAAATAGCCCCACCCTTAACGACCCTTTACATGGAAAATTTTTCGAAAATTTTTATTTTTTTGAAAATGGCTCTAACAATTTTGATTAAAATGTCACATGTTTGAGATATTTTTATGACAAATGAAATGTATATTTTGTATTTTCTGGCTATAGCCTATGTAGTCCTGTTTAGTCTGGATGACTTTTGAATAACTCGTAAACCGTAAAAGACAGACAAAATCTTACTCTACAAAAATGTAGATCTCCCGAAAATACACAATTTATGTCTAAATAAATTTTTTTGTAGAGTGAACCATTTCGGAGATATTCCTTGTTATGTGTGTCAGTTTCGGAAAACTTCGCTGTTCATTTTTTTATATGTTAAGCATGCAAAGAGAACGGAATCTCAAAGCTTTAAAAGATTTGACTATCGCTCAGAGCCTACTGTATTCCCATATTTCCTTTGTACCTACAAGGAAATAAGCAATAACAAATTTCTGTAAATGTTTATCTCAACTAACACGAAGAAGATAGAGGAATAAGAGTTTGTAAGAATGGTTAGTACAAGAGTAGAGAAAATCATGTGAGTGCAACACATCAGATTTGTTTATTCGACGTTCTTCAAAATAATGTATTTCGGGTGAAACCTTGATATTGAATTTTTGAATGGAATGTAACACTTTTCCTACTTACTAGCATAGTAGAGAAATTATTAAGAGTTATTAAGAATAGTTTGTTGAAACTTTAAAAATAAACAATAGGTAGTATAAAACCTCAATTATATTTTCTTTAACTTTCAGGTGAAGAATAAAAACTACTGGCCGAGTAGTATATCTGCTGATGAAGGAACCGGCGATGCTGCACAACCGGATGTGAGGAAAATGGTGAGTTTACTGAGAACAGGATTATTTCCCTTGCATGGCGTAGGAAGCAACGTCATTTTCTATATGACCCTCCAGTACCTTATAATGCACGACTGCAGCGTCGTGAAGTTCACTAGGTCGATACTGCTCTGCACCCCAATGCAAAACCAACATGACTAAAACTAGCCGACGTTTCTATTTCTAGCTTTACTGACTTAAAGCTGAGCGTACTCTCTGATGGAACAGAATATCGTTTCAGGGTTTCTATAAGAGATGTTGAGAAACTGCGTTTATCCGTGTGTTCAAATCAGACTTGTAGCTTTAACTAAATCCATTGAAGATAACAGATTACTCCCTGCGTAAATACGACTATAGTGTGCACCAGTGTTGTCATTGAGGGGTGGTTACTTTTTCTCCTTTCTAGTTGCCTTTCACTGATGACGTAATAGATATAAGGGCAAGGAAGAATGGTGGGAAGATTCTGGGTGGAATTCGTAACGGGACATGTGACGTCCGATACTGGCTTTCTTATATTCTGTAACTCAAATGGGCACAGACGTGCTGCAGCCACCTTTACCCTGCACGGCCATACCACTAAGCTAAAGCATTTTTTGGCACCTCTGATCTACACTAAAATTATACAGAGAAAACATCTGGTTATGCGTATGTCGTTGTATGTAGGGTAAGCTTGAAATCCACCTCCTGGACGTGGACTCCAAAACAATTTTTTAATCTGAATTTATAAATCACTAAAAGAATAAGAGTTTGCGTATCAAATACAAATGCGCTAGATATTTTATTACAAACAATTATACCTAACATGGTTACGAGCTAGTAAATATGACAACAAAATAAAAGAGAATCAAAACCGCTAACAACGGTACGATATGCGTGAGGTACCAATGCCAAAGTATTTTAATAACAGCAAAGTAAGAAGATTGTATTTCTTTTATATGCTGTAATCAAGATCGTTAGAATTGTATGAAGAGAGAAAATTGTGCGAGCTCATATCAGAAATCGATCAGTCAATACGATATAATTTTAAACGTTGAAAGGATTATTTTTCTTGATGGTTGCAAACTGTCCTTAACAAAGTGCCTCCAAAAGATTTCTCAAGCTATATGCAGGAAATTCAAGAAATAGGTACATACTTATTGTCATCAAACTCCGTAGACCCATTTTTGAGAATATGAAAAACGAAAACATTTCGTATAAATGGTAGGATTTTCTTGAAAATCTTCATGTCACATCTTTTGGAAGACGCTAAATTTAAATACTAAGATGTGGTTTCACCAACCGATGTTAAGCATACTCTAACTCAGAGTTTACTACCTTTTGATTAAAGACTTAACTAAATACTAAAACTTCTGCGTTTCAACGAGAATTTATAAAGAATTGTTGGTTAATTCTTGTACGTCATAGACTGCTAACAGCAGAAGGTAACCGATCTGTATGGCTTGTGAACGCGTCCCGATGCACTTTGCGGATCGCAGCGTCCTCTGAATCAATACCGACTATTGCCTGTATCAATACAAAGAAGTATTCGGTTTATGCCTTGTGATTTTCCTAATCGTGATGTCAATTGAAAAATCCACATGCAGAGGAATTTACAATCTACCGCTCGAAAATATTCAATTATAGAATTCTTTACTAAGGTTAGAAGTGTTACGTGTGCGAAAAGGTCAAAGGTTAATAATGCAGCCTGATCCTGCATACCTCCATGGCCTTGGCTGCGCCTGGAGGACGCAGAGGCCGGGTGGTTAGGTTCCCTCTGTATATGGAAGACGCCCTAGGGATTATTATCATCTAATGCATTGAACTTAAACATCAATTTTGGTAGACATTTAACAGATTCTTTGTCTTTTGAATTTCGCAGTTCGCAATTACTGCACATAGAGGCCTTTTTCTAAAAACCTGATGTGTTGCTATCTCTACTCTTGTACTAATCATTCTTATAAACTCTTATTCCTATGCCTTCTTCGTGTTAGTTGAGATAAACATTTGCAGAAACTATCTTATTCTTTATCTTCTTGTAGGTACAAGGAGAATATGAGAATACAGTAGACTTTGAGCGATAATCAAATCTTTTAAAGCTTTCAAATTGCGTTCTCTTTGCACGGTTAACATATAAAAAATTAATAACGATGTTCCATTTGACATACATAAGTATAAGTTCTCCAAAAACTCACACAAATAACAAGAAATATCTCCCGAAATGGTTCACTCTACAAAAAAAAAAAAAAAAAAAAAAAATGATTTACACATAAACTGTGTGCTTTAGCTAGATATAGTAAGATTTTGTCTATCTGTTAGGGTTTACGAATTATTCAAAAGCCATCCAGAGCAAACAGGATTACATAGGCTATCGCCAGAAAATTAAAAATACACATTTCATTTGTCATAAAAATATCTTATACATGTCACTTTAATCAAAACCGTTAGTCATTTTCAAGAAAGTCAAAATTTTCGAAAAATGTTCCATGCAAAAAATAGTTTAGGGAGCAGCAATTGTTTTCAAAATCTTTGTGTCGCATCCTTGAAAGACATTAAACTCAAAGACCAACTTTGGTTTTTAACCTAATTTTCGTTTTTGAGTTATGCTGTCTACAGACTAACAGACACACACATGGACCTTTTTCTAAAAATGATTTTTTTGGATTCAGGGGGCCTCAAAACATATATTTCCGGTGAAATCTCGACATCGAATTTTTGGGTGGAATACAATATACGTAGTAGAGAAAGGAAAAATGCGCCTATGGATTCAGGGACCTCAAAATATGTATTTCTAGTGAAAATTCGACAGCGATATTTCTTTTACTTAATGTAAATGCTGAAGCAGAGAAAGAAAACCTTGGTATCAAATGATTTTAGTTGCTAAGTCTTTAGCGAACCTGAGTTTCAAAATGTGCTGGTGAAGGGATATAAATGAAAACTGTAAAATAAATTGTATTAACCAAAAAACGCACTCGGGTTTTTAGAACAATGAAAATGCACCTTGCAAAAGGACTGGAATAGCCTGTAAAACCCCCACATTTTATAACAGTGGCGAGTAAGTTCCGTGTAACCGCCGAGAGACATTAGCCAAATGACTGCCAGCTATTTCAAAAAAACCAGTATAAATGGAAATGTGGTTAAAACACTGTGAGGGTAGAAGAAACTGCAGTATGGAGGGAAACGTGGAGAGAAATATTGCTATGCGAAAATAGTTTTATCAGCCACTTGTTGCATTCGTCAGCAATTGAGGAAGGACTCCGTTGTGAATATATTTTAGCTGAAAGGAAGTTAGCATTAAAAATGATAATGTGGCCTTATATGTAGCAGTGGAATTATCTCCAAAGTAACAAGATAAATTAGACATTTTTTACCCTCTATAATTCTCTTTGCCAGTTAAATGAAAGAGTATGTTCTATATTAACTGTGGCAATGCGTAATTTTGGATGTTTTTGTTTGAAATAAAG
The DNA here is from genome assembly GCA_030765045.1 of Tenodera sinensis. Classification (NCBI taxonomy): domain Eukaryota; kingdom Metazoa; phylum Arthropoda; class Insecta; order Mantodea; family Mantidae; genus Tenodera; species Tenodera sinensis. Next base: position 114,894,487 of record CM060968.1, read on the forward strand.
GTTGTGTTAGTTTAAAGATGTATAATAAAGCATGTTTTAATTTTCAATTTGTACGCATTGGGTGAGAAAATATCTTTGTTTTGGTTTCTTTTTTGCCACTGTAATTATGGTTTTTCTTTCTTCAAGATGAGGGAGAAATTGTGTCTGTTAAGGAACGATTCTGATCGGTGATTGGTTGTATTACTCCAAGCTTGTGCTTCACGCTGGTTGGTTCCAATTTGTCACGTGGCATCCAGCTTAACGTAACGGAAGGAACGGTTTGAGATTGTCAAACTTAAGTTGTATGGGTTAAGTTAACTCACATTACGTTAAATTCATCCTTATACTGGCTTAAGGTGATTAAAATATTGCAGTTAACATGGATTATCGTAAGATTTTTATCACCAGCCATTATCATCATAATCATCACCACCATTTCTAGTTTCTTCATCTTCACTACCTGGGATTAATGTCAGAGAGAGAGAAGAAAGAGAACTAAAAGATCTGGTGTGTTGCACTCACATGACTTTCTCTACTCTTGTACTAACTATTCTTGCAAACTCATATCTTCTTTATGTTAGTTGAGATAAACATTTGTAGAAATTATCTTATTGCATATTTTCTTGTAGGTGCAAGAGGGAATACAGTAGGCTTTGAGCGATAGTCAAATCTTTTAAAGCTGGTCACTATATAAAGGCTTTGACAAACCGCTTTCTTTGCACGGCGAAGACATAAAAAAGTGAATATCGACCTTCCATTTGAGAAAAGTATAAGTATTGGAAAACTATGTGATAAGTAAGCTGTATGTTCTGAATTTTCTGCGAATAGCCTGTGAAGCTATCCGAAAAGAGTTTTGTATAATTTTTTGTAGCTGGTAAACCTTACGTCAGGTGTTCAACAAAACATGTAGATCTGTTTAAAACACACAATTAATTTCAAATAACCTTTTTATGGCATCAGCCATTTTCGAGGTATCCGTTATCTTTGGTTACAGTTTTTCATTACATTCTTTTAAATCTCTGTCAAATTGTTCTCGTAATGTCATGGAAGTAGTATAAAATTTCCAGGTCACCACATAGAGATGCGGAATTTAAACATCTGATTATTGATTCGATTTGCTCTTTCCCCCTTGTGTCTTTAGCAAAATACGCAATGAAACTTTCTCTGCAAAGATTTATCGTGATTAAACATAGAAAAATAAGTTTGCGTAAAAATGTATTTTTCATTGTGAAGGTTGCTAGGCTCAAGAAGTTATTGCCCCAAGATATCAGGGACTGCCAAACTTTAAATACTTTTCGTCATAGGTGGCACATTTCAGTTAAAATAGTTTCATTGTATGTATATATAGTTGTATACATATACAGACTTGTAAGATATTTATCACATTTAACAGTTTCTCTATATTTTCCAGTAGTTTAATATTTGTGATATGTCTGTTTGTACTCCTTCGGATATAGCTTACCCGTACTATCACTCTGATTAGGATGTATTCTGGATTTTTCTATGTGTTTGAGCGCAAGAGAACGCCAAATGGTCTTAGCTCTGCCACAGTAACTAAATAAATGAATAGTTTCTAGAAGCTATGTAAAAAATAAACGATAAGTAGGAAAACTCGCGTGAATTTAACATAAGGTGTGTATAACAGGGAAAAATATATTTCTTGTTATTGAGCCGTCGTTCCTATGTATCCATTAATCGTCTGCATTTTGACTCCGATTTTATGCTCGATGTTGAAAATTCAAAGTAGACACAATTGTCTGCTTCTTTGGCTAGAATGTCCGTTCTTTCATTCTCGGTGTTACTGACATGACTTATCCATGGAATGCAGATATGTTTATCATATGCTTAAAGTTTTGACCTAATTTCTGTGGCCATTGGGTCTAAATTATGTTTATCTTTGATTGAGAGTAAGATAACTTGGGAATCTGAATAAATGTTTTGATGTATACACTGCTTGTTGAATGCCAAAAACTTCTGCTTGGGAGACAGTGGAGATGAAGCCAATTTGTATGTTGCTGTGAAAATCCCTTTATCTTCTGAGTAGACAACAAAAGCACAACCAGCAATATCATCTTCGTCTGCTGTCTGTGTACGAAAACCCTCCGTGCACCTTGATATTGCAATGTTTTTAATTGTGGGAGTTCTAGCTCATATGATTTTCGTGTAAGAAGTGGAACAACCCACGACTCGTGTTCTACCACTGTGAACGGTGTTTCCCCCAAAGGGGCATTTATCTGCTGAAGTACTGCACGACATGCAATATCTTGGTTAATCTCTGTTCTCTAGGAACAAAGATGCGGTCCAGGACTAATACGATAGTCTTGCTGAACACAACACAAGCTGCAGTTTAAACAGTTTTACTGAGATAATAAGAAAAAGAACAGCATGGCACCCCTCCAGAAGACAGCGCTGCGAATCCGAGGGAAGCTCCAGATTAAGATGTGGAAATTAATTAAGGGAATTTAAAGTCAAAGCGGCTGTTTTAGAAAACAACAAAGAAGTCTTGTCACACGCATTCGCAACCACTGGGAAGGGTGGAGGGAGGGGGGTTGGATAGATTAAACTTGCTGAGCCAGGCTTGCGCAATGTAGGACCAATAAACAGAATGGTGGGGTGGAGGGAAAAAAAAAAAAGAATCGAGAGGATGTTGAAGAGGCGGTACAAGAGGAAGAAAGAAGAGAGGAAGAATGGGAAGAGTATTACGTAAGAGGGTAGAAAAAGGACTTGCTCTATTGAACCTTCAATGATATTGACAAAGGACAAGGACGCAAAGGGAAGGATGGGGGAAATAAAAAAACTAAAAAGCTTCAGACAGAAAGAAGAATAGCGAGAAGAAAGGGAGGATGAAGAGTTAAGTTCCGGCGTCTAAATTACGTCATCAGAAACAGCAGTCCCTTGCCTTTTGTTAAATTGGTTATTATTCCTGAATTTTTTTCCCAGAGTGCTGCAGCGTTATTTGCGTATTTTTGCTTTCGTACCTTCCAGAATTCTTTTATCTCCGCACTTCAAAGGATGAAGCCAGTGAAAGTTAAGCACAGGAGTGTGATTTAATACCATGCAAGTAAAAGGAGCATAAGAAGTAGCATTTTGTAGAAACTCTGACCACTGCCTTGTAATTACTGCTTCGTGCTAGTGGGAATGTTTGGTCTCGGAGAGGGAGTTTCGGAGGAAAAACACGACAGTTCCTATGAGACTTTCTCGGAAATGAGGAGACTCTTCTCAGAATGTGTGGATCGGAGATAAATAAACACTGGCAATTTACTCAACTATTCGTTTGTTTTTCCACGCTGAAAATAATTGTTGCTTGTAATTTATTTACCTTATAGCCCTCAGTGACATTCACCTTATTTTAACCGTTTATCCACATCTAACTTAGATGAAGGTGAAATTTGCCGAAGTCACACTCGCAGCTTAACGTTGTCTAAGCCCAAAATAAACACCAAAGTAACGATCTTATGGCCAACACAAAATGTAATGGCGGCTGATTCCTGACTACTACTTTCCTGATGTGTAAATAAATGTTTTGGGGCGCAGATGACATTTATTTCACAGGCTTCACAGCGTGTTAACTATACAACACCGCAAGGCGTGGCAAACTTGTGAGTGGATTTTGAATTGGCCAGCTCCTCCTGCCACCCGCCATTAAATATTGTGTCAGCCATAATACCATCCGAAGCCGAACCATTTCCACTTCCTCTGATTATTTTTTTACTTTCTACGTTGTATTTATTGACATTATTGGTTCATTTGACAGATTGTAACTGCATTATACATTATTGTGCTTGATTACATTTTCTGTACGCTTGGGTGACTCAGCTTTTGCCTGTAAGTATTGCCCAAGCTTCCATATCTTAAAGTTTTTCTTCGTTCTCACAGCTTTTGTCTGGCGCTAGCTGGGCGCTTTTTATATTCATTCGGGCGAATATCACAAACCTGGTGCTTGCATAAATATACACGCAATTTACCACAGATATGTCTTACGCTACAGGTAAATCATAACAGAAGGTCCCCTGAACACAAATTATCCTTTACATGAGACAATTTTCGGAATTTTTATTTTCTCCAAAACGATGATTTTGAATAAAATACGGTATGTACCAATCTTTTTGTACTTTGTTTTGTTAAAAGATAATCCTTTGCGAGATGCAAACCTGCGAAAACTGAAAAAATTGCTGGAACTATTGCGTTCTGTTTTGAAGAGCTTTTACTGTATATGAAAAGTTAGATGATTTAATATAGTTCATGCACGTACATGCAGAAAAGAAGGCAAACACGCAGAGTACCAGCACAGAATGCAGGAGATTCAATTTTCCACCACGACAGGGCATTAACGGGAAGTGGACCAAAAAAAAAAACCTATCTCGAAAAGTATTTCTTAAGTATGGCTTTTCAATGAAACCAAGCACTTCTATGCAAATTCGTAGCCTACAACAATTATTAAGGTTGCTTTTGCAGAAAGAAGGTCTGGATAAGAAGTCCTCATTAGTAGAGTTGAAGAGAGAATTTGCATTAATAATGCGGCCAATTATTCTGTGTCGTTTACTTTCAAGTTACTGCAAATTTGATATTCCAGATACAGATATAAAAATGAAAGCTGCTTTTAATTTATGTATGTGACATTGCTTCTTTTTAAGTGCGGAGCACCTCTTTTTCTGTTTGGCTGTCTCCTTCTATACATCTTTTTATACCTCGCTCGTATTTCTACTCTTTACATGGAACATATTTCGAAATTTGTTATTTATTCAAAAATGATCCTAAAGATTTTGATTAAAATATATTTAAGGTATTTAGAAGGTAAACAAAAGCTATTTCTTGAATTTTCTGAGAACAGTCTGTGAAGTCCAGTTCATTCAGTAGGAATTTTCTATAATTGTGTATGGTAAGCTATACAAAAAATATAGTTATCCTTTAAACATATAATTTATTTGAAAAACAAACTATCTGTTGTATTAGCCATATTCGTTTATTTTGGTCTGAATGTTTCACTGTTCACTTGTTGAGTATGGAATTTGAAAGCCAGCTTAAAGCGAGTCGTTTTTAAACAACTAAATATCGAGTAGTTTCTTATATATTCCTCTTGTACGTAAAACGAAATAAGTCGTGAATGTATTTAAGCTATCATTAGTAATTTAATTTCGCTGGAGTGCAAATTTAATCATAAGCTCACCGCAAAATTAATCCTGTTGCGTCATATTTATTGACTATTTCATATATAATCACTAGACTATTCTTTTGTTTAGTCATTGCCTCCATCTGTATCATATAAATTGCTGAAAAACAATTACATATTGCAGTCGATTAACAATCAAAATAGTATTCTATTTATATTTTTCAACTGTGATTGTAACAATTGTTCTTTTAATAATTGTATATTTTTCCAGAAGAAAGGTTATTTGTTAATGTTAAGCATCAAGTGAGATTTATTAGGTTACAAACAGCTTTTCAGTTATAACAAGAGAATATCAAAATACTGTAATTCATGGGTTTGTTTTCCTCAGTGACTGTGAAAAGTAAGTCGAACTACACTAATCTAAATGAATATATTTTAGATTATTTTTTGTATAATTTAACAGTTTCTGGTCAATTCTTTGCAATGCAGCATTTAAATTCATATTTTATTTATGAAATAGACCAGTCAGGTTCACCTTCCCAGATACATTCTATCCTCCGCTCGAGAATTTACCGGTTAGGTCAGGAGTCTTATGATATTACTTGTGATGTCAACACAATTGAAACTTTAGTGTTAAGGTCCTCCACATTTTGTGCACGTCATATACTGTTTTCCACAATGCTACGAGTTGCTGGACTCCATCAGCAAAGTCGTTTTCCCAGAAGGAGGCGCAAAATGTCCGACCTGTTGCTGCTACATGGGAATATGGTGGATGTTCAAGTGTTTCCCATTCCAGTTTCAGGAGAAAGGCTCCTTCAATGGCAGTCATGTGGCAGCGAACATTGTTGCGTTGTGCAGTCGACTGTCTTTGGAGGGTTCGGATCTCTGTCCAATTGAAATTATCTACGCATCTTCCAATGACGTATTCGTGAATGCAGTGCATACATTGTACAGTAATGAAATGACTAATCGAAAATTAAAACGAGCAACAAGGTAATCAACAATAACTAGGAGAGAAGAGCCATTGATTCTGTACCACAGAAGCGTTTACTAAGCTGAATAGGGATGGCGTGCTTCTGAGGGTCACTGCATTGAAGGATATAAAATTGTAAAAATTGCCGTACAAATACCTCTCACTGTTAATTGGTGTACTCACCACCTACTTCCTTCCCTCCTTCTTTTTAATACGAGATAGGCAAGACCCCAACAGCAATAACTTCATCAGCTTCCATCTTGGAGAACTGAACGGACGTTAGAATGCGCGTGTGTGGTTAGATCTCAAATATTACGCGCGTAAAAGCGGACGCAAAGATTACACAAGTGTGTCCCCAGTGTAAAATGAGTTGCCAACGCTAAATAAAACCTTGGCTGTTGTGAATAATCCTCCTGAGTTACCCAGCTCCAGCAGATCTACTCTCTGCAAATTGCTAGAGGATCTGAGATTTATACTTGCAAAGGGAGGTAAACGAAACGTAATAAGATACAAAGACGATATAGTGTTGTGGCGAAAGCGTTATCTCAGGCCAATTAGGCAGCACTGGGCTGCAAATCGAAAGGTTTATCACCTTCAGGAGACCTGGTTGAATGAGGCACATATAACAAAGTTTGGCGTGGCACAATAGTGATCAGTAAAAGAGAAGTATTTTACAGGGTTAAATATTGTTTATACATTTGTTGCATGTTTTCAATACTTAATTTGCTTGAGTCATTATCCTTTAGGTTATGTCGTCTCTGTTCTATACAAACCACATTTATGGCGGGCACAACTTCAACCAATCAACGAGAATAGTGAGTGAGTGAGTGAGTAGGGTTTAAGGGCCCGTCGACAGCTAGGTCATTAGGGCCCCATCAACGAGAAGGGAACGCGGATGGGTACATTGAGGTGTGCTTATAAAATGCAAATGTTAGTTTAACAGTTATAGCAAATTATTATTAGGAATAGAACGCACCAACAAACCACATGAAACTTTAATTAAAGTGTGTAATTTTCTTTCAGAGTTAAATTGTACTAAAAATAAAGGTGAAAATATAATTGTGTTATCAGTGACATAAGCTGAACTTGCGGCTCTGTGATCCGTTGCACAATGCCGATACAAAAAGCATGAATGGCAGTCCGCTGGGACCCCAGCAATCTCTAGCGAGATAGATGCAATTTTTGTTCGACAAACATTCCCTTGTTTAAAAGGGAAATAAAGGTTTGGTCATGCGTCAGCTAACTGTACTTTAACTCAATTTCCATTCGACCCCAGCGTCCTCTATCCTCTTTTCTCTTTTTAACCAACTTTAATTTCTCTTGCCATTCGTTGCAGGACAAAGGACGCCAAATGAATTATTTTGTCGTAAATGAGCCCTGGTCTCTTACCATCTGACTCTCTAAATTGTTTGCGAAACGTCCAGCATGCAATATTTTGCAGGTGCGACTCACACAGATATGAACTGCTTTTTGTAGCGATTCTCTTAAACAAAATCCGGTGAGGTGATACAGCTCGGGCAGTAAAGTTGAAACTGTGTATGTTTCCTGACGTAATACATCAGTAAGTTTATATTTGGTAAGATGCTTCTTGTTTTTACTTGTATTTCTAATATCAGTTCCTTGCATTTTTATTACTTGTTAACGGTTCTAAGTCAGTCGATGCTGCAGGCGTTGGCGACGGAAAAGCTGCCATTACCTTAAATACAATGACAAGGCTTAGTACCATTGGTATTTTATACTCTTTATTTTGATTTATGAGGATCTACAACGCACGGGATAAAATACAATTAACTTTTCTCGTGTAGATTCTAGATCATAGATGGGAAGAACTGACACAATTGCAATTTTCCCTATATCCTAGTTTTAACCCCTTCCACTCTGCTACACATCGGGTAGCTATCAGACCACGACCCCCTATACCTCAGAGAACCTGTCAGTCCCTCAAATTGTGTCAGTGGTGGAATCATGTCCCATAACAAGGTAAAAAGATATTTCAAAGCCGAATGGGAACATTACTTTTGTATTCCTAGTAAAAATTAAGCTTTTCGTTTGCTATACCAAAAGAAAATGAACGTAATGTAATCACAAAACCAATGTTTCTATTCGGACCCATCAGTGCACGCCTTGAAACTTACCTTGTTTGTAAAGACCTGTGTATCCGTAAACAACCGGAAAAGACAGGTGACCTGCATTTGGTGATGTGGTAAGTGGAAAGGGTAAATACTCGATTGCATTCCTGTCACCCCTCTTCCCCGTTGCTGTTCTGGATTCATTGCATTCCCTTTGTACTTTTTCGAAGCGTTGCTATTTATTTTTCTAAAAAATAAGACGATCAGTTTCCAAAGATTCTATGTTTCACACTTCTTGTGAGGACAACAAAGGAGTCATCTCAGGGTCCATGGCTTGTTATCGAGAGGTGCTGCCCTGTTCTATGCAGCTTTTCCCCGTGTTTAGCTATCACGTGACTATCCTATTCTTATTCAGTCATACTATACATAGAGCTATTAAAACATATTGTAACCGGTCCCGCGATCTCTCTTCACTGCGCGAGAGAACCAAGAGTCGCCGGGAAAATGGTGCAGGTAAGAGCGCTTTAAAACCTTTCCCTGTCAAACAGGCACCGTGTCTCACATTGTTTCATTATTGAAAACTGACTCTGTTATTTTTCTAGCACTTACCACACACCACACTCCAATTTTCAGGGCATAGGAGGTGCTTCACGCAATAGCACAGGTTTTTCTGAAGACCAATTTCATGGTCATGTTAATTTGTTAAGTTAGTTTGCTTTCGATTTTCGAGGCGGTCGCTCTAAACTGGCACCAATTTCATCTCTAGTTTATTTTGTGTTAAAACTAACAGAATGCTACCGAACCACCATTAACTTTTCTGTCTGCCACAATAGGCAATCTAGTGGATAATCTAATATTTGTTCAAAACCTGAATTTTAACACAAATATGCTGTTATAGTCAGGGGGTGTGGGTGCTGTGTTGCATATCCTGACAGTTTTCCTGTTAACCTTTCCTCTTATCTATATACTAATACAATTGGCGTAATGCTTGCTGAGTAGTATGCTTCGAACATTAATGTGATATGAGTTAGTATAGTTAGGCTATCACGCCATGCATTGAAACAGAGCGGCTGGTGGTTCGCGCCAGTCTAGTCAAACGATGTGCAACTGTAGTGGATGTGACGCAGAAAAGTGCATCTCGCTTGTTAATGTTAATGAGGTTTAAAACTAAGTTTTTCAGTATTTTGTTTGATAGTGAAGGTTTTTAACTTCTTCTGTACCTATCAGAGTACAACAAGCAGCATTTTGAACAGTAATGTGTGAACGTGTAAGAGAAAAATACGTCAGGAAACCGAACGCAGGGGTATGCACATTAGTCATGTGCATCCGCGTGGTTCACTACGAGGAAAACACGTGTTGTAGAGAGAACACTGTACTTCCTGGAAACCTACTGGTACGAATGTGGAATCGGAGTGCTTGTAATCAACAAACTGATAATGTCGAAAAAATAGTGGGAGTGATTTTTCTGTAATTTTAACATTTACTAGTTGATGAATTATAAAGTTCTATGAAAACTATAAAAAAGTTATTTTTTTCTACGTTAATAATTGTTATTTAATAAATCAAAGCATTTCAAACAATCTATTGAAAGCGCTTATCTATAACAGAATAATGTTTAATTAAATCTTCATCGAAATCTTCATTTTAGGTACGCTAGCAAACACATAGCTAGAAAAGATAATAAATTTAAATGTGTTAAAATATTGCAATGAAAATTTGAATGTACATTATTCCTTACATAAAATCCGCTAATAATTGTAGAATTTAGAAATTTCACTTAACACGAGTTCAAAGTGCATACCCAAGTACACACACCATGCTACGGCACTGCTGTTATGTCTTGCTTATAAAACGTTGTGATGAAATTCAATCACTTTGATTCCCCTCACCCTCTCCAGTTACTGTGAATTTAAAAGGCAACTTTATAAAGCCCTTATTTAGATTTAACTACTCATAGCTAAGTTTGTGTATGTGTTCGACTCCTTTTATTGTTTCTCCACTTTTTGTAATTGGGAAGTAGAGCATGTTAAAAAGGAGTAAATGTCAACTATCATCAACAAAAAACAATTTTATTACACTTAAAAACCCCATGCAGGATTGCGTGTTCGGTTTTCCAAAGAATGTATAACCAACTGCAAGAAATGGGAGGGGATAAAATTTCTGGAGGCGCCGGGCATCGATCCCGGTACCTCTCACATGCTAAGCGAGCGCTCTACCATCTGAGCTACGCCCCCAGTTTGGTAAGTTGTGCTTCTTAAGGTGTGTTGGACACCAATCCTTTAACAATATTAACTAGGGCATACGTGAAAGTGGATTAGTAAGACTTGCCCAGTTCAAGTTATCATGTTACATTAACTATGTATCACTGGGGGCGTAGCTCAGATGGTAGAGCGCTCGCTTAGCATGTGAGAGGTACCGGGATCGATACCCGGCGCCTCCAGATTTTTTTTTACCCCACTGTCGGTTATTTCTTTCCTAGTCATTGAAACTGTTTTATTCCTCTTCTGCACAGATGCGTGTTATTTTCAACCCAAACTTACGATGTCCAGAATTCATCGGCAATATGTTTTGAGGTCCCCTGAAGGGACCTCCCCCAACAAATGCCTTTGTAGGAAAAGATCCGCATGTATGTCTGTGAACTCAAAAATCATCTCGTATTTAAGTTCAGCATCTTCCTAATATGCACCCCAAACTACCCTTGACATAAAAACATGTTCGAAAATTTTAATGCTCTCAAACATTGCTCTAACGTTTTTTTATTAAAACACCATATGTTTAAGATATTTTCATTATCAATGAAATACACATCTTGAATTTTCTGGGAATAGTCCTCTTCATTCTGGATGACTTTTGCTAAGCTCGTAAATCGTAATATATAGAATCTTACTACATAAAACATGTACATCTAGTTTAAAAAAAATAATAAAATAAAATAAAATTATTTCTGGAAATAAGTATTTTCGAGAGGTATTCTTGGTTATTGTTTGAATTTTCAAATACTTGTACGTTCTCAAATAAGAAGTTGGTATTCGTTCTTTTATGTCCTCGCCATGAAAAAAGATCGGCATTTCAAAACCATCACTTAGCGACCAGCTCCTAAAAGATTTGACTATGGTTTAGAGAAAGGTTTTCTTTCGGGGGAACCTTTATACTGGATTAAATTCACCAGCGACTACCTAAAACAGCTCGAATGAACTGAGGAGCATATGTATTAAATTTTTAAAGGATTCTGTAACAATATGAAATAATTATTTATGCTCGACATTTAAAATGTTTAACACATATAGTAAAATTGTATGTGGTCAAGTTCACTGTAATAAATAAATTATTCAGGTATATATATTTACATACATATACATATCTATTGAATGAATGTATGTGCGTTCCTAAGCCGCTTGACCGATCATCGCGAAATTCGGCATGTATTTTTTTTTTCAGGGAGAACGTTTTTATGCTATGCAATGTATTACATACATTATATGGTTTTCTCCACTCGCTTTTCTTTTATGTAACACATACACGTGTCCACCTCTACTCGCCCTTCATGTTCTACGATTGAAACAGAAATGCAACGTATTATTTCACACGGTTTCTCTTCTCGCTTTTCTTTTACGAAACACATTCATAACTCTTTCATGTTCTACAAATAATTCACACACTTTTTTGTGTATTTGCAATTGAAATGCTGCATGTTATATTCACGCGGTTTTCTCTACTCATTTTTGCGTAACACGTTCACACGTCATTCTCTACTCGCTCTTCAATATACAGTCTGTGTATATAAAATGGATGCAGTGTTACAAGTTGATAAACTCCAACATCTGTTGACCGACCAACATGAAAATTGGAACATGAAGGTTTTTATGCTATCCATTTCACTATGCAACCCATTGCATTCTAATAATTTTCTGTACTCATCTTTGTGGGATTTGTGGTGGACGAAGCGGCGCTGGGGCGGGTTTCCTCCGGGTTCTCCTGTTTCCGGCTTTAAATATTACAAAAAGAATCTGATGTGTTGCACTCACATGACTTTCTCTACTCTTGTACTAACCATTCTTACAAACTATTATTCCTATATCTTCTTCGTGTTAATTGAGATAAACATTTGTACAAATTATCTTATTGCTTATTTCCTTGTAGGTGCAAGGGGAATGTTAGAATACAATAGGCTTTGAGCGATAGTCAAGTCTTTTAAAGCTTTGAGATTCCGTTCTCTTTGCACACTTCACATATAAAAAATGAACAACGATGTTCCATTTCACGAAGGTTTTGTTTTCCGAAATTCACACACATAAAAAAGGAATATCTCCGAAATAGTTAACCCTACAAGAAAATTTATTCAGATATAACTTGTGTATTTTAGCAAGATTTACATTTTTTGTAAAGTATGATTTCTCTATCTCTAACGGTTTACCAGTTATGCAAAAGTCGTCCAGAGTAAACACAACTACAGGGGCTATAAACAGAAAATTCAAGATATACATTTCATTTGACGTTTTAATCAAAATCGTTAGAGCCATTTTCAAGAAAATAAAAATTTTCGAAAAATTTTCCACGTAAAAGGTAGTTCAGGGTGGGGCTATTTTCTTCAAAATCTTCATGTCGCATCCTTGAAAGACATTAAACTTAAATACCAACTTTGGTTTTTAACCTACTTTTCTTTTTTGGGTTGACACACAGACACATACACAGGTACCTTTTTCTAAAAATGCTTTTTTTTTATTCAGGGGGTCTCAAAACATATTTCCGGTAAAATCTCTACATCGAATTTTTGGGTGGAATACAATACTTCCCCTACTTACCAGTAGAGAAAGTAAAAATGTACTTTTCTTTCTTTTACGAAACACAATTACACTTCTTTGTCTAATACCTTTTGGTTAAACCACGGGCAACGCCGGGTATTTCATCTAATATGTATTTAAATATTTCTACAAATGGTTATCTCTATTAATAAGAAGAGTAGAAGTATATATTAGATTAATCTTCTGTAAGAAGAGCTAGTTGTGGAATGGTTAGAGAATGTACTAGAACTTCAGATTTTTGGACAAGCACTTTCCCTCGGTTACTCTTAGACCCAGTAAAAACGTGCAAGGCAAGTGCAAACAAAGCCCGAGTTAATCGACAAGAATTCTTATTCTAGTTACGTGTAAAGAAGCCCATCCGCAAGTCATGACTGGGATGTGAAGCCAGATAAAACATGCAGCGTGCACATTCTCTGTTGACCCTGTTGCCTTGGTCTTCACATGATATAAACCAGCGTCGTTCTTTTTAAATTTATAGCAGCAGATCGGCATTGTGCCAGCTCGCAGAAAACACTCTTGTTATATTTCGTTTTATAAACCTCCCTGTTCTCTTAAATACCACAAACACCACTGGAAGGGCCCTTAGAATCTTTTGTTAACGTTGAATATTTTTGTAATCGGAATTCCTTAGGAAAATGAGTCGCATAAAACGAACAAAAGCAATTGCTACAGGCTTTTTCCAGTGTTAATGTAAACCTTTACTGCGTCTACTGTTTGTAGAGGTATTTTCATTGTGAATAGTTTACCGTCTAACATTACGTGAAACAAAAACCCTCATTTTTAGAACTTAAATAGAATAATAATTAAAAATTGTTAATTAAACCATTGTTATTAGTAGTGCTGTGTAATTGAAATGGATATATTTTAGGTTATTTTTTCATAGAATTTAACATGTTAGGGTCAAATCTTTGTGTTATAGTATTTAAATTCATATTTTATTTATGAAATAGTCCAGATAAATATGATTCGACGGTCTGACCTTCCCAGATAAATTGTTTCGCTCCTCTCGATAATTTATCGGTTAATTCAGATGTCTTAATTATTACTTATGATAAGAATTCTAGGTACATTACCTATGTTAGTTAATACGATTTGTCATATGGCTACGAAAATTTAAATTTAAACAAATTATCTTCGAATACATAATACGAGTATTTAGGTAATAGTGTATTCAATGTGACACGAGTATTTGTTAACGAGCTAATTTTACGTGTGTCACAATGAGAAGATGATATACCTGTGACATACAGCGTTTTATGTAATTTTAGCTTTAAGGTACGTACAAATAACTCTAAATGAAAAGTTATAATGTATCAGAGATCACAAATTTATGACGTAATATGGTGATTAGGAGATGCTTAATTTGTTTCAACACTATAACAAGCTAATAATGAAACTATTGAAAATATAGAATAGTATTCTACTTGATAATTTGAACAAAACCAAGAGTGTTGAGTTTCTATTCCAGACAAATAAAAATATATTTACGAAAAAGAATATGAAAAGTTTTGTGGATGGAAAAACGAAAAATGCGTTAGTTTGACTAATGAATGAGGTGATTAGGATAATATTGCAGTCCTCGAGAGTTTTTAGTTGTGAAAGGCATAAAAAAATAAAATTGCAATTTATATAATTAGAGCAATTACTTCTCCTAATTTATTAGAAATGGAACATAGAATTGTATAAGCGAATAAGAAATAGCATTCTGGTTGAATGTGAATTGGGATTGTTATGCCGTGATCCGCTTGAGATAATGTTCTAGAGGTTTCGTCCACTGCTGCACATTTTCAGGACGCGGTCTTCTCAGAGGTTTCCCTGCGTGTATCCTAAATATATCTTTAGCCTACTGCATCCTTTTTATACGTTCTTACAGCGAAATGTATTACTATAATGAAATTTTATCTCCTTTAACAAGAAGTAGATAGAACAATACGCTCTTGTAAGAATAGTAGGTAAAAACCATTTTTTTTCCCTGATGATATAACGAACATAAAAGTTGTGTGTATACTAATTATAGAAATATATATTCGAAAATGGTGGTCCTATACAACCTAAAAACACCGAATTTCACGTTAGAACTTATTTTTACCTAATTTTACATTTTTCAGTTTCTTCACTTGGTAATACGGAAACGCTGTGTAAGTCTGTATGCCAGTTGTGCCTTGACAACAATCACAGTGAACAATGCATAATATGAAGGACAGTAAGAACATTCAATAGGTGGTAGATTTCGGGCTTGTAGGCCGTGATCCAGTCGATGAATTTTCTGACATTTCGCCCAACGCAGTCTGATTGTGTTGGACGAAACATCAGAAAATCCATCGACTGCACCACGGCCTACAAGCCCGAAATCTACCACCTATTGAATTAACGCCGGCCGTGAAAGCCTCAGCAAGTAAGAACAAGGATGCACTGCTTCTACAGGACCCAACAATTTTATTGTCCATGATACTGCATTCATCAAATCACATCATTTCTAGTCCTCACGATTAATGCTCTAGAGCCTTCAGTCACACCAGTCTACACGTAACTGGGATTGTTAGAAGAGCTGACAGAAAAATGAACTTGGTTCCTGGTTGTCTTGGTGAAAAAAACTTCTGAAAAACTCAAATCAGTGGTTCAAACAAAACCAGGACTGACAGTTCTCTGCACAGTTGCTGACATCCTGTCTGACAAACCACCTGACCATGAATGTGGTGTTCCCTTGCGTCTAATACCATGTGATACCAGTTGATGTGGAACGCTCATTTTCGTCTTATAAGATGGTGTTATCTGACAAGTGATGCAGTTTCTCAATGGGAAACTTAGAAAAGGCGTTAGTTATTTACTGTGACTCTAATTATGGACATATACAACAAAGACAGTCAAATGTTTCGGCTACTTTGTAATGGGGAGTAAAAAAAAGTATTGCTCACCTATTTTTGCAATTTTAGAACCTATTTTAGGTACCTAATTTAAGATTTTTAGGAACTAAAAGTCCGAGATCTATTTATAAGAGAATGAGTAGAGAAATCCATTCGAATGAAGCATCTTTTTCTCGACATGTTTAAAAACCTGTTACACCCTATGCAGGGAAACCCACTTATATTTAAATTATGGCTCTAGTGAGCTACCTGCTACACTTGACTAGTAATTTGTTTCTGTGGCTGTTACGTTTAATCGGTTTAAATACAGGTGTCTCACATAATTACAAGTCAAAGCTCACTTGCTGCAGTTCACCGCAAGAGATTCAGTTGTCTGCGTTTGCATCTTTTCGTTACTGGCCTAATTTTTCTTTGCTTGACTTCGTTTGGTTCCTTAATAACGGTTTATAAATGCTGGGGTCTTTATTAAAAAGCAACTCTCAATTACTGAAAATACCAGCAAAGTATCCCTCTGGTATTCATAGAGATTAGTACATTCAAACACAAACAGTAAACTGTGTCACAAATATTTACGTATTATTTTCTGAGATTCAAAAGTGTTAGCAAGGAGCCTATGGGCTAAATCTTCAAAAACGGGGAGCAGAGAGCTTCGTAGTGGTATTACTTGGGGTTCGTTATGCTTCATATTATTTTTTCCATGATGGTGTTTTTTGATACACTTCCCGTTCGTTCTGTCAAGGTCGAAAGTTAATTTCCTATAATTGATGCTCGTAACGCGTGTTTTATCTATTTTATTGCACGTATGTGCATGAAGTACATTAAATCCTCCAACGTTTTATACATTCATTACTGCAGATATGGAATATAATCATAACCATTTAAATCTTATTTGGGTACTTCCTTTCTGTTGGGTAATATTTTCTTACAACTTAATTCATGCTGCAGCTAAGCATAACTTGCAAGTAACTGATTGTTTAAGGTGGCAGTTGACCAACCAGTTTAATATTGCCGACAATGTCAATAGACATTGTTCAAAGGCTGGTAATAATTATTTTCACTTTTGTATAAGCACTGCTTCACTATGATGGGAAAATAAACAGTACGCAGGCGGTAAATGCATAGTTGGTGAACGAGGAGCGATTTGAAAATATGACATGAAGTCTCCTACTAGCTGGCTTACCAGTGTTCCAGGGGTGGCTTTTTAACCCCAAAGGACGAAGAGTTTGTTTGCCCTTTTTCTTTCATTCTTTATAAAATAATTGAATAATGTTTATAGTAGATTTAGTCTTTCATCCTTCATGTTGTAATCCCAACAACGACGAAGAATCTCCGATATTCACAGAAATAGGTATGAATATATTGGGGCCCCTCACAACTCCGCCTGAGTATCGCCCAGACATACCTAATCCCCCATCCCAACACTCATTAACTGTTTCGCTATCTTCCACCACGACGCGCCGGTGCTGACACACACACACACACACGCGCGCGCACACGCACACACACACACACATTAAAGCTAAAAGCTGAACTAAACTGACTCCCGTCGCCTCGCCTCCTTATATAGTGAGGATGACGTAACATGATCCTTTCTCGAACTTCTAAAAATACGCCGGCCACCGGACACTTCTCGAATGATCTAGAAAACCCCTTTTGGTTCTGACGCTCTGATTGTTGTCGCATGTTCACAAAAGTCACGCGAGGCAGCCTAACCTTGAACACCTTTAATACACGCACCGCCAGTCGGGTGGGCAGCCCGGACCCTACTGTCCTTTGTTGTGTGCCAGAATATATGTAGCTTCAAAGTTTCTGTGTTAATTTTTTCACTTGGAGAAGTGACTGATTTTAATGTGTATAATGGGATATTCTCTCTCTCTCTCTCTCTCTGTGTGTGTGTGTGTGTGTGTGTGTGTGTGTGTGTGTGTGTGTGTGTGTGTGTGTGTGTGTGTGTGTGTGTGTGTGTCTTCATCTCTGTTCATTCAATAATGCTTCAGTTTACATCAAACTAAATTGTTAGTTGTTCCAGAATGTTAAAGTGGCTGTTGAGAATATCATCAATGCATCGGCATTCACATCGTCAGGAGTGTTTTTCAACTCAGTATTCGGAGCCAAATTGAAATGCGCATGTTTACTGAGAGTTATTCTCATACCAGTCCATGGAACTAATATATGTGTATGTTTCCAAATATTTGTGCTATAGGAAACGAAAAAGGCTTGTGCGTTTTGATACACGAAGAGCTTTCTCCCGGAGATTGAAAGGCTACCGAGGTCCAGGTCTGGCAAACAGGAAGTTATTTAAACTCGTTGTAGAGGATAAATATAACTGAATGACAGCTGCGGAAAATCAATGCTTCGCAGAAAATCCAACGCAACACCAAACTGATGCCAGCTTCTGGATACAGCAGACAAAATTGGAAGTGGGAAAACTGTGACAAGAAGACAAGCTGACAGCAACTTCAATTGCTCTATCAGGAGCTGTTATTGACAAGTACGTTCCACAAATTCAAGGAAAATACGTTAAAAGAGCGTGGTCACACTTGTGAAAACATCACAATTACTAAAATAAACATATATGTAACGTTGCTCCGTATCTCTTGTCACATGCACTAGAAATCCTCATTGGCTACTGTCGTGGAAAAAGTTGTGTGGCATATACGAGTAGAGTCCAACTAATTGGAACCGAACCCTGTTCAGAATAGCAAAATTTGGATTAGGTCGATTTTCGTCAAATACAACAATACCTTAAGCGTTTATGTGTTATGTATTAAAATGATTGACAGTAGGAAATTAGTACAGTGTGCTGTAATTTATTTTTTAGACAGCTGATAGTAAAAGTCGGACTTTAGCAGTTCACGACAGTGTTAAAAGTACACAATTCTTCCATTGAGTGCTTAAAAGCTTTTAACACTCCGATAATGCCAACTTTGGTTTCTTACAGAATGTGACCATGGCCTCGTTCAAGTAGGCCACGAATCTTAGTTATCAATGCTTATATAAAATGGCGAGTCATTTGAATGTGAATATGGACTGTGCTGAATCTATTGAAGTTTTACAAGCAGTCGAGAGACTGAAATTAGAATTGTTATCAAAAAATCTGATGTGTTGCACTCACATGACTTTCTCTACAGTAGTACTAACCATTCTTACAAACTCTTATTCTATCTTCTTTGTATTAGTTGAGATAAACATTTGCATAAATTATCTTATTGCTCGTTTTCTAACACTTGCAACGGGAATATGGGAACACAGTAGGCTGTGAGCGATATTCAAATCTTTTAAAACTTTCAGATCCCGTTCTCTTGGCACGCTTATCATATAAAAAAATGAACAACGATGTTCCATTTCACGAAAGTTTTAAGTTTTAATCTGACACAAATGACGAGGAATATCTCCAAAATGATTCACTCTGTAAAAAAAATTTACTTAGACATAAATTGTGTGTTTTAGTGAGATCTACATTTTTTGTATATGAAGAATTTGTCTATTTCATACAGTTTACGAGTTATTCAAAAATAATCGAGAGTAAGGAAACTACATAGGCTATAGCCAGAAAATTCAAAATATACATTTAATTTGTCATACAAATATCTTAAACATATGACATTTTGATCAAAATCGTTAGAGCCATTTTCAAGAAAATCAAAATTTTGGAAACATTTGGCATTGAAAGGGTAGTTTAGGGTGGAGCCATTCTCTTCAAAATCTTCGTGTCGCATCCTTGAAAAACATTAAACTTAAATACCACACACACACACACACACACACACACACACACACACACACACACACACACACGCACGCACACGCACGCACACACAGATCTTTTTTCTAAAAATGCTTTCTTTTATTCAGGGGGCCTCAAAACATATTTCCGGTGAAATCTCGACATCGAATTTGTGGCTGGAATACAATACTTCCTCTACTTACCAGCATAGAAAGTAACAAGTAAATATCGACTTTGCTTAGGACAATATCCTATGATATTTTAAGGATATTGTTCACTATATGAAATGTTGATAAAGTAAAGAATCCGTAAGGTTTTCCGTAAAAAGTTCTCTCTTCCAGCTATTTTCCATTCAGCAGGTATGTAGAGGAGTTGACGGATCCATGCTGGAATTTCCATTCCGTATTGATGAACTGTCCTACTCAAGATCATTAACTCTGACTCGTGTTGTATGTGCGTATGTTCTGTCGAGTTCGCCATCAGTAATGCATAGCCCGGCAAAAATATCACTTTCACTTGTTTCAGAATCTTCTCTCAACTAGTTCGTGTTTGGCAGCAGTGGTTGATTTGGTATATCTGCCACTGTAGTATATGAGTAATTTTTGAACGAAAATAACTAAAAGAAAACCCCTTTACGTTTTTGATAACATAAGTTTAGCTTTATTATGCATTTTGCTCCTATTCATATCGAGCTTCTGTCGTCTTAAATCTCTAGAGCTTATTTTTGAGGGAATAAAAAAATATCGACGTTTTCCATGCAAAACGTAATTTAGTGTGGATGATATTTGGAAGAAAATTCAAGATTTACGTTTTATTTACAATGCAACTATCTTAAATAGAGGGTATTTAAATCAAAATCGTTAGGGTTTATTTTTGAGGAATAAAAAATATCGAAATCTTTTCCATGTAAAACATAATTTAGTATGGATGATATGATTAGTGAGTGAGTGAGTGAGTAGGGTTTAAGGACCCGTCGACAAATAGGTCATTAGGGCCCCTGGATATGTTTAAATTTTTAAAATATTAACTTTGGCATTTATCAATCTGTTTTTTATTCCAAGGTCACGGGTTCAAATCCGGTACAGGCCGATGGTTTTTATTTGTGCTTAAAGTGACAGATCTATGTCAACAGATTTACTGGCACTTGAAAGAACTGCGGAGCGAAATTCTGACATACCGCGGTGATATGATAGTGTCTTTAACAAACAAAATACTTGTTTACATTCTGGTTTAGAAGTGATGTTGTTCACGCGCGAGCATGTATGCACACACGCACATGGAAGGTTTTCAAAAAATGGATTTTGTGGATTCAGGAGTCTCAAAACTTCAATCTCGTGTGACATGACGATATCGAATTTTTTACTAGAGTGCAACCGTTCCTCTTATCTAAGGTAGGTGCCAAAGAAAGTAAAAATGAATGAGGCAATAAGCCCAGGTTCCAAAGAGCTGAGAGTTACCTAATAGTTGACATTTATTTAGAGGAGCTGCTACTGCAGCCGCGCCGTGGCCGAGTAATTAGACCATTCGCCTCTCACCAAAGCGGCCCGGGGTCGAACCCAGGCGACTCATGTGGGATTTCTGGTGGACAAAGCCGCGCAGGGGCGGGATTCCTCCTGGTTCTCCGGTTATCCCCGGTGCTCCATCTTCATTCCATGTATCATCAGTATCACCACCTGCGGTGCCACATGTAGTAAAAGCGGGCGTTAAACACTACCAAAAACTTCATCTGCATCATATTAAATGAAAATAAGACTGGTAGATAGGTTGGTACATTAAGGATATAGACAAAGAAATGGCAGTGAATTTGAAAAATGCCACACTTTGGCATGACTTCGTTTTAGAAACTGTATCTGTTTATTCTATCAAAAGTAGCAGTAGGTACTTCTGATTCACACACGGTATGGAAGCTTTGGATCATTCTGTACTTAGCCTTTTGACATTCTGCTCAGACTGTACTAATGCAATTATAGTCATCCCAGTTTAATTGCAGGAGTATGGAAACAGACTTTATAGATGAGGGTACAAGATAACGCACATCCGCAATGCAGCCTTTGAAAGCGGTAGTTAGCTGTACATCCAGGAATAAGAAATAAACATTTTCATTGTATTCTAATAAGATCTGATTTCGCTAAACAAGCTAGCAACATCAAGCAATTACTTTATACTAAAGCAAAAACTCTTGGAGAACGTTGGTAGTTGTAGGAATATTGGAGGAGGATAGAAATATAAGTATAGCAAAACTGGTATCTGAGTATCTGCAAAGTCTAAAAGTTTGAGGAAATAAATCACGAGATGCAACAGTTCTCACAGAGAAGGAGTGAATGAACTGAGGGGGGTGATCGCTCTCTGACTTAGCACACCTTTTTATCATCAGAAGTGTAGACAAAAGTTATTCATGTGCAGTGAAGTTCGACGATTCGTCTACTTCCGAAATGTTTCTCCTTCTCTTTTTCCTTCTGTTCGCAAGTTCATTTACTTGTTCGGGAAAGTTCTCCAAGCCAGACAACAAAGCAGTAGTGGTCAGAACTTGAGGAAACGCGCGTTCCTTCAGTGTCTTTTTCCTGCACCAACTCTTTCCAAAGAAACTTATTTGGAGTTGTTCTGCTCTCGTTAGACGCAACCTCTTCCTTCCTCTGGAACGCTGTTTGACGCAAAAGCGCAGCTGTTAGAGCAGCTTCGAGCGACGCACAAGTCTGGCATGCAATGCCCTACTGATTACACTGGTCGGCAAAAAATGTTTTTCTTATTCTTAGCCCCGAAAAAATGTTTTTTTACTTTCTCTATCCCGTACA
Source organism: Tenodera sinensis (assembly GCA_030765045.1). Lineage (NCBI taxonomy): Eukaryota > Metazoa > Arthropoda > Insecta > Mantodea > Mantidae > Tenodera > Tenodera sinensis. Next base: position 114,916,800 of record CM060968.1, read on the forward strand.
GTAAGTAGGGGAAGTATTGTATTCGACCCAAAATTTCGATGTCGAGATTTCACCAAAAGTATGTTTTGAGGCCCCTGAATCCAAAAAAGCAGTTTTAGAGAAAGGTGTGTGTGTGTGTGTGTGTGTGTGTGTGTGTGTGTGTGTGTGTGTGTGTGTGTGTGTGTGTGTGTGTGTGTGTGTGTGTGTGTGTGTGTGTGTGTGTGTGAACCACCTAACTCAAAAACGAAAAGCCGGTTAAAAACCAATGTTGGTATCTTTCAAGGATGTGATACGAAGATTTAGAAGAAAATTCCTCCACCCATGGAAAATAGTTCGAAAATTTTGTTTTTCTCAAAAGTGGCTCTAATGATTTTGACGGGCCGTAATGACCTAGTCAGCAGGCCCTTAAACCCTACTCACTCACGACTTTGGTTAAAATGCCATATGTTTAAGATATTTTTATGACAAATGAAGTGTATATTTTGAATTTTCTGGCTGTAGCCTATGTAGTAGGTAGTGTTTGCTCTTAATACTCTTGCATAACTGGTAAACCGTAAGTGATAGACAAAGGTTTACTGCACAAAAACTACAGATCTCGTTAAAACACGCAAGTTATGTCTAAATGAATTCTTTTGTGGAGTGAACCATTTCGGAGATATTCCTTGTTATTTTGTGAGTTTTGTAATACTTAAACTTTTCTTGAATGGAAGGTCGTTATTAATTTTTTTATCTCTTAGACGTGCAAAGACTACGGAATCTCAAAGCTGTATCCCCATATTCCCCTTGCACCTACAATATCAGCAATAACATACTGTCTACAAATGTTTATATCCATTAACATGAAGTAAATAGAGAAATAAATGTTTGTAAGAATAGTTTGTGCAAGAGTAGAGAAAGTCATGTGAGTGCAATACATCAGATGCTTTGTATGTAGATATAGTTAACCTGAATAACAATTTTTCAGACTTTTTCGGTCACCCACCAGTTTTGGGGGCTGAGATTCAAAGATATTTAACTATTTTAATTTTAATATTTTAATGCTCGTAATTGGGTTTCTCATCCAACGTCAGGTCTAAAAGCTTCCAACTATAGATGTAAATTCCTTCAACAAAGAAGGGATTTTTACAAATTTATCTCTTAAGTGGAGTAGAAAGTTGAAATTTCAGGAGAGTCAGAACAATCAAATTGAGCATGGGGCACCAAAATCAGAAGAACAGGCCAAAAATATATTATTTATAATTAAAACCATAACGTGTAACATTTATTTTGTTGCCCATTTTCTCTTTTACTGCATGGGCAGCGTCTCCTGTATTTGTGTCCAGCAGAAATCAGCCAAGTAGCCGGTAACATTCGTTAAGCAAAAATAATAGTTACATGATCACGAGGTTCCTACCATACCATTGTAACAGCGAAAGGCATTGAGTTTTTAGTATCTTTTAACCCTCCAGTCAGTCCCGTTGAACAAGTATTACAACAATGGTTCAGAGCCCACACTTTATCTCATCACCAGCCTCCTTTCTGAAGCACAGACTGTAAGCATTCATCAACAGGGGAGAACAGGGATTTTCTTTGGGAATATAATGTAAAACCTTCACATATATAACGAACATATCCGGTATATTGTGTCAAGAACAGGGCATTGCTGATGCTTACTAGCACTCACAATAAACACATTAAAAAACACTGCAGTACACCGAAGATGTATACACTTACTCAAGGGCCACTATAATTCACCAGCATATGTTTCTGAATTAACACTGTTTTAAAATGTTATTTCAGACCATTGTGAATATAAATGTAAGGAAGGATAGCGAATTAGTTTTCACTTCACCACACTCCCACTACCTGCCACCTGGTGGAGCCCTCCGGATTCGCGGGTTGTCACGATTACATGAAATTCAAATGTGAAATTAACTTCACTAAGAAATAAAAACATACGTTGTAGTACTCTTTTATGAGCATACAACATGAAATACCAGGAAATTAATCTAAAAAATGTAATCCGTAACTCGGGGTGTTCTAATGCTAAAATAGATATTTTTGCTATATTGATGCCCCTAGTTCTTGAAAACTGTGGGTGATGGAGAGATTTTATTACCACTGTTCGATTCAGGGTATGTAAGTATACCTACAATAATCACCTTTATTTCTTCAGGGCCAAAAATGTTGCCAACTATTGTTATTGCTTCCAGTCCACGTTATCGTGTCTTTGGAACGAGTTCATATAGAATGGAACACCACAACCAATCCATCATCTGCTAAGCTATGTGGTTAACAGTGAGTAACAGGTGTTAAAGGATATTTTTGTTCGTAAAAATGGCACACTGTCCGTGTAACAAGATACACAGGTAATTGGGTTAACAAAACGAACAAAATGCAGTTACTCGGTAACGCCCTGACTTCGTGCCATGTATCCAAACACTCAGTAAGCAGCCTCTGAATGTCACTCGTAGTGCCCATACACCCAATATAAATAGCTGCATAAAACTGTGTTTTAAAACTCGGTTACAAAATTCCAAATTACAAAGATATCTTATTTTACTCTCTCAGTAAATACTATTTTGGATATAAATGCACCTCATTAAATCCTAAAGTAAAGAGCTTTTTAAAGCCCAAATTTATACTGCTTACACCAGGCATGGGCACGAGAGGAGAGATAGCAATTGAACGTCCTTACTCACTCTACATTCTTTCAAGAGAAATGAAACCCGAAGAAACCCTTCTAGTTAGAAGAAGCAGATGATTTGGTCCAAATTAAGGCTTTTTGTCCTGAAGGTTCAACACAAGTGGTTAAGATATGTCCCACTGGTTGTTGATGAGACAATACAGGAGGTTAGATTAGATTGGATTGCGTTCAGCAAGTTCACAAGTAGCCATAGAGGCTGGTGAACATTGAACATGTCAATTGAAATGTACAATCATGACAATAAATATACAGAATAACATATAAATCACATTTACAGGCACAAAACACACAGTGAAACTGGTAATGGAGAAACACAAATCAAAACTTCCCTGCAATTATAAGACTTGCATAATGTATACTTACAGATATAAATTGCAGTTTGTTTTAAACTTTCACTGGGCTTTTCCTGCCACGTTCTACTGTTTAGTTATAACATGATTATAACTTAGTTATAATATAATTAGCAATTAATGACATATTTTGTCAGATTATTCTATACATATAGCTAGCTTTTACACAGGTATCAAATGTAATTAACAATGATACGTCACTAAAGAAGCTATAGAGTTTACTTACAAAACAACCACCATTAACAGGATAATTTGTCATTCAGATAATCTTATAAAGAATAAAATTAGCTAAAAACTACTTATAAAGCTACCTAAGTATTAACAGGATAGTTTATCATTCAGATTGTCACTCAGATTTCGTTCTTGTGCACCTTTTGATTGAGAAGAATCAGAAATTCTGTGCTGCTGAAATTTTGAATTCTGGGAACACATGAAATAAAATGCTTGAGGAAAAAACTCAGGAAAACAATTCTTCCTTATGTTTTCAAGGCAACGAGGATATATGTAACATGAAAAAGAATCTGTTTATGAGGAAACTGGAACCATCCCTTCGAATAAGATGTGGAACCTTTATTTTGAAAAATATTACAGGCAATTACGACATATTTTAAAAATATGTTCTTGTATGATGAAGGTTTAAAGAAAAAATACAGTATTTAGTACTCATTTTCTTTCATTTTTAACGCAACTTTCGTTCCAAAACAAGTATAGCATTAAACAATGCACAAGAAAGAAAATACCAGCCAAGCAATTCAAGTCAGTTGAATAACGTTGTAAGAAGAGGTATGTACTTGTATTTTAGTCAGAATCAGTTTAGTTGAATCAGAATCTCAAGCATAAAGATAGTTTAGTAAACTAAAAGGTATTAAAACTGAAACAATTATAAACAATACAGTACTACAATACTCGTATATTGTGTGCAATAACAGCGTTGTGTTTTTACAAATGTCAATATTTGTCTTTGAATCATTAAATTTTATAAGATGTTATGTCAAATTATTAGACATTTGTATATTCTTGATAAAAAAAAATCTCTGTGAATTTGTGTTTATTAAAATGATTCCTATACTCTCAATCCATTTATATCGAATGGAATTTTTCCACTAATACTCTTGTTTCACCCAGGTATTCAATTATTTTCAGAATGATAAAGGTACAACAGACATCGGGAAATATTTCCAAATTTAAATGTGAATTTTAGTCAACATCTTCAAGGTTTAAAAAACTGTTACCCGTTCCACGGTATTTGCGAAGGCGGGGTTTGAATGGGGGCGCTAGATCGATGAGTGGGCACCAAATTTAAGGTCGCACTGCAGTCGACATCTCGAATGTCGGGCTTGGGGGAATTAAGTTGGTAAGCCATGAAAGGAAGCCCTAGGAAGGATGTCCGACCAACTAACTTGCTGAGTAGACACCATCAGCGTTTCCACAACGCCATTTTCGGTTCAGTTAATTTGGATAAGGTTAGCTTATCTTGAGCCTGCGTGTGAAGCGGAGGCCCAGTTAAATCGGTATTGTCGTCAAATCCACTTAAAGTGTAGCTGAGTCTGTCTTTTATAATAAAAAATACCACCTTCATTCGAAAGTACAAGAAACAGTTAACACTTTCACACGACTTTCTCTACCCAATATTGGTTATTTTATATACAGACTGTGCCTATGAAAACCTTCTCTACCGCGTACATATGTACATGTAGATAGAAATATTACATTCCCCCAAAAATTCGGTCCCGAGATTTCAATGGAAATATACGTTTTGAGATCTCCTGAATCCAAGAAAAAAAAACCTTTTTACTTTCTCTACCTACTACATATGTGGATAGGGGAAGTATTGTATTACATCCAAAAATTCGAGATTTCACCGAAAATATATGCATGAGGCCCCCTGAATCTAAAGAAAGCATTTTTAGAAAAAGTTCCCTGTGTGTGTCTGTCTCTCTGTCGTGCACAGAGTGACTCAAAAACGAAAAGTTGGTTAAAAAGCCAAAGTTGGATTTAAGGTTTAATATCTTTCAAGAATGCAATACGAAGATTTTTGAAGAAAGTTCCTCCACCCCAAACTACCCTTTCCATGGAAAAGTTTCGAAAATTACGGTTTTCTCAAAAAATGGCTTTAACGATTTTCATTAAAATGCCATATGTTTGAGATATTTTTATGCCAAATGAAATGTATATTTTGAATTTTCTCGCTATAGCTCATGTAGTCCTGTTTACTCTTGCAGAACTGGTAAGCCGTAAAAGTTAGACAAAATCTTACTATACAAAAGTGTAGATATCGTTAAAATACGTAAAATTTATGTCCAAATGCATTTTTTGTAGAGTGAACCATTTTGGAGATATCCCTTGTTATTTGTGTGAGTTCTGCAGTGCTTTCACTTTTCTCAAATGGAAGGTCGTTTTACATTTATCTCTTGGCCGTGTAAAGAGAACGGAATTTCAAAACCTTCATTTAGCTACCAGCTTTAAAAGATATGACTCGCTCAAAGCCTACTGCATTCCCATATTCCCCTTGCACCTATAAGGAAATTACCAATAAGATGTTTATCTTATGTACAAATGTTTATCTCGAGTAACATGAAGATAGAGGAATAACAGTTTACAAGAACAATTACCATAAGATTAGCGATAGTCCTGTGAGTGCAACACATCAGAGTTTTAGAAAAATGTCTGTGTGTGTATGTTTGACCGTGTGTGGTCGTGTGTGCCTAAACAGTATAGCTCAAAGAAAAGCAGGTTAACTACCAAACTCGGTATTTCAGTTCAGCATCTTAAGGATGCGACAGAAGATTAAAACATCCCCCAATCCGAAACTATCCTTTACGAGTAAAATGTTTCGAAAATTTTGACTGTCTCAAAAATGGCTCCAGCGCTTTTGAATAAAATACCATATGTTAAGATATTTTCATGACAAACTGTATAGCTTGAACTTTCTGGAAATAGCCTCTGAAGTCGGCTTCATTCATGCATAATTGATAAAGTAAGAGTTGGTCAAAAATGGAGATCTCCTTAAAGCACAATTTATATTAAATATATTATTGGTAGAGATAACTATTTTTCATGTCTTTTACTGTTTCCTAGAGTTTTATTGTGTCTCTTGAACCAGTTTCGATGTTATCCGCATAGGCACACGAGAATACTCCCTCTTTTTGGGTGGCTCTTAGGATTTCTTCTGTTGTTACTATAAACAGCAAAGGGCTTAATGGGTCTTCCTGTAGGACTCTGATTGTGTTGCCGGTTCTGATAGGATAAGCTTGTCCGAGACCCGTATTTCATTCTATCGTAGTATTAATCTAACAAGCTTTGTCCATATGCTCTTTTCGCCTAGAATATCCTTTAGTTTTACAGTCACTAGTTTCCTGTTTGTTAGATCAAAAGCCTTTGTGAAGTCTATGAATAATATTTTTATTTTTCCTCTAAGGCTTCCCATATTTGCTTTAGCAGGAGTGAACTTCCAAGTATGACTATTTGGCTGCAATTTATTTATTAAATTAGATTAAATTAGATATTTCTTATTATTGCTTTGAACTTTTAAATACTTACACCTTTCTCAAATGGCAAGTTATTGGTTTTTATTCATTTTGTGTCTCCTGGCCATGTGAAGAGAATGGAATTACAAAGCCATCACACAGCGACTAGCTGTTAATAGATTTGAACCTTTTGTATTTTCGCTTAAGCCTACTTCCCCATTTCACCTATAAAACCGTTGCTACAACTTTCATCTCAATTAACATGTAGTAGATAGAATAAACACTTTTGTAAAATAACACAAGATTGAGCAGAGAAAGTGATATGAGTGCACAGATCAAATCTTTTCATCTTTATTTTCCTTCATGGAAAAGTTTGCCTTATTTTTTATTTTCTCAAAAATGACCGTAATTATTTTGATTAAAATATCAAAACATTTAAGATATTTACATGACAAACCAAATGCTATGTTATATGTTAATTTTTTGTGTTTGTTTTCAAGCCCAAACCCTGCTTGACCCCTGCAGACATCTAATCTACAACCCTCGCGTGCTAGAATTATTATTAGAATAATATTCAATAATAGAATAATTCTTAGAAAACAACGGTGAATCAAAGATAACGCGTTCCGCGGGAGGGGTGGACTAATTGTAAAATTAATACTTTTCAAAGTGGTAATGACAGCTCATCAAAATGCGAGTCATTTATACGCAGAGTACGTAAGTTAAATGTCTGCTTCATACTTCATTTGGTGAAGAGTAATTGCAGATGTTAAAAAGCTACAAACCTGTTGTGGCACTTCTTTAATCACATTACACCTTGTATTTCACCATAATTATAACCGCACCCCCAGTATACTTCCATCCTAACAAAATGACAGTGAAATATGCGAAGCAGTATATGCATGTCTGGGATATTCTTTAACACACCTCTTCTCTTCCATTACAGTTACCTGAAAGGGAAGCAAAGAAAGGAAATCAGCAACTTCGTTTCGTGATGCACGATGCATTTGGAGAACCAGGATGAAAGGTAATCAATTCTTGTTTTCCGCTAGATACTTGCCTTTTTTTCTAGTATATATGCTAGCAATTCATTAATTCTTGTGTTAGTTAACCTTGGAATGTCGTCCTTTTAGATATTAAACGCCAAATAAATGTAAATCATGTACAATTCTCATTCACAAAGTGTTATTTTTGTTTTTTCCTCTAAAGAAGTAAAGTTGTCGAAGAAATTAACCATCATAAAGGAGATTTGAACATTTATTTCCAACGTTGTTTACATAATCGTAATCTGACGGGAAAATTATACAGCAAATAAGCGGGCACTTACTAATTAATAACTTGACACATTCATCGGAGTTGTAATTTCCTGAGGCAGCTGTTGATTAACAAATCTGTTTGGCGTTCTAACAAATGGATATCCCTAGGATTTTCAACACGCTCATCTTCAGCACGTAGTATAGCCAGGGTATTATGAAGTATGATGAGTTGTACAGCCAATGACAAATGTTTCAGTTTTATATATACAAGATGCTGCTGAGCGATTGACAGATCTCACAGATCATAGATTATGGAATGTAAACAGGAAATTTAAAGTTAAATGATGTAAACACACTGAAACATGTATTTATTATCCAAAGCTTATTTGCTTATTTCTTGACAATTGTATCACAATGACTCAGAGTGACCCTGACGGGGCACCCTCCTGGAGGATGAATGAGGTGAATGGATCCTAAGGACGCCGGAATGTTGCCACGACAGAGCAGAGGGCAGGATCCCTACATTTTCTCAGGTAGAAGCATCCCGGCAGAGGCTGGCTCGGAGCAGTTCCTGTCCCACCCCTTCGGGTTCGTGCTCCCAAGGGAGGCGTGGAACTCGGAAACAGGCGCCCTTCCCCCTTCAGACTTGTACTATACCTTGGGTGGCCCCGAAAGCAGTAGGCTCGCCTTCCAATCCGGGGGATAGATTTCCAGAGTGCATTCGTTCCCCGTGCCGTGACGCTCGCCGACCCTGTAAGAAACCTAACGGAATGAAGGGTGAAATGAAATGATAAAGTAACGAAATGGACGTACAGGAAATTTGGAGAGTATGGAAATCCCTCCCAGTATTCGCCTGTCGACCTAGGGAAACCTCCTAAAGACAAGGAAGGTCGACAAAATGACCGAACCCACGACCTCCCGAATGCGGGCCACAGACCTTACAGCTTGAGCCATCGCACTCGGTATTTTATCAAAAAAATGAGCTACATTTAAATCAGAGCACCCGTGTAAGCGATTGCGGAAGTCGGTCAACATTGTAACTTCGTCAGCAATGGCTTGTTTGAATTCTTGAATGTTTGCACACAGTTCTTCAAAAATCCCGTGGGGAAAAAGTCAGGGACAGTTCGATCGAATGACCGAACAGACCAACTGGGTTCTCCAAATCGAGAGGTGATTTTTCCCACCGCACAGTTCACGAACAACGGCCGTACTGTTTTGTGTCGTGGGCTGTTGCATCATCCTGATAAAAATAAATAAGCCATTGTAACCGCATTAAAAAAGCGTCTTCCAACGTGGTGAATTAACAATATTTTTGTTTCCCAGAAACATTGACTCTGCACCAAACTGTCACTTTGGAAGAGTGAAGCAGCTTTTCATGGAACTCGTCGGTCTGGGTGGCTCAGTTGGTTGGACGCTGGCCTACTGATCCCAAGGTCGCGGGTTCAAAACCGGCCCAGACCGATGGTTTTTAAGTGTGCTTAAAAACGACATCTCCATGTCAGTAGATTTACTGGCATGTTAAAGAACTCCTGCGGGACAAAATTCCGGTACACCGGCGACGCTGATGTGATCCTGGCAATTGACAGCGTCGTTAAACAACAAAATATTTATTTATTTTTTTTTTTTTTTCATGGAACTCTGGGAGTTAATGTTCTGTTCTTTGACGAAGCTTGAAATACGAAAATGGGCTTCGTCAGACATTACTCAAGATGTCAGCAATTTCGCTTGGCAACTTGGTTATTGCAATGTAGAAATTAGCTAGTGCTTCCTTGTTTCTGTATTTAATTTCCTGGGTAATTATCAGTTTGCAAGGATCAACTTTGATTTCTTTAAACACTCGTAATAAATTTCTTCGACTCACACCTAAATGTAAGACTAGCGTCGAGCGTTGAAGACTTCGTTCAAAAACTTCTCTCGCATTTTGCAAGTTCTCTACCGTGCACACTGTTCTTAAAACTCCATGCTTCACATCAAAACACCTCTTTTTAAGTATTCATCCAGGCCAACACTAGCCTTCCGAGTCGGTACGTGGACATGTCGACCAATATTAAAGTATCATCTAAACAAACGCTGCACTTTTGTCATTCTCTTTCCTGTTGTACAAATAAATTTTGTGGATGCAAATGATATATCACCGGCTTTACAGAGTGATTTCACAGTTTATTTAACTATGCAACACCACAAGGTATGGCAAGCTTCTGATTGAATTTTGTGTTGACCAGGTCCTCCTGATACCCGCATTAAATTTTCCGTCAGCCATAATATCCCATAAACAAGTATTTAACATTCTTCACAAGAACATGGTTGTAAGGACTCTGTTGACATTAACACTTCTAGTGTTATCTCAAAAAGATTAAGCTAGATCATCGTTGCTCATGTACAAGCAGGAAAGGGCAGGTTGAAATCAACTTCTTCTACCCGCTGGGACAAAATGACGCATTTATCCGTGGTTACTGAGTTCCAGCGGTGGTACGCACAGGAAATCAAAGTCTTACACATTCATATTCTACTCCTGACTAGCCCACATGATGTTTTTGAGGATGACCCTTTGGCACCATTTGCGTTTTACAAGGTCTTCAATATTTGGTGCAAAAGATGAAGTCTACAGTCTAAAAAGATAAGCAGGGTGATTTCCACTTATCTTGCTGCGAACTCACTTTAAATAAAAAGTAAATGAATTTAAATCATAACCAAGAAAATTACACATATCCATCAATTGTTCCATTATCACCTTTCCAATAATCGATTTCGCCTGCATTTCATATCATCCTCTTCCTCACTCTCATACCTGATGTCTGGCTGACCACCCGCTTCCAGGTCTTCACTCTGTCCGGTCCATAGGTTCCTGTACTCCCCGACAGGCATCTGACCCTAGGCACTGGCTTTTAAGTCCTACATAAGGGGAGGGTAATCGGTAAAGATAGAATGCAGGAAATTGAACTTTGCACCACGACAACAAAAATATTGTTTTAAATTTTAAAAATGTGACACTTTTAACATGACATGCCTGAAGCATTAACATAGTTATTTGTAATCAGATGAATACCCTTAAGGTAACAAACCCATTTCTCATACATATGAATCCCGAATGCAGTTGTGAAGAAAAAGTGTGGTTCCGTAACTTCCCTTACTCACCTTTTCCTTTTTAAGAGATCGGGGGATCATCACATCCTTCTCCACCTCATCATCTTCATCATCGCCCCTCAGGCTTCTTCATCTTGTGAAAATTATGATCGTTATTCCTTCCTCGTTTATTTTCACCTTCTCGCCATATGTCACGTCTGTGTAAGGGCGCAGTGAAGAGGGGTTAGAACTCCCCCGTCGTAAATATATGGAACTTTGGACGCTGTTAAACTTTGTTACAACCCTTTCCTCATCATTAACTTTGTAAGTTTTACTGCTGTATCCATCTAGATTTGTTTTATTACGGAGTCGAAGCTGAGAACTTGTCTTATCCTATTAACTTTAATTACTGCTGGGGACCTTGTACACCTGGTAGCATTGCTGTAGATGAAGAGGGATTCTAAAACTCCTGGATTAGTGGCAACTTTAAAGAGTACACTGTAAAAAACGGACAAGTATTGCCAAAGTCGTAAATATGATTTTAGCGTTATTAAACCGGATGAGATAGTTCCGCATTCGGTTCCCGTCGACCGTCCACTCTCCTGGTGAATAGGCGAATGCTGGTATGGTTTCTCGACTACTAGGATTTTCTTCCCATTATTTCCCTTTCATTCCGTTTCTTTCTCAACTTTCAGATCCGCTTCTAAGTTTCGTGGCGTGTGACGGTGTTGTGCAGATAGCGCGTATATCAGGGCTGCTTGGAAGACCTTTGTGCTTCAACGCTGGCTCCACTTGACCATATGCGGCTCTAGTAGCCGAGTGCATTAAGATACTCGTAAACGAGAGATCCACCATTCAAAAGCTGCGAGAATGTCCTCCTTGACTGAAGTTTTTTTTTCCCCCATCTTTTCCTCATTCCTCACAACTGGCAAATGCTGGAGAGTTACCCTAAACTTAGGTCTGGAACGTTTCCTTCCCAAAGTTCCTTTTTGAATTATCATTTCATGTAGCATTAGTGTCCATCGAGCGAGGTGACGCCGCAGGAATGCGCCTCGCATTCGGCAGGTCCAGGTTCAATCTCCGGCAACTGTCCACTCTGTCCCGTGGGTTTATTGTCATCTGTTTCAGGGTTGTAGAACCCGGTGTTCGGCGGGTTGCGACTGGGTGGTGGATGTGCGCTCTGTAAAGGGTCTTCCCTGGCGTCGGTTGAGACTGCCTGGTAAGGACCCTCCTCCGTGTGGGAACCATCAGGAAGGACCGCTGGGGTTTAGGGATTATGGGTTGGCTAGAACAGAAAACGTAAGGAACTCCGTCCATGCTTGCACCCTCGCCATTCAGTCCTGATGGCCCTTTGGGTGTCTTCCCTCATCTCTCGCTCTCAGGGGTCACGTTAAAAAGTACAAAAGGCCGAATGTTCTTCCCCGCTTGGGGCTTATAACAATTTAGGCGTCACCGCTTCCCCGCATGGCATGTGGGCTTATCGGATAACAGCAGAGTCACTCCCCCAGCAGCACACAATCCTACCAAGAGATGCTTGGATTTCAAAATTTAAAGTTCAACCCCCATGATTATTTGAATACAGCTATAAAACCAGCGTTGCACAACACCGTTGCACCCTGACCTACAGCTCTGTCGCAACCACCTCAATTGTAATACGCCCGCCATCCTGCAAGCTCTACATCCTCTCATTACAGTGGTTAAGCCTTGACAAGGGCAGGTACACCTAAGGCACACCTCAGGTGTCTCCTCAGCTGCCAACTTTCCTCAGTCTCAGGTCTTCCCCAGTTGCGAGGACCCCTCGCAGTGTGTATTAATTACCTTTGCAGTGTCCACCAACACCTTGGTGCCTTATGTGGTAAGAACGGACTTGAAACACTGTTTAAAAACTTGCCCATGACATATTTACTCCTTAATCCTCCGCTTCATAATTAGTGTGAGCCTAAAAGGAGGTAGTAATGTCAGCTGCGTGCTTTAATCTGAATTAATGCATGATTGGAACGAAGTAATTTTCATTACAACAGGAAAATAATTACCATATTTTATATAACATAACAATCTTAATAAGTTACTAGAGGAAACTCGGTAATTATTGGCGTAACATGTTGTTCGTAGCGAACTCTAATATAGGCACATAATTCATTTGCAGGTTGCGACCTTAAAATGTCCTACCATCCATTTAGCATAAACCGGATCGTATGAATATCAATAACGAGTGTAAATAAACGCCCATCTTTGACAGTTCCTTTCGTTGAGACGGTTTCTCTTTCTCTCAAACTTTGTGAGGCGGTAACCTCGGAGGTTATCTGTAATTGCAGACTATAGGACCTATAGGCTGGCTCGGCGTGTCGGGGTCTGTGGTTCGAAGCCCGTCGAGCTCGCCGATGTTTTCCTCCCGGCGCTGATTCCAATTCAGCTTGCTTTCTCCATCGAATTTGACTGTTTGTGGTTTTCTTAAGAAAGTTTTGCCCTAGCTAGAATTATCTCAGGGCAGAGGTATGGATCTTGGCTTATGGGTCTTATAAGCAGTAAAGCAGATTTCAGTTCAGGGACATGGAACTGTAATATGGAGTTGGTATACTTGTCCCAGCTCTTTTTCGCTGCTGAAAGCACCTATAGTACAAGTCATCCTTAAACACGTTCAGAGCCTTCTGTGATTCGTGATGGATAACAGTGTCCTCGGAACCTCATTTTTAATTGCGGGTAAGGAAAAATGTTCACTGGAGCCAAATTTGGAGAATAGACGGAATGGGAAACAATATTTATCCTATTTTATCCAAAAATTGATGGACAGGAAGGGCTTTGTTCTTGGCCGCGAAAGGAGTTGGGGCACGAAGGCAATTCTTCTCGTGTCCAAATCGTCTTTAACATGCTTTCATCACTTCCAAAGGAGCATTCTAATCAATCAGAAATGTCTCTTTTACTGTAAAAGTTCTATTATTTAATATAATTTCCCCCACCTGGCTGATATTTTCATCAGCTTTGCTGGGAGAGAGTCAGTTCTAACGATTTGAATCCTTAACTGATGCCAGGCCACTTTTAAACTTTGAAAACCACTTAAATTTTTTTTCATTTTGTCCATTACTTCTTCCACATAAACTGTTCTTAACATCTCATAGACTTATGTTCCAGTTTTACCAAGTTTGAAGCAAAACTTGATTTTTTTCTTCGTAACCTAGCATTTTCAATAGACAGAAAAATCACAGAAGCTACAAAACACTGGTTCACTTCAAAGCTTCCACTTCTGCACTGCAAGCACGCAGAAAGGCATGTGGCGTATCATTTTTATCAAAAGAGAAACGCTGTCTGTAATGTTTGAGTAAGAATTTAAGACAGTTCAATGGCAATCACACCTCGTATTCTGTATGCACATTGTCGCTCTGAATGTCGCGCTAGCTAGACATTTGGAATATTATTGTTTACGTGGCACGTTCTTTTGTTATTTCTGAACGCGACACTTAGCTCCTTCTGAGTTTCCTTATTAAATTAAGCTGAAATAAACAATTGGCACAATATATTTCCGCGGAATACCTTTAACTACTTTTGCGTGCAAATATGGCCCCATTAACAGGCGTGGATTTCAGTTGCACGTGCCACAGCGGAGCAATGTGCGCGTATTCTAATCACCTTCGTGGTTTCTTACTTAATTAAGCCGGAATGAACCTTTTACACTATCTTTCTGCGGAATACTTTGAATACATTTTGCGCGTTCATCTTTCCGCATAAACGGGAAGAAATGCCAGCAGCAATTGCTATATAAAAACTTTGTGAAAAGTCGATATCTCGTTTGTTTATACACAATCTTCTGTTCGCGCGCGGCCAAAGCAATCTCTTGATGGTCAGTAAATGGTGTTGGGTAGAGAAAATCGTGTGAGTATAACACATTTTCTTTTCTTTCGTAGTAGTATGTCCATACTTCCGCTAAATATTTTAGTTTTGTTTCTGCACTTTGTACGTAACTAGCTGCAAACGTAGTATTTAATTTTAAATTATTTTTATACATAATAACGCAACGTGGATAGAATATTTTTTTCTACAGTAATAAGTTTTTATCCATTCCTCCATCTTATTTATGTTAGTCGAGATAAACATTCCAGAAATTATCTCATTGCTTATTTCATGTTGTCATGATGGAATATAGAATACAGCAGGCTTTGAGTGATGAACAAATCTTTTAAAGCTGTTTGGTACATGAAGGCTCTGAAATTCCGCTCTCCTTGCACAGTCTAGAGGGAAAAAAGTCAATAAAGACCTTCCACTTAAGGAAAGTATTGCAAAACTCTCACAAATAACAAGGAATATCTCTGAAATGGTTCACCACAAAGTTTTAAAATCATCTGTTGGCCTCTCTGCAACACGTTCATAAACAAGGGCTTCTGTGGCAACATAACAGACGCAATAACACCAGCTATGGCCGTAGCTTTACCATGGTTATATGTTAGAACAGTTGGCGCCACTAATGTAACCTAACGGATGCAATATAACCAGACTGCACCATAATGGGCGGAAAATGCCAAAGTTGTTTTGCCTACTACATATACAAAGGAGCCATCTCTCTCAGATAACCTTTATTGTAATGTGGACAACAAATCAACCGTTAAGGAACAAAAACGTTCCTTGGAGATGAGTGTGTTACATTTGTGCATGTGCGTGCACCCAAGTCTGGGATTAGCAGAAGCTAAATAGCTTTAATCCGGTGCCGGAAAGTGAGTAGGCTTTAAAAAGCACACTGCGTTATACAAACAGGGTCCTAAACCAGCAGATTGCCTTCAGAATCTCCTAGCAGTATGGATGCCATGGTGTTTTGAGAACCATCAAATATTAAATATCTCTTGCATACAGAGTGTTTTCCTTTCTCGATGATGCTTCTATCTTGTACCTCTTTGAATTCCTTTTCCTGAGGTCATTTCTCGCGCGCAAAAACAAGCAATAGCCTCAGTCCATGAATACGAAATACGCATATAGACTTCTTCTTTTATGATCTAGAAGAGAAACGGACGCCAGGATGTTTTCCCTGTCCACGCCAAGTTAACAGGCAATGTTAGTTAGCACCCAAGGGATTCCGTTCGGATCTTGCAAATTCGGAATTTACACATATACCGAAGTCGCGCCTCTAGGGACAAAACAAGGTGTCATTGTCACATTGATGTTACAACTCTGGCTGCGATTTTAATAGTGGATGTTTTATAGGATCCGTATTCGCTGGGAAAATATAGTTTTAAGTTATAACAGTTGACTATTAGCTAAGTTTATCTCGTTTGTGCACTAGAAGGCATCGAAGATAGCAACGTTTCGCCAAGTACTGCGCTTGGCATCTTCAGGGTAAGATGATCGGTTGTCCTGAAGATGCCAAGCGCAGTTTTTGGCGAAACGTCGGTATCTTCTTTGTCTTTTAAACCACGGCCTACAAGCCCAGAAGCGATAAACTTAACTAATAGTCAGGATGCCTGCCGTGAAAGTCTAAGTTTATACATATAATGGTTGACTTAGGTCTGTCTTCCGCTCAACCAATTAATAGGATTGCCCCTCAGTGAAACTACAAGTATCTGCGCGCAAGACTGCACTAAATATGACTTACAACCAACATTACATGTAGCGAGGAGAGTAAGGGCATATCTTAGTTAAACACACTGATCTACACGTGAAAAAATCTGATGTGTTGCACCCACATGACTTTCTCTACTCTCGTACCAACTATTCTTACAAACTCTTATTCCTATATCTTCTTCGTGTTAGTTGAGATAACATTTGCAAAAATCATCTTATTGCTTATTTCCTTGTAGGTGCAAGGGGGATTAGAGAATACAGTAGGCTTTGAGCGATAGTCAAATCTTTTAAAGCTTTGAGATTCCGTTCTCTTTGCACGCTTAAGATGTAAAAAAATGAACAACGATGTTCCATTTCACGAAAGTTTTGTTTTCCGAAACTGACACAAATAACAAGGAGTATCTCCGAAATGGTTCACTCTACAAAAAATGTATTTGAACATAAATTGTGTGTTTTAGCAAGATCTACATTTTTGTATAGGTACTAAGGTCTATCTCTTACGGTTTCTCGCCTACCACCTAGGCGGCCCAGGTTCGATCCCAGGGACCCGCTTGTGGTATTGGTGGTGGACGAAGCGGCGTCAGGGCGGGTTTTCTCCGGGTGCTCCGGTTTCCCCCGCCATCTCATTCCACCGGTGCTCCATCTTCATTCCATATATCATCAGTGTCACCGCTTGCGGTGCCGTAGTAGTAAAAGCGGGCGTTAAACACTACAACACACACACTCTCTTACGTTTTGCCAGTTATGCAAAAGTCATCCAGAGTAAATAGGACTACATGGGCTATAGCCAGAAAATTCAAGATATACATTTCATTTGTCATAAAAATATCTTAAATATATGGCATTTTAATCAAAATAGTTAAGTCATTTTGAAGAAAAGAAAAATTTTCCATGTAAAGGGTAGTTTAGGGTAGATGAATTTTCTTCAAAATCTTTGTGTCACATCTTTAAAAGGTATTAAACTTAAACACCGTCTTTGCTTTTTAACCGACTTTTCGTTTTTGACAGACTGACAGACTCACTGACACACGCGGACCTTTTTCTAAAAATGTTTTTTTTTTTTTCTTTTTATCCAGGGGCACTCGTAACATATATTTCCGGAGAAATCTCGACATCGAATTTTTGGGTGGAATACAATACTTCTACTTATTATAGATAAGCGGTAGGGGAAAAATGTACTGCATTTCTTCACAAAGCATTGCAAAAGTTGCTTAAGACGATATAAACCGATGATGTTCTGATGTTGCGTGAAGCAACGGCTCGAAAATCAATAAGGTAGAAAATAACAGCTTCATCTGAATATCGGAAGCTGCTGAAAGTTTTGACAAGTCGGTTTCACACAATTCCTTTCCTATAAGCAAATGTATGGACATTATGCATTCATTTTGATCATCAGACGTTGATAATATTCGGTCAATATTCCTTTCTTGTCTAAGGCTATGAATAATTAATTGGACGAATTCAGCTCCGCGCGTAAAGTACATCTCGGCATTCTTTTTCCATTCATTTTCAGAGAGATAATAATAAAAGTCCCACAAAAGCTGCTCATTAAATAAATAGTGCTGCATAGCTATCTGAAACGCATTCTCTTAATAAGATAGGTCCTTTTAATACCAAGCTATGTGAATTTCATTCAGCTTTTGACAGGCTTTGCGCACTATTCTTGAATAACATTTTATCTACCACGTTCCTCTTTTGGCTCCCGTTCTTTCCTCTCATTCTCTTTCCGTTTTTGCCCTTAAAGAAAAATAAGTTCTCTGCCATAGAAACCACATTTGCATATTGCTATTCGAACGCGTTTCCCTGTGCATTTTATTATTACAAGAAAATGTGCACTTCTGTGACACGTTTGAATAGATAAGTTTGAAAAGTTGGCATATAGAAGAATTTTGCAGCCTTCTAGGGCTAGGGACGAATCCGAGTATCAAAGAGAGGCACGGAAGTTAGGGTACGTGGTGAGTCTAGATCAACAGAACTCTAACAGCGTGGAATATTTAGGCTGGCTGAATTAAGATAGATCACCTCGATAAGGACGTCTCCACGCCTGTCGTGGTCACGAGTATGTTTACTTTCTCTACTACGTATAGTAATTAGGGTATGTGTTGTATTCGACCCAAAATTTCAATGTCGAGATTTCACTGGAAATATATGCTTTGAGGGCCCTGAATCAAAAAAAAAAAAAATTAGAAAAAGATCCGCGTGTGTGTGTGTGTGTGTGTGTGTGTGTGTGTGTGTGTGTGTGTGTGTGTGTGCGTGCGTGTGTATGAACAGCATAACTCAAAAGCGAAAAGTCGCTTAAAAACCAAAGTTGGTATTTAAGTGTAATATTCTTTAAGGATGCGACACAAAGATTGTGAACAAAATTCTTCCACCTTAAATTACCCTTTACGTGGAAAATTTTTCGAAAGTTTTGATTTTCTCAATAATGGCTCTAATGATTTTGGTTAGATTAGATATTTAAGATACTTTATGGCAAATTAAATGTGTTTTGAATTTTCTGCCTCTAGCCTATGTAATCCTGTTTACTCTTGATGTCTTTTGCATAAAAGGTAAAACGTACTTGTACACAACAGTGTAGATCTTGTTAAAGCACACAAGTTAAGTTCAAATACTTTTTTTTTTTTTTTTTTTTTTTTTTTTTTTTTTTGAGCGAACCATTTTGGAGATATTCCTAGTTATTTGTATGAGTTTTAAAATACTTATGCTTTTCTCAGCTGAAAGGTCCTTATTCACCTTTTATCTCTTGGCCGTGCAAAGAGAACGGAATTTCAAAGCATTCATATAACGACCAGTTTTAAACGATTTGACTAGCACTCAAAGCCTACTGTATTCCTACAAGAAAAACAGCAATAAGATAATTTCTGCAAATGTTTATCTCGAATAACATAAGATGGAGAGGAATAGTGTTTGTAAGAATAACTAGTACAGGAGTAGAGAAAATCATGTGAGTGCAAAACATCAGTGTTTTATAACTGTGAATAAAAATAAATGCCACCTCCAGCGAGGTATGTAATAAGTCGAGGCTCTTACGGACTCGACCATAGTCCTTTTGAATAGAACAAAGGGCGTAAGGAGTGGAGTACTTTCACCGAAATCCTCTCAGACTTGCCGAAAACTCCCCCATAGGCAGCTGCTCTACCTCTATGCGTGTAACACTTGGTATTTTCCGGGACGTTAAAATATAATTGTTTCCTTTTCATATTACCCATGGCTCACGGAATATGAGTAGGTAAATATGGCGGGTTTTTATATTTGTCATAGGGCAATGTAGGAATAGGTGAGATAAGGAAGGGGTTCGACACTGAAACCAGGCTTATTGTACTTACGCCCCGGGGTACCCCCGGGAGGAAGGATGAGGTGAGAGTAGACACCGGGCGGCCAGATCCAGACTAACGGCACATTGACAGAAATCCGTAAGATTTCCCAAGTGAGACAACACCTCGAAGTCTTTAGGTCTTCCGGAGCTAACTCAGGGGGATCTCAGCGAGGGGTCAAACGCCCCCAGATACCGCTTCCTTTTCCACCCGGATCCCACGGACAACGACGGACGCAAAGAGTTCCTGTGTGCGTATCATCCCTGCCAAGCTGCACCTAATCTCTTCGCTGACACTTGCAAACCTGAAAGAACCAACGTGATGAAGGATGAAGGATGAAGGAAAGGAAAGTTGAGCGATGTAATTATCCTTCCCGGCATTCGCCTGACGACCCGGGGAAACCAAGAAGAACCCATGGGTCAGGAAGGTCGACCACGGGAATCGAACCTACAACCTCCCGAATGCGAGCCTCACACGTTACCGTGGAGCCATTTCACTCGGTTATGGCAATGTAACATCAGAGGGCATCTATGCAGGGTGAAACAGCAAATGAATCCGTCATGCAGACAGTGACAACAGGCAAATGAGACATGTTGTGCGAGTGCCTAGCACTTCATTTTTGGGAGAGAATTTCTAAAAGTGGAGGAAATTTCAACCATGATGGTCGAGACGCCGATTCAGCTCATTATAAAAGACTTCTGGATCTAAGACTGCAAAATAAACCTGGAAAGGTCTCAGAGCAGGGAAGTGTTGAAACTAAATTAGCCAATATGCTATTGTAAAGAGGAGTAATCTGTTCCGTGAAGTTACACATCACTGAACGACTGGAAATACCATGCTCAACGATACCTACTGGTCTATAAACAAGAAGCGAAAAGGGTTACCGCATGTGCGCTATCAAATCCAGACGGGTATATCTGTGAGAGGAGGTGCACACATCTGGAAAGTTTTAGTGCCACTGACTGGTCGAGCCCAGACCACGTTTCATGACTGACCAAACATCCGCAATTGGCTGGCCCGCCTTGGCCCTCGGGGCTTTCTCTACATGTGTAGTTATTATTACTGATTGCTCTATTATTTATTCATGCAATTACAGTGGCCATTGATTATAATCAGTAACGGATATGGTTTGCCGTATAAGGAACAGCAAAATCTTGATTTGATTGTATTATGTATTATTAATTTATCGTTTATGGGTGTGTTGATTGGCCTGAACCTAGACCTATGGGTAAGCCAGAAGGGAAAATGTAATATTGTTTCGTTGCCGCATAACTGTGTGCATACGCAGAACTGGGCAAAATTAATAGGTCTGTTCAAACATTTTAAACATACGGTTTACAGCTGAAGTCCTCTAATAGGCACACCACTCTCTCGTGCTTGTCGGAGTTAAACAGTTGTTTAGAAATGCTCGTTAATAGGACTTGTAAAGAAACCGAGTTATTTGGGAGCCCATTTACAAGAATAAACTCTTTGTGTGTAAAACTATAATAGTTGGTTTTAGCCAGATAGGAGATTTTCGTGTTGCTTTTAGAAAGTAATTCTACAGGCAGGAATATCTTTGTTTTGGTTTGGGGCGTATGTTCCACGGAAACAAATGAAGCATTCCTTCCGCCTTCATAGTAATACCTACATTAACTTCTATACTTTCATTAAAGTCACACTTGTGGAAAGTTAGGATGTGATTTCCAAACAGTGCGTGGGAACTTCTACACAGGAGACTACTTTTACAGTAGTTTTGTGAGGCCCCAGCAGATAGCATAGAGTGTTTACTGATGGTGGATCAGGGTTGCCAATCTTTAAAAGTAAAATATTCGTACCGGCCACTCAAAATTATAGATTTGGATTGAAAATTGTCGTACATCATAAACCAAATGCTACTACAATAAATATAACGACAAAACACTTATGAAAATGTAATAGTATTGATGTTTGTGGTATCCACTTACAAGATTGATGACCTCGACCAGTATTACAACTTTAGCACTTATGTTTCTCGCACTATTCATCTGAAAGTTCATCTTCCTCAACTGTTGCAGCATTATATAAATATATTGTTGAGATAAACTTTAACATCTCGGTGGCTTGCAGATTTTTTGACCCACAACATTCTTTCATAAGCTGAGACGACAGAATAAGTCCATTTACCATATCTAGCCCCAATCTGTTTCTAATTTTGGCTTTTTTGAAGCAGTTTAAAAAAAACTCACAAGAAGTGTGTCTGTGGGGCAAGAAATCACTGACAATGCAAACTACGCCAGTTCTGTGAAATCCACCAAGGTGACACAATAGCACTCCAGAAACTGTCAGGTTCAGGCATGTTTTTTATTTCACGTACAATATCACTCGTTCCGAATTTTCTCCATTAATTATCAGTTTTCTGTTCTTTATTGAGATTACCAGATCTGGGCACATTGGCAAAAAAGGATAATGGGTGGGAGGCTTAATAGGGTATTAAATGGTTGCCTTGGAGGATGGGAGACAGGCCATGAGGGCAAAAGTGGTGCCCCTGTTTGTAATTAATTTCATTTCGCTGGTGTAACAAACCATGAGAATGATATTTCGCCCGCATTGAACTATCATACATTCAAATTATCGTGCACCCCCATAATTATCGTACGGGTTGGCAACCCTGTGGTGGATATTTGATACACTGTCAATATAGTCTCGTCTTACGAAAGTAAGATATTTCTTGATGATTAACTCCCTCCGACTAATCAAGGTTACTGCTTGTTAAAGGTTTGGGAAGAAAATAAGTCAATGTTTTCTTTATAAATAACAATAGCAGTTTATTACTGTGTAATGTGGCACACGTTTCTAATGAACTGTTTTTGAAAGTTTAATTTATAAAGACAGAATTGCACATGTTTCAGATGAAAATGATACAATTGTTTATTTGTTGGAAGTGCTGTTTCAGTCTTGGTGTGAAAGACATAGGTTCTTAAGCATGTAAAATAGCAACAAAGTGCAATTAGTAGCGATAAATAGTACATTTAGTTGAATAATATCTAGTAATGCATCAGTTGTGACCAGGAGAAGGAATCCTTTGTTCAGTTTGTAGTCGTGGTCTGCTACGCTGAAACTTTGAAGATACTAACTCGAGAATGTTCTCGTCACGCCCTGTTGGCTTGGTTAATGTCTGAAGACGGGAGAGGGAACCCCCTCCCCCTTTTTCTTTTATCGTGAATAAGTCACGTTTTGGCTTTGTCATGTCACGAAGGTCGGTTCCGTAGCGCTGTGTTGCTGCACATCTTGTTTGGTTGCTCAAGCGATGCGCTTTCATCTAGCGGACCACTCATCAGATGCAAGTGGAAAAACATGGCGGTTACCTTGTTTCTAACATGAAAGCGGTTTCATCTTTTGAATCGAACAAATTTTAGCTAAATGTAAAGCATATACTTGCCATTTTTTGCCCTTTTTGGTGTAAAATTTATGAGTGGAGGTGTCCAGGACTTTATGACAATGGATGCCTTATTCATGGTTATTTGTTTTGTTTTTTTGTTTCTTTTTTTTTGGGGGGGGGGGGGGGTTACTAATTTAAAGTGTTGCTGATTTTCATCATGCACTTTATTTATCGTGCAGAAATGTGTGAAGGGTAATCAAACACCTATTGCAATGGAAAAACGTTTAGTGCGTACTCGTCCTGAGGGGGAAGGAAGGAAAGAGAGGGAAAGAGAATGAGAGAGAGAAAGAAAGAGAGAGTGAGAGATTGAGGGAGAAAGAGTGAGACGAAAAGAGTGATAGTGGGTAAGAAGAAGAGAGTGGAGTGAGCGAGAAAGAAAGAAGTAAGGAAAGAGAGAGAAAAGGAGGAAGAAAGGAAGGAGGAAGGAAGGAGATAGTTTGAGACAGAGAGAAATTAAGTGAATGACTAAGTGAACAGGGTTTAAGGGTCCGTCGATAGTGAGGTCATTTGGGCCCGGTGAAAAAGAAAAAGAGAAAGGGAGAGCGAGAGGGGGAGAGAGGGAGGAAGAGAGAAAGAGAGAAAGAGAGAAGGAAAAGGGAGGTAAAGAAAACAAGAGAGAAAGAAAGAGAGCCAAAGAGAGTGAGTGAGAGTGTGGGAGAGAAAGAAAGAGAAACAAATAAAGAAAAGAGAAAGGGATAAAGAAAGAGTGAGCAATAGAGAGGAAGAGAGGGAGAGAAAGAGAGAGGAGAGAGAAAGGGGAAAAAAAGAAAACAAGATCACAGCCCACGAGTAACCCTTGGTGTTGAGAATTACTTTAGCATATCTAAATAGGTAACTCCGGTAACTGTGAGTTGCAAAAATACGAAAGCAAACCACATGCCAAATCCGATAGTCATGTTTTTTCACAAGGACATCAAGAAGGAATGTTGCTTCATCACCTAAAAGGATGCGTCTCATAAGCTTTTCATGCAATTCTTTCAGGAACATCGTGGCATAAAGTGTTTTCTCCAAATAATGTAACTCAAGAATAAGTATTTATAAAAAACGCTCATAACCTTTATTTTGGTACTTCAAGTTGACTGTCGCTCAAAGCCTACTGCATTCTAATATTCCCCTTGCACCTACAAGAAGATCAGCAATAGATCATTTCTGCAAATGTTGGTCTTGACTGAAGAAAATGGAGGAATAATAGTTGTAAGGATAATTAGTACAATAGTAGAGAAAGTCATGCGAGTGCAACACATCAGATTTTTTTCTGCAATATATCCTCACTGCTGAAAGCATTTTTCACGTGTTTGCAATTAGTGAGGATATTTTCGTCTTATAATACCTACAGATAAAACGTTCTTTATTTATGTTTTGTAATAACCGAAAGGAAGAAAATTCACCGTTTGAAAATGGACTAGAAAGTGAAGAACAAGAAGGCTTTCAAAGTATTTTCACATTTTCAGGGCATGAGGGAGTGGTACTTGAACATCCTTAGGGCAGACAAAGGCTGTGAACTGTAAAAGATACAGCAACCTTTTGAAGACAGCAATTTGACCAAAATAGAGGGTTTTGTTGTCCTTAGGCGCGGAGGCGACTTGTACAACAAATAAAACCTAAATGTACATTTGGGACTTCAAATTACATATATTCCTCTTATTCATGGATAATGTATTCAGCGTCTGCCACTTGTTTTGGCCTCAATTGATGCACTAGACAAGTGTCAGCGGAAAAAGTAAAGGAATGTGGCAAATCTTCAAAAGTTGGCTATACACTAGAAACTAGATCTTGCTGCATCTCTTAAAAAGAGGCTAAGGTGTATTTATGTTAGTTCTTCCAGTGTGTGTGTGTGTGTGTGTGTGTGTATTTGTTGTGGACGAAGCGGCGTCTGGGCGGGTTTTCTCTGGGTTCTCCTGTTTCCCCCACAACCATTATCAACTGATCCATCGTCACCTTTCCATTCATCGATTTCGCCTGCATTTCATATCATCGTCTTCCTCTAAACATGGTTTAGAAACAATGCCAATTTGGTGGCTGCAGGATACCGACTTTGTTTTCTATTTATGAAAGTTACCTCTAAGACTATGTAGCTGCTTCATTAATTTTAAGGAAGGGATTGTGAGTTCGTTCCATTGCATTGAACCAGGTGGCAACGTGTGACGCTCGTATTCTGGAGTTCCCTAGTTTGATCCCCCCCACCAATCTCGGAAGGCAAACACAAGGTGTTTTCTCTTCTGTCGTCTCTTTGTAAATCACTTCCTTTCATTTGTTTCAGGGTTGAAGGAACAAGCGACGGCGTCTGACGTGTTGCGCTAGGACGGTGGATCGTGCGCTTTGGAAATGTTTCTCCTTGAGTTTGGTGAAGACTTGCTCTCTGGTGATGGCTCCGTTCTGGGACTCCCGGGTGAAACTGAACTTATGCAAGACTAGCCAGAGTCAAGATGTGCTCCCTCTGGAATAGGGCTAGGCCCTGTCCTTGCTAGTGCACATCGTCGTTCGGATCTGGTCGCCCTTCAGATCTCCTCCTCATCCCTCCCAGCGGTCACGTAAGAAGCATAAAGAGACCTTGCGACCCACTCCAGGTACGTGTACTCCCACTCTGTGTAGTTAAATATGGTAAAACGGAGGGTTCAAATCCGGCCCAGGCCGATGGTTTTTAAGTGTGCTTAAAAACGACAGCTCCATGTCAGTAGATTTACTGGCATGTAAAAGAACTCCTGCGGGACAAAATTCCGGCACACCGGCGACGCTGATGTGATCCTGGCAATTGACAGCGTCGTTAAACAACAAAATAATTTTTAAAAAATTTTTAATCTGTGTAGTTAATGGTAAGGTAGTATATGAAACAACGTCATAAATTGCTCGAGCTTAATGTTCCATTCCCTCCCCATATAGAAATTCTGAAGCATTTGGTTTCAAGTTATCACACTCAATAACTGTTAATATTAAGGATGTAAACACCAAAGGCCATGTAAACACAGTCCTGCTAAGCGCTGTCTGCTGCTGTCTAACCTGTGAAATCACTGTGTAAATTCAAATATCAGTTTAACTTTTTCCCTTCCGTCCTGGCTTTAAAGCTTAGAGATTCTTATGCCTTTTCATAACTAATCTCTCCGTCTTAATTGAGATAACCTAGTTGCCTTTGGAAATGCTTCAAACTAGGCTTGGGGAACAGTACTCCCAAGGTGTCAAGCCATTCCTCTACTTCCCTTCCCTTATGGCCACTAAAGGGAAAGCCTGTTTCACCTAATGCGTGTATATGTATGTGTGCTAGTAGGGGTAAGGAGGGAGAGAGAATTCTCTGCTCACACCTTCGGAGTACTCTTCCCCAGGCCTGGTTTAAAACCATTCTAGGAAATTGCAAATATAAGTTTGCCATTTCATACATATCATAAATAGCATTTAGAAAAGAAATATTGAGAAACTCTTTCAAGATGTAAGGTTCGTTAAATGCCGTGGTATAGCTGTGTCTCTGATGTTGAATTCAACAAATCCATTATGAAAATTAATGATGTTTATTACTACAGCAAGAATATGAGTTTATAGAAGTTTTTGATTCAGGTTAGCTCTTCATTTAATAGCTCGGTCTTCTCAGAAGATGAAGGTTGGTAAATATTCAGTGAAATCTCCCCACCCCGAACTACCCTTCACATGGGACATTTGAACTTCTCATAACTCAAATACCACATGTTGGAGATATTTTCATGCCAAATAAATGTCTCTTGAATTTTTTTGCAAAGACCTCAAAAGTTCTTTTCATTCTGGGTGACTTTTGCACAACTGGCAAACCCATAAGGAATAAACAAAAATCTTATTACACAAAATTTGTAGATCTCAAAATATACAATCTATGTCAAAATTATTGTGTGGAGTGAACCATTTCTAAGATATTCCTTGTTAACTGTCTGAATTTTCCAATTTCGATACTTTCCTCGTTCATTGTTTCCCTCTTGGTCATGCAAAGAGAACGGAATTTCAGAGCAATCACATAGCGATTAGCTTGAAAAGATTTGACTAACGCTTGCAGAACTTACACTTCTGTCGAATGGAACATCGTTATTCACTTTTTTATATCTTAGCCGTGCAAAGAGAACGGAATTTGAAAGCTTTAAAAGATTTTACTATCGCTCAAAGTCTTATTTCCCATATTCTCTTTGTACCTACAAGAAGATAAACAATTTCAGCAAATGTTTATCTCAACTAATACGAAGAAACTGTAGGAATAAGAGTTTGTAAGAATGGTTATTAAAAGAGTAGAGAAAGTTATGTGAGTGCAACACATCAGATTGCACACACACACACACACACACACACACACACACACACACACACGCACACCACACATACACACAGACAGACGCTGTTCTAAAAATGCTCTTTCTGGGATTAAGAGGACATATATTTCCAGTGAATCTCAATATTGAATTTTTGGAAGGAATACAGAGCTTCTATTGGTCTACACTATTGGCCAAATTTGGGTGTTCCTTACTTTAATCTAAGGTGTTGTCTTTGGGTGGATAGGAAACTGCCAAATGGTCCAAGCGGTTAACTGTAACGATCATTTTCGAAAGGGAAGGCTAAATAAACACTGCCATTGCTACCCAGCATGAATTGATAAAATGATTCAATAAAGCGGCGAAGTTAGGGTTAGCCATTTAGAAACAACGCCTGGATCAATTACGCCCCTGTCTAGTCATTACCATCTTCCCAGAACCCTTGGCAAAGGCGAACAGTAGAGCTTAGAAACAATGGAAGGGTGACAAAAAGAACGAATTTAAAGGCGAAATTAAGCTAAAGGCCAATCAGCTTGTAAATTACCGGTCATTTGCATTTAATAGGTTAGGAAAAGCTCACGGGAATTGAATTCACGAGGCCGAGACCCCACACTCCTCTGTCACAAGTTCACGGAGCTGCGAATAAGGTTTTTGTCACAGGTTGTGAAGAAAGCAGTTCCTTTCTTCTAAACTCAAGCTTATCTTGTTCTTGAAGCGTTTGTTAAAACTCAAGGCTGATATTTTACTAAAATATTGTTATTTTTATACATGTTGTTGTTGGCTAATGCTGGATTTCTGACAATGAAGTCATTAATCCTCTTGCTCTCCAATACATTTTTATACATTAGAACGAGGAATAAAATATGTATCTTAAATTCTCTGCATTTGTATAACTATATACTAAGAATAAAGCAAAACTTATTATTCTGAATTATTTAGAACTCGTCCAAACATAAAAATTAAGCATGTGAAATAAAAAATAAACATCTCACGTGTCACATTCACACGGCTTTCTCTACTATTACCTATCGTTATTTTGTATAATATCTAAATTCTACATTGCTAAACTGAAGTTACATCGCGTTGAGTTACCTTAAGTCAGTCTTTAAACAGCTGCGTTGTTATACAATGCGTTATACTTTTACGTTACGTTGCGTACATGTAAGTCAAACCTAAATAGTTTCATTTTGTACTATGTTAGCTTTCATATTACATTACGTTGCGTGAACTGAAGTCAATCCTAAGTAACGTTTAATACAATGTGTACTTTCATGTTGCGTCGCGTTATTCAGTCAGCCCTTAATAGCTCCGTGTACTCACCAAAGCGGCCCGGGTTCGATCGCAGGCAACCGCATGTGGGATTTGTGGTGGACGAAGCGGAGCTGGGGCGGGTTTCCTCCTGGTTCTCCGGTTTCCCCCGCCATCTCATTCCACCGGTGCTCCGTCTTCATTCCATGTATCATCAGGTCACCGCCTGCGGTGCCGCATGTAGTAAAAGCGGACGTTAAACACTACACAAAAAATAGCTCCGTGTAATGTGAGGCTTTTAAGTTACTACATCGTTTTGTTAACTAACATCATGCTAAGTCCATCGTAATCCCGGCTTTATTTTCGTAATGGATACAATTTTGACTTTGTTATTTATACAATTACTACGTTTCCATGGGGAAATGTACTCGATTTGAGTCCATTCCCATTTCCACATTTCCTTGCTGAATTCAATCCGGTAATGAGATCGCTTTGGATATGCAAGGCTCAAACAGATATAATTCAAGCTTTTATGTTGGTCACTTGGTTTATGTTGGTAAACCTGTAAACATGTTTTCTGCGTATTTTAATAAGGTTTTGAGGTTAGTGAATATGCTGCGAGATTATACAAACAATAAAAGTGGCTTTGTTGTTTTGTTTTATTACACCAGATTCGCGAAGGAAAAAAATGACGAGCGTATTACGAGTACAACAGAAATTAACATCTTTGGCGGATTTAAATCGATAGGTGTTTTCGTGCAATACAATTTCGATCCCATCCCACGAAATAAGCGTTTCCATGAGGTATTCAATCCAGAAAAAGAACTGTAGGCATGTTGTTTCAAAACAGCATTCAGCACGGGTAAAATGAGCGGCCGTGCGCTTTTTGTACCAAGGGTTAATTCCCACAACTGAACTGAAGTAACGAAATGGTCATTTGTCTGTTCCGCTTTGTGGAACATTGTCATGGTAAAGAGTGATGTAACTTTATGTCGCTGCATACACATATTTTTAAAGACTTCCGGTACAAATGGTGCTCTTACCGCTCGCATTAACTGAACGATGACCCTTTCATGGAACAGAGAGGACATCAGTGATGAGGTCATCCCCGCTCCCACATTTTAGTCTTATCTGTGTCTGCCAATACTCTTTTTCCTTTTTTATGCGAATGTTAGCTCATGGTAGCAAATCCATGTTTCGTTACAACTCTCCTACAACGTCCCATTTCTGTTTATAAAGGACATTCGCTCTTGCATTGTCCCCATAATGTCGGCGTGTCCGCATGAAATTACTCACGAATTGCCTCTCTCTAAAAATTTGAAGTATAAAATTTCAAAATTATAGCGAAATTCATGCACAAAAAAGGCTGGTATACCTGGAGAACATAAAAAGTTACGATTTTTAGGTGAAGGCTCTGAAATTCCGTTCTCTTTACACGGCCAAAAGATAAAAATGTGAATAATGACCTTACATTTGAAAAAGTATAAGCATTGCAAAACACACAAATAAAAGGAATATCTCCGAAATGGTTTACTCCACAAAAAATGCATTTAGGCATAAATTATGTATTTAAATGAGGTCTACGTTTTTGTATAGTAGGATTTGGTCTATGTCTTACGGTTTACCAGTTAGGCAAAAGTCATCAAGAGTAAACCGGACTGCATGGGCTATAGCCAAAACATTCAAAATGTACATTTTATTTGCCATAAAATATATTAAACATATGATATTGTAATCAAACTCGTTAGAGCCATTTTTGAGAAAATTAAAATTTTTGGAAAAGTTTCCGTGTAGAATAGTTTAGGGTGGATGACATTTCTTCAATATCTTCGTGTCGCATCCTTGAAAGATTTAAATTTAAATACCAACTTTTCGTTTTTTAGTTACGCCGTTCACAGACAGGCAGATACACACACACACACACACACACACACACACACACACACACACACACACACTCTCTCTCTCTCTCTCTCTCTCTCTCTCTCTCTCTCTTACGAACCTTTTTCTAAAAATGCTTTATATAGTTTCAGATGACCTCAAAACATATTTCAGGTGAAATCTTAACAGTGAAATGTTGGGGCGAATACAATACTTCCCCTACTTACTATACGTGGTAGAGAAAGTAAAAGTATACAGAATTACTTGGACTATGTCATACATAGAGGAACTGGATTATCTATGCGAATTATCAGCTGGTCATTCTTTTGTTTTGTACAAATTGTTTTTTTTAGCAAGTATTGCCAATTGCATCCCATAAATCGCTGAAAAGAATTCATCGCACGTCGCGATCGATTAACAATCAAAATACTCAATTTCAATTTGACAACTATGTTTTTAACAAATGTGCTTTTACAGAAGAAAGATTATTTGTTAATGTTAAAAATAAAGTGAGATTTATTTGGGATTATAAACTGGTTTTGTGTCATAACATGAGAAGATCAGAACACATGTTTTTCTTTTCTTCTGGTTTTAGAGTCCTTATGAGCTTTAACCTTCTGCACAAATCTCTTTCTTCCACTTTACTTTTCCAGCCCCTAATTCCAATCGTTCTTAAATCTTCTGATACATTATCTAACCATCTTGTTCTTGTTTTGGACCTCCTTTTCTTCTTCTTCTTCTTCTTCTTCTTCTTCTTCTTCTTCTTCTTCTTCTTCTTCTTCTTCTTCTTCTAGTAAACAATCTTTCAATATTATTTTTGGGATTTTATCTTCGGTCATTCTCTCAATATCTCCTAGCCATCTTATTCTTTGTGTCTTTATGAACCTGACAATATCTTGCTTATATATTAGTCCATCTAGCTCATAATTGTATCTTATTCTCCACTGCTCTTTGTCCTTTACTGGTCCAAAGATCCTTCTCAGTATTTTCCTTTCAAATCTTTGTAGTATTTCATCTACGTTATTCGGGGTCCATGTCTCTGCAGCATGTTACTATTGGTCTTCTTAGTATTTTATATATTTTGTCCCTCTACTAATAATCTATTTTTAATAGTTTTAAATTAGCGTAATAAACTGCATTCCCACATTGGTCATGTTGAGAAAGTCGAACTAAACTAATCGAAATTAATATATTTTAGCTTATTTTGTACAGTATTTAACATTATCTGGTTAAATCTCTGCTATATAGTATTTAAATTCATATTTTATTTATGACAGTCCAGATAGATATCATTTTACGATTTGACCATCTCAGATAAGTTCTTAAGGGAATGCTGAGAGGTTTCTCATCTACCACGATTTCCTTTCCATCCGTTTCCTTCTCTTTTTGAGGTACGCTTTTAAATTTCGTGGCATATGGTGGTGCGGACAGATGGCGCGGTTGCTTGCTCAAAGCAAAGAGTAGTCCTCGCGGACACTGGAAGACTGCTTAGTCGATCAGTCGTTCATTGTCCTCTCTAGGCAAACTCCCAGCTGTGGAACGAGTCTTTGAGCTTGGAACTTTTAGGGATTTCCGCGCGTCTCTACGGCCTGTCTGCGTGCAACTTGTTATTCTGTCTTATCCACAAGCAGTCAGTCATTTTGACCGCTAATATGCGGTACAAGTGGCAGTATAATTAGATTTATAGCATTATATTGTTGATGCATTCTGTTTTTTGCAAAGGCTATTGTGCCTGCAGTTGAAAGTCGAGACAGGTACGCAACAATACGCTCGATAGTATGGTTTGTTATTATTTATCATACAGTTTGAGTAGTGTCCTGCGAAAAGTGAACATGTTGGCAATTTATAATAATGTCCCTGAAGATCTATCTGATTTGTCAGATTTAAAAGATGATTCTGTTACAGATCATGTGCAGCAAGAATATCGCCCAGCGGACCACTTGGAGAGTTCCACCAGCAAAGAGGAGATATTTCAAGTTTCTTCTGAGAATCTGCAAACTGAAGGTATAATCATCATCATCATCAGCAGCAGCAGCAGCATCAACATCATCATATCTTCATATTATCATCATAATCATTACTACTTTGAATTACCAAATTATGCACTTTTAGACTGAAATTTATAAGCATACTCATTACAATCAATATGACTGAGCATAGGCGGCGCCGTGGCC
Organism: Tenodera sinensis; assembly: GCA_030765045.1. Classification (NCBI taxonomy): domain Eukaryota; kingdom Metazoa; phylum Arthropoda; class Insecta; order Mantodea; family Mantidae; genus Tenodera; species Tenodera sinensis. The sequence goes on from CM060968.1 coordinate 114,949,421, forward strand.
GAGCGGTTAGCGCGCTCGCCTACCACCTAGGCGGCCCGGGTTCGATCCCAGGGACCCGCATGTGGTATTCGTGGTGGACGAAGCGGCGTCAGGGCGGGTTTTCTCCGGGTACTCCGGTTTCCCCCGCCATCTCATTCCACCGGTGCTCCATCTTCATGAATCATCAGTGTCACCGCCTGCGGTGCCGTAGTAGTAAAAGCGGGCGTTAAACACTACAACAACAACAATGCCTGAGCACACACTTTCAGGTTAGAATACACTTTTAGACTGAAATTTATAAGCATACTCATTACAATCAATATGACTGAGCACTCACTTTCAGGTTAGAATACACTTTTAGACTGAAATTTATAAGCATACTCATTACAATCAATATGACTGAGCACTCACTTTCAGGTTAGAATACAAGTAATTTACTCAGAATTATACTTTTATTATTATTATTATTATTATTATTATTATTATTATTATTATTATTATTATTATTATTATTATTATTATTATTATTATTATTATTATTATTATTATTATTATTATTATTATTATTATTATTATTATTATTATTATTATTATTATTATTATTATTATTATTATTATTATTATTATTATTATTATTATTATTATTATTATTATTATTATTATCATTATCATTATCATTATTATTATTATTATTATTATTATTATTATCATTAATATTATCATTAATATTATCATTATTATCATTATTATTATCATCATCAAAATCATCATCATCATCATCATCACTGCTATGTTTATTTGTATAACACTAATTGACAATGAATTTCCTCCAAAAGAGCTAAATGTGCTACAGGCAGTCAACTACCTAAAAGATCTATGCGCTGCCAACCTCTGAAAACAAAAACTTATTATTACGATCTATTGGTGCTGTTTCAAAATTCATAACATGGTTCCTGTTTTTTAAAATGAATATTTTTCCCAAACTATTAAATCTATAGGTCCATTTAATTGTTTTAATAATTTAACCTCTGGATTTTTTTCAGGATTAAATGACCAAAAATGATCTACCATATCTCATTTATCAATCTGTTTATGTTTAATATTTCTAAAATGCTCCTTTATTCTGGTCTCCAAATGATGCTTAGTTTTACCAATGTAAACCCTGTCACAATCCAAACAGCTAAACTGATAAATGCCAGATCTTTTATAATTTGGAATCTTATCCATTTTAGAAAAATTTGGTAAGTTTTGTATATTAAATTTATTTTGATGGCAAGTAAACTTTTTAAAAATACAATGATCTTTTATTTTCTTGAAGGTAGAAACTTCTGTAACAGCCTTTTGATATTTATGTTTTTCTACCTTTTTATGTATAAAATCTTTATTAAAGCCATTAATTACCACAGTGTTAATAATGTGTTTATATTCTGTGTTAAATCCTTCCTCATTAAAGGGTATATTTATTAACTTATAAATTAAACTATTGAAAAGAGCAAATTTATGCGAAAAAGGATTAAAACATTTAATTTTTATGTAATTATCAGTATGATTAGATTTTCTACAAACGTCAAAATTCTTTATTGGTATGTTTTTTAATTTTTAAATCAGCCATTATTTTCTATTTTCAAAGTGAATGTTATGTCTTTACCTTGCAAATTTAAAAGTTTTAAAGCATCATTTAACTGTTTCTCAGGGACAAAAACAGAAATGTCTTCCACATATCTGTACCATATTTTAAAAATTAAAGGGAATGATTTAGTAATGTGTATTTCAAAAAAGCTAATGAACATATTCGCAAGAAATGGTGAAGGTGGACTATCTACTGCCAAGCCAGAAGTTTGTTGAAAGAAATTACCATTAAAACTGAAAAAAAATTTTACCTAAGCAAAGATTTGTAAGTTTTGCAAAAACATCTATTAATTCTTCATGTAACTCAAATAATTTAACCATTACTTTAGAAACATCAAAAGATTTTCTCTAGGAATGCCAGGAAATAAAGTAGTGACATCAAAAGAAAGGAGTTTATCATAATCAGACAATACTATAAACTTTCAAACCGATCTAAACTACTGAATTTTTTATTCAGCCATTTTGCTAAATCTAAGTTGGAGAATTTATATAATATCCCTATGGTATCTCCTCTATGCAGAGATTACCCTCATCATCTGGCTGCTGCATCCTCCAGCTGCAGCCAAGACCACGGAGGAGTGCAGGTTGGAGGTGGCAGGGGCGAGCATGCCAACACCTCCAACCATAAGGAGACTACTTGACCTTCTAGGGACACTACCTTTCTATAAGGATAGCTTCTCAATTGGCCACTTAGGGAAATAACGAGGCTGAGTGCACCCCGTACCAGACCTCCCAGTGGGAGAAAAAATTCCATGCCAATACTGGCGATTGAACCTGGGTCCTCCACGCCAGAGGCAGGCACGCTACCAACTGTGCTACGGAGAAGTAGCAAGAAGTCTGGAGAATGCATACATGTATACAATTTATATAGGTTATGTTTTCAGAGCTTGGTGATGCATAAATATTTTGAGTAGTTGAGCCTCTGTTGCTATGGTAACTTTTTAAATAAAGCTTTGAAAATATAATGGAAGCAGTATGAAACATGTCAGCGGCATTTAAGAACTTGTGACAATTACTAAGATAAGTGAAGTTTTTAGTCTCTAAGTTTGTTTTTATTTTCGATTCTGTTGCTTCCTGTTAATAGTTTCAATTTTTATTGCACCAGCAATAAGTTTATTGGCATAAATAAATAATCCATGGAACTTGTTTACTTTGTAACTCAATCTTGAGTAAATGCAGCATTCAAGTTTCAGAACCTTAATCTTCCTATTATAGTGAATATTATAAAATGTACCTTGTTTGTAAATAATTGCTATTTATTTCAGAGCACTCCTATAATTCATCAGATGTCGTGGAGTTTGCAACAGTTATCTCATTTCTGTCGGGCCTGAATCCTTGCTCAGCCTTTGCTATTTAAGTGCAAGGTGAGCAAAGTTTCAGGTGTGTCAGTGATGTTGAATATACAGCAGATCCTGGATGATTTCATTTTGGTGCTACTTTCTGCTATGTGTTGTATTGATTTCTATTACAGATTTTTGTTTTATTGATTAAAGAACTCTTAAGTAGAAATTAGCTGGTTACAATACCAATTTCAACATTTCATATTTTGAAAGAGATTAGTTTTATTTTTCCTCTTAAAATAATTAGTTTTTTAAATGCCTTATGGGTACATTCAAGCTTCCATAGCTCGGTATTAACTTTTATTTTTCAGTGGTGCTTAGCATTCTGCTTTGAAAGTTGAAAAATTCTACATATTGGCTAACTCTTATGGTTACACGATATAACGCTCAACCGAACTTAAGACCGAAACAAACAGGTAGTGTTTTTTAAAATTATATAAAAGGCAGAAAATGATCAGTGGGAAAAAGACGGAGTAGTTGAAAACATCATTTACATTTTATAAGCTAAATGTACTGCATGAACTGAAAGTAATATATAAGTTTTACTATTTTAAGTGAGTTCTTTACTTAAATGTAGCATGAATGCACATTCTAAGGTTGGTAATGTTATTGTAAACATGATTAGAACCAGAACTGCTGCTCCCGATATTTCTGTTTATCTGGAATTGTTTACTGATGTAGTGGCTAGCTGCATTTCTGCCAGGGACCAGGAGCTGGTGAACAAACTGTACAAACACATGTTCTATGCATTCCTACTTCTAAGTTTAAGATATTTCTAAAGCACATGTAAGGCTTTGGCTTCATTCTTAGAAGAAAGAAAAGTTTTCCTCATCGCCTGATACTTGCTTCAACCTGAGCATTAGACAAGGTGAGCAAAGTTTCAGGTGTGTGGGTGAAGCGAAGATCTCTCATAGTTAAACTTTCTCTCAGAAGATATTAAGAAATAAAATGGAGCCTTGTGACATCGTAATCTTGAATGCAAATTCAGGGGAATTTTTACTAAGGACTAAATATTTGTCATAGGCTATAAGAATAGACATAACTTCTTACTAGCATTAATAGTACTTTATTTTCAGTGAATTCAATAATGAAGAGTGCTATTATCTAATAGTTTCAGCAGTGGAAAGGTAAGCATGTTTTTGCTGATTCTTCTCTTATTTTCCGCAGCATTTCATAACTGAGGTACATCCATATGTTTGAATGTGATGTAAGAAGTGGTGAAGTGCTGCATTCAAAGAAACAGCTATAACGTGACACCTTACCTACTTGCTAGTACAGAACATGCTGCCCCTTTTTCCTTCGAGTTGAGGCTGTCTTCCTTCTCTGTTCTTCTAATTTGTAATGAATATTTACTCTAAGAAGAGTAAATAGAAGTATAAGCTTTGGTAAGAAGTTTGTAAAAGAGTACAAAAAGGAGGCATGTGAATATCACATATCATATTTTTATTATTAGATGTTATATACTTCACTATATTTTTCAATTAAACAAACTGTAAATTAATTTTACATTTTTATATACACTGTGATGTTTAAGATTACCTGATATTTGTGCATGGGTTTAAATAAAAACAGCTTGTGTTGTTTAGATCTGTTAACCTAATAAATAGAGGAAACTAGTCTTGTTTTAAAAAAAGTAATAACAGTTTCTATAAAAAGAGTGAGGGTGGCACCATGGCCAAATAGTTAGACTGTTTATTTACCTCCTAGGTGACTCAGGTTCAATCCCAGGGACCCGCATGTGGTGTTCATGGTGGACGATGCAGCATCTGGATGGGTTTTCTGTGGGTTCTCCGGTTTACCCCACCACTCATTCCACCAATTTCACTATCATCCTTTCCAATCAACAATTTTGCCTGCATTTCATATCATCTTCTTCCTCACTCTCATACCTGATGATGAGTTGACCACCCGCTTCCAGGTCTTCACTGTCTGCTCCATAGATTCCTCTGCACCCTGACAGGTATGTGACCCCAGAAACTGGCTCGTAAGTCCAAGGGGGTATAATCCTACATAAGGGGAGGATAATCAGGTAAAGAAGAAGAAGATAAAAGTGACAAAAAGAAGAAACATATTTGCCAACTGCTTTGTAAGGATTCATTATTGGAAATAAATATTTTAACAGTATTTGCTTCTCATTAATTGCCTTCAACCACAAAAGATCTGAGATACTTAAAGAGTTAGGTAGCTGCCTAGGATTCATTTCAGCTCAGCCGAGGTCATCAGTTTCAGGAATCCTGCCAAGATACATCAACGAGGCAAACTGTATGCAACTTTCCTGCTACATATTCCACTTGTATGGGACTGTCCCCGTTTTTCAAACAAATAGTCTCACATTTCTGAACACTACTGTGACATCTGATTTTCTCAAGTTTAAATTTTTAGGATTCTAGAGTAATAAATATGAAATAGAATTTTTAAAACCATTAATAAAAGTTTATCAGAAACCTTTAGCTTGTTATAATGTGTTGTTCTGAGAAAGCAAAAATAAATTCTTATAAATAGTTATTGTCGGTAAAATCGAATTCCTGTTGCAATTTAATTGACCAGTCAATTGATCAATCAATGTAGAGCAATGTAGAATATTAAGGCAATAAATTGAAATATATATTTTGGAAAGTTATGTTACAGTAGAACCTCAATTATCTCTCACTGTTGATCATTTACCTCATCAATCATCATCCATTTTGCTTAACAATCAGAAACTGTTTCAAATGTTTAACTAAACTATTAAGTAATTTAGCAAACTAGCCCTTATAAAATCTGATGTGTTACATTCACATGATTTTCAATGAAAGCTCAAAGAAAAATAAATGTTTAACTTAGACATTTGCTCATGTACACTGAAGTAAAATATAATAGGTCTAGTAATTTTTAATGTAAAATGCAACAAGTGAAAAGTTCTGGTGTTTTCTTATGCTTTCAGTGAAAACAAAGGTATACTGGCTGTTTATATTTTAATTAACAACTGTAAATCAAATTAAATGGTTTTATTTAAACATGTAACAGAAGAAACTAAGAACTAATCTTATTTCTTTCTCTACTATGTAGGAAGTATCAACTCAAAAATTCGATGTTGAGATTTCACCAGAAAAATTAATGTTTTGGGGCCCTCTGAACCCAAAAACATTTTTAAAAAATGGTCTATACATGTCTGTGAGTCTATCTGTGAACAGCATAACTCAAAAATTAAAAGACGGTTAAAAACCAAAGTTGGTATTTAAGATTAATATCTTTCAAGGATGCGACATAAGGATTTTGAAGAAAATTCCTCCACTCTAAACTACCCTTTACAATGAAAGTTTTTCAGAAATTTTGGTTTTCTCAAAAATGGCTACAATATTGATTAAAATGCCATATATTTAAGATATTTTTATGGCAAACAAAATCTATATTTTTAATTTTCTGCCTATAGTCTATGTAGTCCTGTTTACTCTTGATAACTTTTACATAACTGTTAAACCATAAGAGATACACCAAATCTTGCTCTACAAAAAATGTAGATCTGGTTAAAACACAATCAATTTAGGTCCAAATGCATCTTTTTGTGGAATGAACTATTTTAGGGATATTCATTATTTGTGTGAGTTTTGCAATACTTTTAACTTTTCTCAGATGGAAGGTCATTATTCACTCTTTTTTTTTTCTCTCTTGGCTGTGCAAAGAGATTGGAATTTGAAAGCCTTCATATAGTGACTAAATGATTTGACTATCACTGTGAGCTTACTGTATTCCCATATTCCCCTTGCTCCCACAAGGAAATTAGCAATAAAGTAATTTCTGTAAATTTTTATCTCAACTAACATGAAGAAGATAGAGGAATAAGAATTTGTAAGAATTGTTTGTACAAGAGCAGAGAAAATCATGTGAGTGCAACACATCAGATTTTTTTATCTGATCATGCAATAAAGTTGTGTATATAGTATCAGAAATCTATCCATAGCGAGTGATACCATAACTGTTTGATCATGTGTTCAAGTCATAGTAACACAGACATTCAATGCCTAGTTACAAACTCTTAACACAGTAAAAATAATTATTTAAATTTAACAAACATGTTAAGTCGTGGCAAAACTAAAGGACTTAAGTGAAGGTGACAAAAAATTTAGATAAGCTAAGCTGCTGCAGGATTCCTCAACGTCATATAACTTTGCTTTTCCATATTTGAAGTAAGATTTAACAAAACTTCAATAAAAAATTCATTTTCCTTCTAAAATACCCAGGAGTGCAAAGACTAATTCATTTGCCATTCATTTTAGTGCACAGAATCACCTCTAATGTTGAATAATATTTGTGTCCCTTCCAACTGGTATGCAAAACAATTACTGATTAACTGGTGCAACATAAATTTATCAATACATGCTGAAGTAATCCTCATAAGCTCAGGGGAACAAATATCAATTTTCTTAAAATTATGCTTTATAATATGGCCTTTATATATACTGTTGTTAAATTATGAGGGCATACTCCTAAAAATTTCTAGTTTGTCTGAAAGAAAGTTAAAAAAAGATATGCATCTAATTTTATCACATAATGAGTTTTATTCAGTTGTGTAACCACATTATAAATGACAATGTAAATAAAGCTGTAATATCTCTCATCTACAATAGTACAATGCAAGTACTATCATGCATTCGTAGCTCAGCTGGACCGACCTGGAGTGCCACAGGACTAAGCAAGAACTGGCGCACTCTCCACCAGAGTTACAGGACCAGCAAGTAATGGGTACAGAAAACAACTACTGTACTAACTTACATTAGGCTTACCTGCATCACAGCAAATGTTGAAATTGATGACCTTCAATGCAAACACATTCCCTGTATCTCCGAAAATAATTCTGGTTTACTCCCAGAAGTTCATGTTGACTGATAGCCTGTATTTCTCTCGTGAATTTGATCCTTACACTTTATATAAATGATATAGCAACAAGCAATAATTTTAGTACAATCAGTTATGCCTGTGATACTACTACTCTATGTTGGAATGATAATGATAATGATGATGATGGTGATGGTGATGGTGATGGTGATGGTGATGGTGATGGTGATGGTGATGATGGTTTATTTACTTATAGACATGAAATACATGTTTCAATACATTAAATACATTGGCAAATACCATTAATGATACTAATCACACTGTAACACATTATTTTGAATGTAATAAAACTAAAAGTAAATGAAGAAAAAACCAGAGTTATGATATTTAACCTAAGAGGAAGAAATGAAATGACAACACATTAAAAGTATGTATAATAAATAAGTAAATATATCTACTTCCTTAAACTAATGAAAAGACATGTGGATGAACATACAATGAAAATTATGCACTATGGACTTATTTTGTCGTATCTCAGTTATTGTTCAGAAGTTTGGGGAGGAGCTGCATAGGTACATATTAATAGTTTTAATTTAGAGAAGAAGTGTATAAGAATGATGTTCAATATTCATAAACTAGAAACTTGTAGAAATGTGTTTACTAAGGAAAACATACTAACTATTGTATCATTATACCTGTACAAATCCATTCTCTTAACTGTAAATAGCACAAATGGTATCCAGATGAATAGTGAAATACATCTGCGTAAAACAAGACAGAATATGGACTTTCATGTAATAACAGTGGATAAAAAGAAAATAAATACTGATTCATATATTGCAGGCTGTATATTGGACAATAAACTACCTGTTGAAATTAAGTCCTCTACAAAAAATTGTTTTAAAAATAAACTAAAGCAGTACCTTATTCATAAATGTTTGTATAAAGTGGATGAACTGTCATTTGAATTTGAATTGTTTTATTTTGTTTTTGTAGGGTTTAATGCCTGCTTTTACTACATACAGCACAGCAGGTGGTGATACTGATGATACATGGAATGAAGATGGAGTACCGGTGGAATGAGATGGTGGGGGAAACCGGGGAACCCAGAGGAAATCTGCCCCAGCGCCACTTTGTCCACCACAAATTGAATTGTTATAAGCTATGTATAAATTATTATAAACTATGTATATATTGTGATATAATTACTATTATTATTATTATTACAAACCTTTTGTATAAAATAATTTTGATCTGTATAAATTTTGTAAATATTGTAAATAGCCTCTGACAATGTCAGACACTCTGTATGAGTCTATTGACAGTAATAAACAGTAAACTACTACTACTACTACGTATTTTTTTGTGGTGCTTGAAACATGCAATGTCTATGGGCAAAATAAATAAATAACTACAAAATATAGCATACTTTGTCTACATAAAATGTGTGAACACAGTGATGTGATTAACACGTTCAGCCAATAATAACTGACAGGTATATAACCAGCATCGATTTGCCCTATCCTCTTGCCCCTCAACTTACCACTAGTGTCCAGACCACATCCAGACTGAACGTCCACAATGCTGTTGATCCGTGCCAAAATTAAGTTACCATGGATCCATAGAATAGTAATATGATAGTCTTGCAAACTTAGAACTAGTAGTTGCTTTGTTCAGTTTCTGTGATTTTTTTATGTTAGGTAAAACATTTCATTGTGCTTTGAAGAATAGAAACACAATTGAATTCAGAGTACACAAACAATTTAAAATACATATTTCTTCCCTTTTTTAAGGTAGTGTTATGGCACAGAGGCACTACCCCTGGAGCTATCCTTGATTATAATAGTTATTATCAGGTCCCAAATACTTATGACCTAAAAGTGTTAGAAACATGCAAACACTTATGACCAAAAAAGTTAGAAAATATGATGATAAATATTACCTAATTTTTTTTTGGTGCAGTTTCGAAATCTTCAAACATTTAATGCTGTTTAAATTAACATACTGAAAATCTACTTTTAAAATATAGCACATTCAATAGTAAATTAATATTATTCATTTTATTGTTACATTTTAAATTTACAGTATTTGAGTCAGGATAGCACTCAATTGCTCTTCCCTCTCACACTGATGGTTTACAGCAGGCTTGGGGAAGAGGAGTGACAAGAATGGAAACAAGTATTTACCCCTCCACATACCCCATCACCAATTCTGAATGATTATGTATACACATTGATACCGAAATTTAGATTTCAAATCGAATGGGCTTGATAAAGATACGTTTTAATTTAATTGCCGGATGTGAGATTTGCGATAAGTGTTGAGTAATAACATAGGTAGATAATAGAGTAGGAAGTGTTTTAAGGTGAGCAAGATATGAGTAAATAATAGTCGTTAAATTTGTAGGATAAACGCATTATTGGTTTGAAATTAACGAGTCATGACGTCATACCACATATATGCATATATGTTTCAGAAGATAGTCTCCAGAAACTAATATATGAATTACAAATCACAACCTCAAGATACAATTTAACAATATCTCTGACAAAAACAAAAATTTTAGTTTTTCAAGGCAAAACGCAGCTACAGTGTAAAATCCTAATTAACAATAAAATAGTAGATCAAGTAGGAGACTTTAAATACCTAGGTTGCAAAATTGGAAATACAAGAGAATTAGACCAACAAAGAAAATTACACATTTTTAATCATATATCTATGTAGAACGATTAAAAGAGCTCTATTAAATATAACAAGGAAGGAAATTATTTTGAAATTCTATAAAATCCTGGCAGTCCCAACTTTCTTAAATGGTGCATAATGTTGGACTCTAACAGGAAGTCAAAAACACAAAATAGAAGTATCTGAAATGAAATTTTGAGAGCGATAACTGGTTACCAAAAAATAGATAGACAATGTAATGAAACGATAAAGAGATGAACTGAAAACAATTTAACTAATAAAAGTATCAAGAAAAATATTATGAACATGTACAAAGAATGCCAGAGCACCATATTCCTAAAATGATCTTAAGAGTACAAACCCAAAGGCAAGAGAGACCCATGAAACAATGAAGAGACCAATTTCTTTGAAGAGGATGGAACAGGTCAAAAGGCCTGATCCTTGTGGTGGTGGTGGCGGCGGCGGCGGCGACGACGACGACGATGATGATGCATGTTTATATATGAAACACTGAACTACACAAAAGAAGACTTAAATTTCTTCATAACAAATGCTGAAGTTCATTCACATAACAGAGCAAAAGAATTTATTTGTAAATTTACACAGAACCAAACTATGAAAATGACTTTACATATGCTGTTCTATATTTATATAACAAACTAGCCCAATATAAGGGTATTGAATCCTAGCATAAATTCAAAAGGGTTTTATTTAATTTCATATTGGTCTATGGGTTTTATAGTGTGGATGAATTCCAACATCATTAAGTGAGATAAATTGCACATTTGTAAATGATTATTTTATCTAACTCAAATCTGTATAGATAGTCTTTTATCTATCTAGATATTCTCTTGTTTTGTATTTTAAAATTTGCATTGAATAATATATCTCTGCATTTGTAATTATGTATCTTATATTTTCTTTGTATTTTGAATTGATGTCCTATAACATGTAAGGTTTGTGAGCTAAATAAGGCCACGTAGACCAATAAGACCAACTAATGGTTTCTGAGAAACTTCTGCATAATAACAGTAGGTGGTAGCATGTCCTTGATCAGCATGGTCTGTTCACCCTTGAAACACATCAACCTTTATTTCCCTCTCAGTATTGTACGAGAACATAGAAGAAGCAAGTTGTCCGTGTGGACTCTATTTAGCTTACACTAACAATTGGCAAAGACACGTTGTTTATGGCCATCAAATAAGAACTCTGGAATCTATCAAATAGAATGCAATAACTGCAACCATGTTTATATAGGAAATACTAAGAGGAATTTGAAACAAGAGCCAAGGAACATTTCAGATTATAAAACACAAATACATAGAGAAATGAGCAGTTGCAAATCATTTTTGGAAAGAAAATCACAACTTAATCTAGATCTCAAACTATTGAAACAAATATCAGGAAGCCAAGAATTGTTAGCACAGCAACGGATCTTCTTCTGGAAGAACAAGGATAGAGCTTTCAATTTTGATATCCCACAGTATGACCCATTGTACAATTCTTAGAATTACCGCCAGAATAGTCTATGGAAGGACCAACCTCTACAAACAAGTTCAATGTGCAGTTAATAATGGAGGAGACTAGCCTCTGAAACATGTCTCAAGAAATTTAAAAAAATGAGTGTTGTTTAGTGCTATTGATCAACTTATTTTTCTATTTTAAAAACACTGTCATCAGCTTCCAGTACTGTTAATATTATAACACTTATTCTTAGACATCCATACATGTATATAGCCAGCATTTAAGTATTCTGTACACAGATAACCTTCCTTTTATGTTAATAAACTTTAAACATTTAAACCTTTTCTATTTGTATACACTAATTTCATGTATCCAATATGTACTTGTTCTTTTGAATGAATAAAGGATTGATTTCATTTGATTTATTGATTGATCAATCAATCAATCTACACAAGTGGCTGCCAAGAGAAATGAAAAACGAAAGTGCAACTAGCAATGCATAATCATAGGGAAGATGAAATCACAGCCTAAGCCAGGAGAAGACAGCTTCAAGCACTGTAACATATGGGAATGAAGAGCAAGCAGGTGATGTCAGGCGAGAACCATATAATACCATGTTACATAGATAAACGGCGCTGTGAGTACAGAACTGAAGGGTTTGGCGAGGTGTAGTGCTCTCAATGATAATAACATGGTCAGCACAAGTAAAACGCAGCAGCCAATGTTTCTGTCTGGTTCTGTTATGAAATTATTAAGTCCAAATCCCAGAGCACCTTGTCAGATCACAACCCAACAAGCAAACTTCTCAGACATTACGTCCTAACATTGATAAACTAGTTAAAGAAAAATGAAACAGTGTCAGAAAATGTTCACATAATTTTATTCTGTATAGCTCTTCTAATTTACAGAGCAAATTACATTATGTTCTGTTTACTTCATAACATGACTGTCCTTCATATAAACTAGAAATGTTATATATTTTCTCATTGTAAAGAGCCAATATGTAATTGTTGATCAATTGTGCAATTAAAACAGCATTAATATTACAACATTCAAGATGTTAGTTGTGTTAACACTGCCACATGCTTCCTGCCTTTCCTACACTGCTGCATTGCAGATGCCTCAAACTATTTCCTCTTCCCCTGTGGCAGCAGTACAGTGCACGGTGACCTCACATGCTCAACTCGTCTTCACTGTGAGCATGTTCAGTGCTGTGAGTTGACATCACACCGGCACTACCTGTCCTCCTTTGGTCTAAGCATGGAAAGCTAGGGGACATATCACAACATAGGTTTGGCAACACCTGGCCTGGTGTGCTTTTGTTCTCCATGACTCAATAAATTGGAATATCACATCAGAATCAAAGTCCAGCTACATCACAGGAACTTCAAACAGATATTTCAGCATGGAAAGAGGTCAAGTACACTTTTAAGTAAATAAAATGCAGAAGGGAAAAAGAATTCCAAACGTTAAGGCCCAAAAGTACTTGAAGGTACATGTATAAAGTAGTTTCAAACATATTTAGTAGGTATGGAAAAGCAAAGATACCTTGAACTGTTAGTTCCTAAAAATCTTAAATTAGGTACCTAAACTAGCTTCCATCACAAAGCAAAATAGGTTCTAAAATTACAAAAAATAGATGGACAAAAAATGGTATTATTGTATTTCCCATCACAAATTAGCCGAAACATTAACAATATTATTAGTGGCGGTTCCTGGGTGATCGCATACTCGCAACTGCACACCCACTAATTTTTTCCGCGTGTGAATGTGTATATAGACATGCATGTGAAAAAGTCGAATGCCTAACTTTGTTCTATATGAACTTGCTCGTTTAATTTTCTATTCATCTGAAAGTTCATCTTCCTCAACTGTTGCAGCGTTGCACAAATTTGTTGTTGAGATAAACTTTAACATCTTCTCTTGCAGATTTTCGGACTCATCACATTCTTTCATAAGCTGAGACCACCGAATAAGCCCATTTACCGTATCTAGCGCCAATCTGTTAACTTTGGTTTTTATAAACCATAGTTTAGAAAAAATCTCTTTCACAAGGAGCGCTTCTCTGGGGCAACGAAATCACTGATAATGCAAAGGCCGCTAGTTCTTTGAAATCATTATTTCCACCAAGGTGACACATGTGTTAAACAGCATTCCAGAAACTGTCTGGTTCAGGCATGTTCTTTATTTCACACGGAATATCACTTATTCCGAGCCTTCTCCAATGATCATCAATTTTCTGAACACTGCCTTTTTCATTGAAATTATCAGACCTGGCCACACTGGCAATAGGGGGATAATGGGTAGGAAGATTAGTAGGGTTGCAAACGGTTGTCTTAGAGGGGTGGAGACAGGCCATGAGAGCAAAAGTGCTGTTGCTATATGTAATTAGTTTTATTTCGCTGGTGTGACAAACCAGTGAAAATGATATTTCGCCGATATCGAACTATCATACATTAAAATTATCGTACATCCTCATAATTATCGTACGGGTTGGCAACCATATGCACAAACATTAAAATTATCGTATGCCCCCATAATTATCGTACGAGTTGGCAACCCTGATACGAAGGCCTGAGGCGGCCTGGGGAGTTGCTCGGAGTTGCTGTACGGTCGAGCAGTGTTGCCAAGTTAGCCTTTTTAAGGCTAGATCTGGCCTTTTTGAGAACCTATCTAGCTATAAATTTTCCAAAAAGCTACAAGTAGCTTTCCTGGCCTTTTTTCTAAGCTTCATTAGCCTTTTCTAGCCTTTTTCATTTTTTACTTATCTACCAGTACCTTTAAAATAATACATCATTTAATCTCGCTACTGCAGCTATTCCACATAATGATATAATCCTTTTGGCGAATTCATGAATCTTTTGAATCTGGGAGTATGGATTCCACCAAGTTGTTAGATTCTTTGCCACTTTTTAGAAAAAGGTCTGTGTGTGTATCTCGAGCCTGTGGATAACATAACCCAAAAACGAAAAGTTGGTTAAAAACCAAAGTTGGTATTTAAGTTTAATGTCTTTCATGGATGCGACACGAAGATTTTGAAGAAAATTCTTCACCCTAAACTACCCTTTACATGGAAAGTTTATCGAAAATTTACATTTTCTCGAAAGTGTCTCTAACGATTTTGATTAAAATGCCATAGGTTTGAAATATCTTTATGACAAATGAAATGTATATTTTGAATTTTCTGGCTATAACCTCTGTACTCCTATTTACTCTGGACGACTTTTGTATAACTGGTAAACGGTTACAGATAGACCAAATCTTACTATGAAAAACTGTAGATCTTTCTAAAATATACAATGTATGTCTGAATATTTTTTTATAAATTGGACCATTTCGGAGATATGCCTTGTTATTTGTATTTCTGTCAAATGGAACATCGTTATTCAATTTGTTATGTTAACCCTGCAATGAGAACGGAATTTGAAAGCTTTAAAAGATTTGACTACCGCACAAAGCCTGCTGTATTCTAATATTCCCCTTGCACCTACAAGGAAATAAGCAATAAGATAATTTGTACAAATGTTTATCTTAACTAACACAAAGAAGATATAGGAAAAAGAGTTTATAAGAATGGTTAGTACAAGAGTAGAGAAAGTCATGTGAGTGCAACATATCAGATTTTTCATGCGCAGTCCCAGACGAAATATTGAAGCTTGTTGGTACAAATGCTGCATACATGTAAGAACCTAAGGGAAATCCCAGCTGCAGCAGTAGAAATGAGGCAGAGGGGATGACGAAGACCACGTTTATTTTTGCTAGGTGATCCATGCGGACTTTTTAATAATGTAGTTTTCTAATATTTATATAGGTATTAAAATATAATCTAGCCTTTTCTAGCCTTTTTGGCAAGCCGATTTAGCTTGTTTTATTGAATTATAGTTGGCAACACTGCGGTCGAGTGAGGACGTGTGTTGCGCGAGCTCCGTGATGAGTGATACCATTGAAAATTATCGTGCGCGAATCAGAACTTTTAACAGTGTGAAATGGACAAAAAGGTGTGAATAATGTTAAAGGAACAATATTGACAGTGATATGGCCGGCTATAATCCTGGCGTTTCTATTAGTTATTGGTGGGGTGGAAATGCATCCAGGGCCGGAGATGGAGGACGTTATGGTTATGCTAAAAAAAAGATGGCGGAATATGTTACACTTACAGCAGATGGAAAAAAAATTGACATAGGATTAGTCAGAAATGTGGAAGAAATAAAAAACGAAGTGGGAAAGTTTCAAAGAAAAATGGAGGAGAACATGGCAGAATTAAATCAAAGATTGACATACTTGGAGAAAATAGAAGACAGCAATAGAAAGAGGAATATAGTAATTTTCGGCTATGAGGAAGAGAGAGGAAAAAGATGTTGGCAGCAGGTGGAGGAGCTTTTGAAAAATAAGCTGAAGATTGAATTAGCTGAATGGGAAGTAATTGACTCATTTAGAGTAGGGAGAAGAGGAGCAAACATTAGACCTATAATTGTAAAACTGGCAACGGTAAACTTTAAATGGAAAATTTTAAATAATGCAGCAAAGCTACGAGGAACAAGAATTTTCATTGAGCACGACTACGGGAAAAATAAAGAAAGATTAGGAATTATTTAATAAGAGAGATGAAGATAGCAAAAGATCAAGGAAAGAAGGCATACGTAAGAGGACTCTCATCATGGATAGACGGTGTCAGGCAGGATATTGGTCAACGAAATCGGAGAGGAGAAACGAGAGAAACACATGTACAGGAAACATCAGTAATAAGACGAACCTTTGACCATCACCAACATGCAACAGAAAAGAGTGACGACATACAGACAAGTGATGTAGCGTCTGACGTCAGAAGAGGAGAATGCGAGGCTCGCGTGAATCTCAGGGTATGGTCCGGGCCGATCAGCTGATAGCCGAGAACTTGTGGAATGTTATGGGGAAACACGTGTTCGTTTTGTTTAGTTGAAAGTGAATTAGTGGCGGTATATGCTGTTTCAGTGATTGTGTTTATTTGTAAATATTGTAAATTAAACAAAATTATTTTTTCAGTAGTTTTCTTGTTGTAGTACGAGAATTATAACATGTTTTTCGCTGCACTTTTTAACGGTTTCTTTTTAGCAATTGAACAGTTTTTCGCCTGGTTTTCGTAAGTTCTACTTGTTATAGTTGAACTATTAAATTAAAATGATTATTTTCATTTATAGTGTGTAATTTTAAGTGATTTAAGAAATGGTTAATTCTTCAGTGAAGTTATTCAAGAATCCATAACCTATATTGTTACATGGTGATACCGGTACTGAAAGGTAAGTAATTCTACTTTTGTTTTAGGTGTCGAATTGAACAATATGGGTCGACGTTGTAGTGTGTATCGATGTAAAACTAATTAGGACAGTTTATATATAAATGAAACACATTGAAAGGACAAACCTACACCCAAAAACTATTGAACTAAAGATAGTATGGGTTGGTTTTTGTTAAACCATTCTGGCAACAGTTAAATGCAATGAATGTTAACAAAACATTTACCAAGTTAATCAATAAATTTAGAAAACAGGCAGTAGCTAGGTCATTTACATTTTTCTCACCTTCATCAAAAAGGGAAAACTATTATAGGTACTTGTGTCAAATTTTGTCCCCTGTCTTTACTCACACATGATGGAATTATGTAGGCAACGACACCTAGGTTAATGTGTACCTATATGAACAGGATGACCTGTGTTATCAAAATTTAGCCTGTGTTATCAGAGGCAGCATCCACACCTGCCATCCATAACAATATGCAACCCTAACCTAACTTTATAACATCATATCTCAACTCTTCCTCCACTTTTACAAATTAACACAGGTATCGCAGCTTAGCCTATTGTTGATAATTGCTATTTTATGTGCAAATTTACGAAACCAGCATGTTAAATGTTGATAGACTGAGTTTAATTAGTATTTTGCTTCAATTTCCGGGATGCCTATCTAAAGGACAAATCCACACCCAAAAACTTCTTGGTATGGTCACCGTATGGGTTTTGTTAAACCCAAAAACTGTAAACTTTGTAAATATTTATAATTGTAAGTTAATGTTAATTGTAGCCTGTAAGCCGGGTCCTTTGTACCGGCACCAGGCCAAACTTTCTCTCAATAAACAAAACTGAAACTGAGAAAACTATATATGCCCCGATGATAATAAGTTAAAATTTGTAGATTCCATCATTAATAAATATTATGTAAGGTAAGTGGATACTTTATAGAAGTGATATTGGAAAATAAGTCTTCCAGCTTCTCCGGGGTAGGCAACATATCAATATTACCATTATTTTAATATGATTGACTAGTTATAGTAATATATCGGTTAGTCACAATGGGCCATTAAAAATCAAAATATTGAGGATGGAATATTTCCATTTACATGTATATATTCAGTTTCAGCTTAATTAAGTTTGGCAATAATCACGTGCCTCATGTTTAAAATTTGATGATAATAACAGCAGCTATTGAGATAGATAGTTAATCTTTATTATATTGATATGTGATTTATTATTTATGTAACGTATTATAATATTGTGCAGGTATTTTTGTTACGTGTTTTTTATTTTCAATAATGAGTGACAATTCAATGGATATCACTTCCTTACGCTGTTCCTCCAAACGGGGAAGTCATATTCACGTTCGGCTTCGGTTCTCTTCAATCAGCTGTTTCAAAGATGACGCAATCGGGCCGTAGCCGAGGCTCGCGTGAATCTCGATAGCCTGTATTTCGCGCAAGCCTCGAGGAGAATGGGGAAGGGAGGCCGAGGTCGAAGTACAACGAGATCAGCTGATGGCTTCGCCGGGCAAACGTATACAAACAACCAGCGCAACAGATAGGAGGAATCCAGGCGATCAGCGATAGGAGCAACGGCAGGATTAGATGTTTGGCATCAAGAAGATATGAGTGTAGTGTCAACACCGAGTGGAAGCATAGTACAATTGGAGGGTCCTCAAAAAAGGGGTGAGAAAGAAAAAAATGACACGTAGTAGATCTAGGCTGGATCAATTCCGATTTAAAAGAGAAAGTTCAGTATAGGATAAACCTTTGGTGGTGTTATATTGGAATGTGGAGGGACTATGGGACAAAATGGGTAGTGGGAAATCAAGGAATTGTAAAAAGGGGCCGATGTACTTGCGGTAGTTGAAACTTGGATATGGAAGAATGTGAAAATGGACATGGAGGGATATGTTTATTTCAATCAATTAGCAAGGAGAAATAGTCAGAAGGGGAGGGCATCAGGGGAATAGGAGTATTTATAAAGGAGAAGAATTTTCAGGTAAAGGTAGTAGAAAAGCTATGTAATCCTAAGGTGATGTGGTTATTAACGACAGGCTTAGGAGGAAAAGTTGACAAGATGGCTTTAGGCATTGTATATAGGTAACCCACCAAATATATCTGATTTCTATGCCCCCAAATTATTAAATAAATTAATTAAGCCAAGACATGAAGGTATATAATATGCAAACTGATATAAAAATTGTTCTAGTAGGTGATTTTAATGCTAGGTTAGGAGGTGAACAACCTCAAATAAGAACAGAAGAAAGTATGAATGTACGACAGGAAATAGAGAGAAGGCAAAGTAGAGATGATAGTAAACAAAGAAGGTAGAAAATAATTGCAATTTTGAATGTATGTAATGGAATTCAAGGAAAAGATAAGATGGGTGAATTTACATTTGTAAATAATAATGGGGAAAGTGTAGTCGACTACCTACTTTATTCATAATAGATTTTGAAGTAGTTCAGGGGGCTTTCACTAGCTGTCATTTTCCACTGAAGGTTAAATTTAGAGTGGAGTGTGAGGTGGAGGATGATGAACCCATTAGGGGGGTTGTTAAAAAGGCAGGAGGTAAAATGAAGCTAAAGAAAGTGGGACAAATGGTAAGCAAGGGATGGTTTGATGAATGTATTAAGGCTAAGAGGAGGGTGGTACAGGAATTAAAGAGATGGAAGTTACAGGAGAATCAGGAAGCAAGAAAAAATTATATAATAATGAAATGGAGTTATAGATACTTAATTGAAGTAAAAAAGAAAGAATAGGGTGGGAGAATAAGTAGAAGTTTGCTCGAAGCAACTAAAAATGATAACAGTAGAGTATGGCAAATAATCCGAGGAATGTATAATAGTAAAAATAGGGGAAATGTTATAGCACCAGAAATATGGTGTAACTATTTTAAAGACTTATTGGGGATGCATATCAAATTAACAAATTTAATCTCATGGTCTTTAGATATAGAATATATAGATAGGCTGGATAAGAGAATAACTACAATGGAAGTATGGGAGAAAGGTTTAAAAACAATAAAGCACCAGGGATTGATGGTATGCCAGGGGAATTTTGAAAGAAATGGATAGAGAATAGTGATAGGACCAAGATGCTGGTTAACCTCATGAACATCATATTTGAGGGAGTAAAGGTACCACATAGCTGGAAGACAAGTATAATTGTACCTATTTATAAAGGGAAAGGAAGTGTTAAAGATCCCACTAATTATAGGGGTATTAGTTTATTGTCAGTTTTAGGAAAGATATACACAGGAATCTTAGCAAATAGGCTACAGAATTGGGCAGAGGAGGAAAGTAAAATATCAATATTTCAGATGGGATTTAGAAAAAGAAGAACAGTGGACAATATTTTTATTATAAAATCAATTGTAGATAAATACTTAAGTATTAAAAGAGGTAGGGTATATATGGCATTTATTGATTTGGAGAAAGTGTTTGATACTATAGAGAGACATTGTGGATTAAACTGAGGAATAAGGGAGTAAGTGCAAAATTTATCAGAGCAATACAGAATATGCATATATATATATATATATGAAGAATAAGTTTTCTATTAGACTGAATAATGATGAAATTACAGGAAAAATTCCAAGCAATATGGGATTAAGACAAGGTTGTAAACTCAGCCCTATATTATTTATTGACGATATTTTGGAGGAGGTGAACAAGGAAAACTTATATTTACCCACAGTAAATAATAGAGAGATACCAGGGCTACTCTTTGCAGATGACGTAATGGCAGGTTCTATTTCTGTAGGAGGTCTAACAAGAGTGCTGCAAATTATACATTCATTTTGCAAGAAATGGGGCTTAAGAATAAATTTTAAAAAGTCAAGGATAATGGTATTTAAGAACAGTTATAAAATGGAGGAAAAATGGTATATGGAAGGGGAAGAGTTGCAATAGTAAATAAATATGATTATCTAGGAGTGAGAATAAGCAGTAATGGGAGATGGAATGATCACAAGATTAGTGTATTGGTTAAGGGAAAATCAGCAATGACAGTCATTAGAACATGTCTACAGAAGATACCAGATATAAATATTAAATGGTTGGAAAGGATCTACAAAGCTGTAGTTGAAGCAAAAATGGCCTATGGGTCGGAGATGTGATAAAGGATGGGATATGATTGATAAAGTACATTGATTGTTTTGTAAATGTATATATTTTGTATATGTATATCTATTTTATCACCCAAAGGAGCAGCAATGGTGGAGTTAGGACGAGTAGGTAGCAAAAGTATGATAGTAGAAAGTATACTCAAATATTGGTACAGATTAAGATCATTTGATGAGCAGAATTTATTGAGGCAATGTTTAATAACCCAAGAGAAATCCAGTGCTGAGGTTAACTGGGCTCAGGGAGTAAGGAGAACTTTACAGGAAATTGGAATGCGGAATATATGGGAGGAGAGGGAGGGGTTGATTAAAGGTTTTTGGAAAGAAGTGAGGAATAGAGTGGAGGTCATAGAGAAGTAGGAACTATTTCAAAGTCTTGAAGGAAAGAAAAGTTTAGTACTATATAGACAATTAAAAGTGGATTGGGGAAGAGAGAAGTATGTTGAGGTTTGCAATAGGTTAGGAAGAGAAGGTTGGGCTTGGACTAGATTAAGTGCACATAGGTTAAGAGGGGATAGGAAGGAAGCGAATTTGGATAGTTGCCCTCTATGTGGGGAGGCAGATAATGAATTACATTATACACTAGAATGTGAAGAAACGAAGCTATGGAGGGATCAGTTTATACCCAAAAAATGGGAGAGAGTTAACAAAGAAGTGGTAAAGGTCAAGATAATGAGAAGACAAAAGGAGGGGGATATAAAAAGGTTAGGAGAATTTATGGGGAGAGCAAGAGACAAATGGTTTAGGAAAGTAAAACAATATAAATCATGTTAATTTAAATATATATCACTAAGTTGGTAGTGTTAACATAAATATTTTGTTTTGTTACCTTTAAGGAAAATGTACTAGATATAGTAACAAATATGTAAATAGCTATGCTGTAGTATTACCTTCTTGTTTTTTAGGCAGATGTAACATTGACAGTATTTATACATTACAATGATGTAATGTAGAATGAGATGTTAATACATAAATGTTCTGTTCTGAAAGACTAGGAGAATTTATGGGGAGAGCAAGAGACAAATGATTTAGGAAAATAAAGCAATATTAATTATGTTAAGGTCCATCGTGCATAAAAAACCAGGATGTTAAAATGCAGGATGGAATAACGGGAAGAAAAAAAAAAAGAAATAGCAACTCAAGCTTATGTATATGAAAATTGCAAGATTTTTGTACAATATTATTATGGAAAAATAAATACTATACTATACAATACGAAGGCCCAATGTACAGATGCCTCAAATAGGAGGCTGCTGCAAGAGGGGTGGTAGTGTAACCGTGGAGGGTACCATCCCACTACACCTCACGCATAGTCACATCAACTCAAACTTAACAACCAAACACTACATTCAACCCTAATATCACACTTTTTCTTCTAAGATTCTTTTGTTAATGCATTTAATTTCTCTGCTGCCAATTCTATAACATTAGAATGTGGTGTTGTTTGCCAACACCCAGTTTTTCTTTTTACTTTGCCCCAAATGAGTTCTTTAGGATCAAGTTCTGGATGATACGGTGGCAGCCGTAGAACTCTGTGATAATGTTGTTGAAGCAAAGAGTCATCACATATTCTAAAAGAGTCTTCTGGGCTGATTTTCCGTGGTCTGCTGGAGTAACTTGGTCCAGACGTTTCGTCCACTACTGCGGTGGACATCATCGGTGGCCTGGTCGAAGTCTTCTTGGTGAAGGTACAGTTGCGTCTGAGGCGTTGACTGTCTGGGATGCGGAATTTATACACGGAGGGATCTTCTCTGATTGGCTCGGGGCTCGCTGCAGTTGGTGGGAGGGGCCTAGCTGCATCTCGGGCGCTACTAGATTCTGATTGGCACCAGTTTTACAATGTGGCAGTTACATCACCCGACTTAAACCCCCATTTTGCAAGGAGGACCACACCTATCGTTGGTCAACGGGTCCATCGGACCTAGCCGGGAGGACTAAATAGGTGGTATTTAGATCCACCGACCTTCCCCTCATGTGCCTCTGAGGGACGCTGTTGTGCTGTGATAGGCCAGCACATATGTAAATGACATTTCCTCCATTTTAGATGAAACAGTTATACCACTGTGATTCGGTATCGCACAGAAGAATGGCTGCACATATATACTGATGGATCCTCCAAGGAAAACCTTACTGGAGCTGGAGTTACGTGTTCACATTTTTCCTTTTATCATTCTGTTGGCAGAGACACAACAAATTATGATGGAGAAATAGAGGCTATACACATTGCTCTCCGACAATTATTAAATCTTCCCTTAAATAAATTTAACAAGGCAGTAATTCTTTCAGATTCTAAAGCTGCAATTCAGGGAATATGTTCAAATACTACAAAGAAGTCAACAAAAATTAGAGAATGCTACAAAATGTTAACACAACTCCAAAAGGTTAATAAGACTGTTCATCTCCAATGGATTCCAGCACACTGTGGAGTCATGGGGAATGAAGCTGCAGACTCACTTGCAAAGAAAGGCACAACAATAAAACAAAAGTCTAAATTCAATTTCTCATATTCCTCAATAAAACGCTTGATCGTTAAAAAATTTTCTCATTCATACCTACAAGAAATAGAAACAAATGCCAAAGATAAAAAATGGATTACACTACTTTCCAACCCAGATATAATCCACCAGAGACCAAGGAAAACAGTGGTTGCAGCCTTCCGACTATTGACAAATCACGACTGCTTAGCAAGTCATCTCTACAGAATAGGTATCTCATCCTCACCAATATGTGTCCTGTGTAACGATCCAGCAGAAATGAACAAAGACCACTTGAAGACCTGTGAAGCATTAAGATCAGAAGAAACTACAGTTCAAAAGTATTGGAAAGCACGAATGCTAATGGCTTCATTGCCAGATGCAAGGCACTAGAAAACAACAACAACATTCCTGTGTGGCAGATTTTCTGGAGGTAGTGATAGGACATTTGTTTATTTGCACGTTGTGATAAGGAGCATTATCTATTATAATAATACTTTTTTCAGAGAGATTGGGGTGAAGAAAAGAACCTGTGTTCTTTTGATCCTGACCATGATTTGAAGTGGGGAAGAATGAATGAATGTTTCATCCATGTAAACCACAAGTCATCCTTGAGATCTAGTTTGCTATACCTCTTAGAGAAGTATACCTTTGAAAAGCTATATGCTGCTTTTAAATGAGAATGCACATGTTATTGCTTGTTTTCTTCCACTTGTAGTCTGGCTCTTTGATATCATTCTCAAACTTGTTTACCACCCTCAAACACAGAAGCTTTCAACAGCTTGGCATGCAATTCAGTATTGTTGGAAGACACTTTTCTGTTAGGTAGAAATTGTTTCTCACCCTCCTTATTACCCCTTTATCAAAATCAAGAGCCGTTTTTGATTTGTTCCTTTTTCTTATTTTATTGGGAGTTTCAAACCATGATATGCCAACACTTTTTTTTCTCTTCACTTCATAACATATCCATGATGACAGCTATGACAGGACAAATCAACCTAGTAATAACAATGTTAATTATATCATACTGATAATGATGTCATCCTAATAATGATCATATTAATAAGATGATGATGATGATAATGATGATGATAATGATAATGATAATAATAATAGCATAGCGGATAGAAGAGAAAGTGTGAGCTCTCCCGCTACTTCACTGCATGATCCGTGGTCCCATGGCAACTGACCGAAACTGCGGCGTGGCGATCGCAGTCGCCTTAAAATGCGGCCGAACTGCCTAGTATGTGATTCGGAAGTACAGACAATTTTATACGTATGCGTTGTGTGTTGTGAGTAATTAGGTACATAACTTGTGAAATTGCTTCTAATTTTGTGCATAAATGTGTGTTCTTCAAAAGGTAAGTTTCAAGCAACATCAATAATTGATTAAAAATGCCAACTTGTTTTGTACCTGGGTGTCGTTCAGGATTCACAAACTGCTAAGAAGCTAGACATTTTTTTACTCCTCCTAAAGATAAAAGTCTGTTTTACAAATGGGAAAAGTCTATTCCTAGGAAAGACACTAAATTATCTGTTAAATCTAGTATTTGTGACAAACATTTTCCAGAGGACTTTTTAGTGAAAGTTGATTCATTCGTTGTGCATGGAAAACTAGTTGAAATCCCTAGAATTAAATGGCGGTTAAAGCCAGTGGCAATTCCCTGTATATTTCCTAATTTACCCAGGTACTTAACTACAGTGCATAAATCCCGAAAATCTCCACAAAACAGAGACAAAAAATTACTGAAAAAGCAATATTCAACAATCAGTAAATTACCAGATGCAGGATCCAGTCAACCAGTTCTTATTTCAAATGCGCCGTCCTTCAACAATGAGGAATTCACAGAAAACAGTTCTAATTCCTCCAAGGTCACAAACACAAGTGTCAATAATGAAATTGCTACACTGAAGAAAAGAATTAGAAACCTCAATAGAAATTTAGTTAGAACTAAAATCCTGCTATCTAAAGAGAGGGCTAAATTAAAAATAGTAGAAAAGAAATTCGCTACTAATTGTTGCGAACATAAACACAATTTAAATTATTTAAGTAAAAAACAAAAGCTGGTTCTAGATACAATGCTTAAAAATACATAATTTGCATTATGGTTTAATTTTTCAGCGTAAAATCATGAAAGCAGATATTTCCCACTGTTTTTCGTTAATTATAATACCCATTATTGTAAAATACCATCCTATATTATGTGTCAAGGAAAGACGATGTTTCAAAACAGTATTTCCAATATTCCTGCTTACGATTTTAGGCATTTAAAATGCTAACTGATAATATGAAACCCATTTTCACCATGCATTCGTGAACTAAAGTCAAGCGACCGCGACACCAGTGCCATCTTGCGAGCGAACCATAGTAACTCCCGAAGAGCTCCCACTATCTCTTCTATCCACTATGGTAATAGTAATAATAATAATAATAATAATAAAACACAAAGAATTATAAGAAGGAGAGAAATATGCATAGCAATGTGAATAAATGTGATAGCAAATAATATTCAGAAGTCATGTACCTGAAAAGTAGCGAAATGGCCATTAACATACAGTTATTAAACAATGCAAACAATAGGTCCACCAATGAGAAACATAGAACTGCCGATAGGAGAGGGAAAATCTAGGGGTAATTATTGGTAAAAAAAGTGGAAGGCACAATTCAGAAAGTTTATGCTAATGGCTTCATTGCCAGATGCAAGGTACTAGAAAACAACAATTCAGAAAGTACATGCTTCACATCATTCATTGTAAATCTCACGACAGAAACTTCTCTCTCCAACAGATCATTACAAAGTCTCACAGTCTTGGAAACACATAAATTCATAACACATTTAGGAAACACGATTCCTAAAATAATCGGGAAAGTCAGTTTCGCAAATGAAGAATCTTTGCAAGGGTAGCGGGTTGCAAGAAAGAAAACTACATAACAATATATGTGGCATGGAAATAAAAGTTTTCAGGAGAAATTAATTCAGAGTTCATTATTTTACCAATGTTCTACAACCCATGAGACAAGAGTCATAGCCGAGGCAAACTTTGCAAATTAACAATTATCCAACTGCATACTTTAGAAATTTCTAATGCTACAGACGCTTGTTCTTGCAATGTATATCTATAATAAATGTCCGGCCTCGCTTACCTTTATCAAGAATTCCATTATGTTATTTATAACGTCACAAGTTTGACTGTGCAGAACTTCACTTATTAACTTGCTCATCTTAAGACAAACACAAGCAGCTACACATGGGAAAACACACTTACACCACTATTTGACCTAACCATACCTTTTGGTCAGGTAAGTGGTGGGCAGGAATCGGCAGAGGTAGGAGACTCTGGCTCTTGTGTTCCTGTGCAAATCAGGCAATTTCCTGGTCTGAGAGCCATCTGGATATCTATGTGCAACTCAACACAACTTAAAAACGAGAAATCCACTAAATATCAAACTTGGTAATTGTGTTCAGCAACTTCCAAGGATACGACATTAAGATTTTTTAAGAAAATCCCTCCCTCACTGCTATCATTTACATTGAATTTTTACATTGTTTTTTAATTTCCTCAAAACTAGCTCTAATGATTTTGATTAGAATATCATAAATGTTTAGGATATTTATATGAGAAATGAGATGTGTACCTATATTGAATTTTCTGGAATTGCCTGCGAAGAAGTCCTCATTCAGAAAGATTTTTTTTTTTATTGTTCCATTTATACCTTGTCTTTAACTTCAGTGGTCATATTAGCGACCTTTCCTTTGGAATATATTACCTAGAGACAGTGGCATTAACTCGCATACAGTGGGTTAGGGGTATTTGGATGTTTAATCACTCCTCACTGTCAGAATGTGATGCTGCATCTGAAAATGAATACAAACAAAATGATGCATTTATAGATAGAGAACTACTGATAACATTCTTGTGTGAAAAAGCTATTGCCTTTACAGCCTTGTGACTTATCACCATTCAAAAATGTTGTTGTTGTTGTTAGCTAATGCTGGATTTTGACAATGAAGTCATTAATCCTCTTGCTCTCCAATATTTTTCACTGATGGATGGGGCATTAGAAGTGGCCGGGCATATTTGAAGGTGGTCTCGGTCCATTTCCTCTTGCAGATCACATAGAGGACAGAGTGGTGAAGAATATATCCAATTCTGTTTAAATGTTTTGCCAGACAATCATGTCCTGTAATCAACCTGAAGGTTGCAACTGCTGTTTTTCGAGGATACTCAGGAATTACTGTTTGAATGTTTGGTAGTTCCCATCTTTTATTTTTTGATTTTTCATAGTAATATTTTTCAATAATTTTTTTGAATTCAGAGTTGACTAATCTTTTAGCTGCATAAAATAGTAGATTAACTATAGATTTCTGCACATTGCCGATACCCTTTTTTGCAAGAAAATCAGCTTTCTCATTACCACTCAGTCCACAGTGAGCTGGTATCCATTGGAAGACTAGGTGTTTTTGAAGTGCTGTTAGATGGGCAAGGATTTTCCAACATTCTATAATTGTTTGGTTTCTTGGTGAACACTTGGAAGTAACTGCTATAATTGCTGCCCTGGAATCTGAGAGAATAACTGCTTGCTGAAAATGTGAAATTCTGTACAAAAGATTTTGTAGGGCCATTTGAATTGCTTCAATTTCTCCATCAAAGTTCGTAGTTCCATAACTTAAAGATTTGTAATAGGATGATCCATCAGTATAAATATGGAGCCCTTCGTGTTCTGGAAATCTAGTATGGATTGTCTCTAATGCCAATAATTTTAGAACACTAGTTGGAGTAATACTTTTCTTAACTTCTTATGTCAGGTGTAAATAATATGTGATGTCTAATGTTTGTGTCGGATTGACTTTAGATATGAAGTTTTCCTTTGAATTAGGAAGGTATACATTCTTCTTGATGTCTTGAATTTTGGAAAGAAAGCTCTCCTGAGTCTTTAGTGTATGTGTAAAATTTCTCTTGTGCCATGTATTGAATGGGAGTCTGATCAACTTTTCGTGTAAAATGTTTTTCTGCATATTTTACACACTACTCTGTTATTATTAGTTCTACTTCAAAATAGTTCCACAATTCATTCCTATTTTGTTCAGTATCACTCTTGCACAATGGTAAAACAAAATATTCATGGAAATTAGTTGCATGTATTACAGGTTTGCACAGGCTCGGGACAAGCCCTCAGGACTAGGACTGGCCCATGGACCGCTTTTGGCCCTAATTTGAAAAATGTTTGTTGGGCTTAGGCTTGAAAATTAAGAGGCAAAAAATAATGTATCATATTTTTTGGTAACCAATGTTGAAATGCTGAGAATAGCACAACTATCACTTCATTCCTGCACTAGGAATTCTGTGAGATTATTCTGCTGACACGTTTCAAATGCTGCTAATAAGGCAATAACTGTAAATAATTTTGTTTAAACCAAAATTACACAATCAGGTCAGGTCCAGGTGGTACACTACCAGGTGGAAGGCACTGCTTTGGCCATGCATTTAACAGGATGCTACATGGTGAGTGTAACAAATATGTCCAACACAATTATTATTGTCAGTAGAAAACCGTTCTACCTAAAAAAAAATTGTCAAATATTTGGAGCCATCTAGCTTCTTCATGAATGGATATAAACGTTTTATTATTTCGCTGTCACACAAATATTGTGTGAACAATACAATTTTGGGTCGAGTACAACACTTCCCCTACTTACTATAAGTAGTGGACAAAGTAACAGGCTTTCATAATAAGTTACATAAAAATAAATGATAGTGGTGGAGAAAGCAATGTAAATGTTTATTTTTACATACATTCTGAATAGAGCATCTAGTATATTGTCCATGAAGTATATAGAGCAATTCCGCGAATATGTCATACAGAGTGTTATAATTTGAAATCAATGTTTCACCTTTTTTACTGAGGAAAGATGATACTAGATCCTCCAAAGTATCTTATGAAGTGAAAAAATTTTTTTTGACGTGAATATGGGTTCAAATTTCACTTCTTGCCCATATATTTCCAAAACACTAAAATAAGCGTGAATAACAGGATTTTCATATCAATATTTCAGGAGCTATGTACAACTGTTTTAATTTTTTTGTTCTGTACATCACACAATGATTCTTCGTCTTCGAAACATGTATATTCCTAATAATTTTCGACATTTATAAAAAATCCTTAGAGCCTGTTTAATTATTACTGTGTGTCAATGTCAGTCACGGTAAACAAGGATAAACTCCTCTGCAGGGAAAAGTAATAGACTGAAAAAAATATCCTTTTTGATTCTGTGTCATTACAATATAACTAATAAAAAAGTATCAGAAAGTTTTCCTCTATGGTCATTCATTTTCCCACAAAACACGTGACTAACGGACAGTTAGTGCTGGCACTCTGTGGTTGTTATACGCAGACGGCTGCTTGTGAGACTTCAGTCAGGATAGACGTATCAGTCCGTTTCTGACTCCATGGCTAAAACACCAGCCCAAAGAAAACGTGAATACAAACAACGTCTGAAGGAGCAAGGCAGTTATGCACAATGGAAGGAAAAAATAAAAGTGACTATGAGGAAAGGAAGAGCAATACTGAAACAAACAAAACAAGGAAGAGAACACCTCAAAGCTGAATATAGGAGACATAAGCAAGCACAGTGGGCAAGACAGAAAATAAGAGACCAAGAAGGGATTGATAAGAATACTCCAACATCAGCGGCTTTCAAAAGCAGACAGCATTTTGGAAAGTGCAGAAACATTGCCGCAATCTCCACGCAAAAGAAAAGAAATGATTCGTAAGTTAGCAGCTGAAGAGGGATTACATGTTGTAAAACCAAAGCATTCTGTCCCAGTATCAGGAAAACAACTATCAGAGGAACTTAAAAGTGCAATCATCAAGTTGTATCAGATGATCAATATCTTATCAAGCTCCAGGAAGAGATGATTTTATTGAAATCCATGTTCAAGGAGAAACAAAAGAAGTTTGCATTAGGTATCTAGTGGTAACATTAAAAGAAGCACATGCACTCTTTCTACAAGGCCGAGAAGAAATGTCCATGGGGTGAATTATGCCCTGCTCACGTGCGTCTTCAAAGTCAGATCCCACATAATGTGTGCACATGCATTATACATGAAAATACGAAGTTTCTTCTCAAAGCATTGTGTAAAAATCATGTACTCACTGAGACTGAATTTCGTAAGTTCATAGCACAAGTGGTTTGTGATCAGAAATCGAGTAAGTGTATGCAGGGAGGATACTCCAACTGCCCGGGATTGAGTGGAGCAGACATTTCGGATGAACTCGCTAATTCTCCATGCGAATGGAAACTGTGGAGTTCACATAATGGAAGAATGGAAATAGAAGTCAAAAAGGGATCTGTAAAAGACTGCATTGAAGAACTGACCAATTGCCTGCCACATTTCCTTAATCACGTTTATGTAAAAAGACAGGAATCCAAGGCGTTTAAGAAGGCTCAGGAAAATGTTGCAATTAGTGAAGCTGTGATACAGATCGACTTCTCTGAGAACTACACATGCAAGGAGCAAAATGAAATTCAAGCTGCCCACTGGAATAATACACAAATCTCAATATTTACTGCTATTACCTGGTATAGGAAAGAAGATATTGGTGAAATTCAGAAACAATCTTTTGCTTTGGTGTCTGATTATGTATCACATGACAAATATGCAGTTGATATTTGCTTAAGGAATATATTTTCGGAAATATTGGATATTGTTCCAAATCTTGAACTTGTAAAAGTGTTTTCTGATGGAGCTGCTAGTCATTTTAAGCAAAAATACACATTGAGTCATGTGACATATCTTTGGAATCCAAATTGAATGAATGGCACTTCTTCGAATCCTATCATGGAAAGGGGGCAGTAGATGCGATTGGAGGACAAGTGAATAGGATGGCCTGGACAGCTGTGAAAGCAGGAAGCAGGGTTCAGAGAATTTGTTAATACTGTTAGAAAGAAAACCAAAATATGTGTTCTTGAGGTTTCTCTGCCTGCAATTGAAGAAGCAAAAGAATCTCTCGACAAAAGATTTGAACATACTTCACCTATACAGGTGACTTTTCAGCGGGTTCATTATGTGAAAGTATTAGGTTTAAATATTGTGGAATATGCTTTTCTTTCATGTGCGGAAAGCGTCAGAATGATGCACAGCTTTCGGAAATAAAAAGTGTACTGATATGCAAGTGTACTACAAGGCTACTGCATTTAGCGTTCCTGCACTATAAGGAGTCCAAACCAGTAACTAGTGTGTTACAGGTATGTGCTGTGTGCTCTCATGTGTCTTTGTTATGGTTTTGAGTCAGCTTTTTATACTTGCAATGACGTAAATGTGATAAGAAATGAGAGCTGTCAACATCTGTTTATTCTGTTTATGTTGCAGACATTAATGCTTCTCTAAAGGCTATGATTATTGTCACAATTACACACCTGTATGTATTACATGTATGTAACTTATAATACGTATCACTATGATTTACCATATGTTATACCATGTAAAACAAATACAAGGTATTACAATTTTCGCAAATGTCAGTCACAAACTCATGTCAGTTAGTCACGCTGACCTTTTGAATAAATATCTCCAGATGAGAATAACATGCCACACCTTCTTTCAGGTCATTTGAAAGCTTAGAAGTTCCTCTCTCAAGTGATTTTTCAGAACAAATCAAATACGAAAACTTTCAGAGAAAACGGAGGACAAACGTTTGAAGTTGGACCTGCAGTTGACAAAAATATCAGTCATGAAAAGTTTAGCGCTCATTATTAAATAATTGTTTCACTTTTTTAAGGTTTTTATATTTCCTATCACAACCGCCAATGTATTCTCTGTCATCGTATGTCGTTAAAACAACATTTTTACACCTATATTGACCATTAGACAGACATTTTAAGAAGAAAATGTAGTGTGAATGTCAGTCACACGCGGAATTGCTCTATATGTTTATTCCACGATATATGTAATGAAAAATCAGTCATTTTATTATTATCTTCTGTCATGATTCCAACATATTCTTATTATTAACATCCAGACCTTGTAGACCCTTTTTAGTATTTAAACAATTTAAAATTTGAAATTAAAAGCTGTGAAGTACATTAATAGATCCCCTTTCCCTTTCAATAAAATAGCTTTATACTTACAAATTTTCAGCACTTTGGCTTTAATTGTTTAAACATGCAGTAATTTTTTTTTCATTTATATGCTGCCTTTAAGTCTAAGGTCAAATTACCGGCTTTTGAACTTTGGAACAGTTGCTCATCAGCAATGATTTCAGTTATTTTACAGTGGTGTTAACATTTGATTGGTTGTTACGAGGGGTGTCTCAAAAGTAAGTTACACTATTTTTTTAAATCTGAGCGGTAGCAGGGAAGGTCTGAGTCACAGGGAACCTTGGTCTGAGAGTAGCAGCAGCACGTAAAATTCCTAGACACTTACCTTTACCGCTTGGACATTAAAACAGCAGTAGCAATGGAGACTTCACTTGCTCCTACTGCCGAATGCAAAGTTTGTGCTGTAATCTGTTTGATGATGGCAAAAAATAAATGTGCAACTGAAATTCGTGTGTTATGCAGTGTGTACAGTAAGGACATTATGCTGAGACCAATGGGTTCTCATTGGCATCAATCATCCTATCCAACACTTTATTCACATCAATCATTGGCCCACCGCTTTCTCTTTCCAGTTCCAAATATTCCCTTAAAGCATTAAAGCACATGCCATCTCACAAGCTTGACAGCAAATTGCTGTACCTTGACCAAGCTTACCATACTCTTTCTTTGGAAAATGTGTTCATGGCCTTCCTGTACATTTATACCTGAGATCAGACTGTCACACAGACATTGCAGCAGAAACTTAGAAATCTAAAATTATGGCTTTGAGAATGAGTTGGAGACAACTTGAAACCCAGGGTCAGCAAAAGAATATAACAACATTACTAAGATAAGTGAAGTTTTTAGTTTCTAATTTGTTCTTACTTTAGAATCTTGTTGCTTCACTTTTAATAGCTTCAATTTTTCCTTATTTAAGTATCACAGTTTACAGTTCATTGATTTTATGTTAAAAAAAATCTAAATATTTACCACTATACCTGTCGTTCACTATAGTAAAACTGCATGTTTAATAATTGGAAAATTAAGCTCTTTACCAACTTTATGCTTTAACTTAATATCGCAGCAGTGCAAAAGGAACAAAACACTGTCACGTGTCTAAGACGCGACAACAGTATCGGCACAGTGTTTGGAGAGGGTTAAATAGGCGACTGCATGACCATGAAGGCTATTGGCTATTTCAGGGTTAAACCTGGTTGTCGTGGCAACAGATCCATACACCACCCAGAACGCATGCTGAGCAAGCTGTCAGAACTACAATTCAAGCATAGTCTTCAGGTTGATTACAGAACATGATTGTCTGGCAAAACATTTGAACAGAATTGGGATATATTCTTCATTACTCTGTCCTCTATGTAATCTGCAAGAAGAAATGGACCGAGACCACCTTCAAATATGCCCAGCCACTTCTAGTGCCCCATCCATCAGTGAACAATATTGGAGAGCAAGAGGATTAATGACTTCATTGTCATAAATCCAGCATTAGCTAACAACAGTTGACAAGGACTAGCCTGGCAGTTGATAGACAGCTGATTCACTCACCTGCAAATGTGGCTAGCACAATCTCGTCCAATCGACTAATCGTTGCTTGATGTGTTTGTAACACGACTGGACAAGGCAGCAGGTAAATGAATCATGAAGCTGTCAAGTGCCAGGTTGGTTCTCGCTGTCTTTAATTCTTACATTTGAATTCAGTCTGCCAAGATTTATGAACATTGTTTCTTTCATTGGTACAGGCATAAATTTAACATAAAATAAAAACTGACTAAATGTTTTTCATTTTTTAAAAAACTATGTATTTAATAACTTCTACTAACTACAGAGTTCCTTATATCAGCTACTTTATACAATAGTCATTCATTACTTTTATTTAGAATTGTTACGCTTCACAACATATTCATCAACAGCTGCAAGGGAAGTTGGACCTCGCAGCTGCTCATATTGTTCCAAGTGTGCTGATTTAAAAAAATAAGTGAAATTTAGAAATACAAGTTGGCAAGAAATTGTAATGAGAAATAAAATACAACAGAAGGTATTGTCAATTGTTCTACACAAGTTAACATTACTGGAAGATGAAAATCACTACAAATTGGCATACAAATGTACATTTCAACATACGTATTCTTCTGTCCCAAAAATCTCAGCTAGTAAAACAAAACACTATTGAATTCGACATAGCATTAGTCATATAAGTACATCAAGGAAATAATATGGCAACTGAGCTGTACATTTAAAATAATCACATTTTATGTGAACACTATTACAAACAAATAAACCTAATAACATTCTTTCAACAATAGTTGCAACTTGACTTAATTAAATTAACTGGGTTTAACGTTCACAGGTATTTCTGTGTAACACATGAAAACATACGAACACATATTTCCTTTACACTTTATTGCTGATATTCAAAAATATTATTTAAGCTTTATTATTCAGTTTTGATTATATAGTATCTACTAATAAATATTTACTAATTCATTCTTTCAACCTCATAAATTACATGCACGCATGCAATGGAACTAGGCACACACTTTCATCGCTCATATGGTCCCACAACACTGCAAAATCTCAAAATATTATCACCTTTAATACTTCTAATGTTTAAAAGTTATTAAGGCTTAGGAAGCATTTGCACAGTCAAAAACAATTACCACACAGTGGCAAAAATGATCTCACTGTTTCTTGAAGCCTTTTAATATTGGATATATGTTGTCAAATGCTTCATAGATCTCTTGTCTTACTTTAGCACCTGAAACAATAAACATAATTAATTACTTACTAATAGCATCAGCAATTAAACTAAATTAATTTTCATGGCTATTTTTTTCATATGTTATATATAGGCTTAAGTTAGCAAGCAAGAATCAGACGAAAAAAGTGAACGACATAACTGGTATATGAAGCATGGATTTTGGGTTTACTGTGTTGCTACTCTAACCAACTGAACTAGCATAACAACATTCGTACAGTATTAAATTCACCAATGTTTTTCCAACAGGAAGATTGTCAAATTCATTTTTAAATAAGATACTCCAATGGAGACATACAATTGTGGGGCCAAATGAAAAGAGCATTGTATGAGAGGTAACATTAATACCCTCCACTTGCCAGGTAGCTGCTTACCAGGCAATTTTAAATTCAAGTTCTACCTTTCATACATTGCCCACACACAGCTTGTGTTTAAAAACACCAGCATTAAGTTTGTTGACATAAATAATAAGAGCATTATATATTTGCTAATTTACATAATTGACATATTCCCAGGAGAAAAGAGGTCCATGTCCATTTGTTGATCTAGGTTTAATGTCTCAATGCTTCTCGTTGTCCAAGCTGGTTTCAGACAACCACCCAGAAAGCATTTCTCAAACTTTGTTATAAATTTTGTGGACAATTTACTAGGCTTGTTAGCCAGTTCCTAAGTACCTAATATTTCAAATTAAGGCAGCAAAGTTCAGAGATCTTCAAAGCTTATTAAAATTTATCTCCAATATATTTATACTTTTATTGGACACTGAGAAGAGATAAGTAAAGATCCAATGTTGTTGTAGCCTATCTCTGCATATTTAATTCTACCCTAGCCTATACTGGCCTGTACTAGCCTATCTCTGCATATTTAATTCTACCTTAGCCTGTACTAGCCTATCTCTGCATATTTAATTCTACCCTAGCCTATACTAGCCTATCTCTGCATATTTAATTCTACCTTAGCCCATACTAGCCTATCTCTGCATATTTAATTCTACCCTAGCCTATACTAACCTATCTCTGCATATTTAATTCTACCTTAGCCCATACTAGCCTATCTCTGCATATTTAATTCTACCCTAGCCTATACTAGCCTATCTCTGGACATTTTATTTCTAGCTTAGCCTATACTAGCCTATCTCTGCATATTTAATTCTACCTTAGCCTATACTAGCCTATCTCTGCATATTTAATTCTACCTTAGCCCATACTAGCCTATCTCTGCACATTTAATTCTAGCTTAGCCTATCTCTGCACATTTAATTCTAGCTTAGCATATCTCTGCATATTTAATTCTAGCTTAGCCTATCTCTGACCATTTAATTCTAGCTTAGCATATCTCTGCATATTTAATTCTTCCTTAGCCTATACTAGCCTATCTCTGCACATTTTATTTCTACCTTAGCCTATACTAGCCTATCTCTGCATATTTTATTTCTACCTTAGCCTACACTAGCCTATCTCCGCACATTTTATTTCTACCTTAGCCTATACTAGCCTATCTCTGCACATTTTATTTCTACCTTAGCCTATACTAGCCTATCTCTGCATATTTTATTTCTACCTTAGCCTATCTCTGCACATTTTATTTCTAGCTTAGCCTATACTAGCCTACCTCTGCACATTTTATTTCTACCTTAGCCTATACTAGCCTATCTCTGCATATTTTATTTCTACCTTAGCCTATACTAGCCTATCTCTGCACATTTTATTTCTAGCTTAGCCTATACTAGCCTATCTCTGCACATTTTATTTCTACCTTAGCCTATACTAGCCTATCTCTGCATATTTTATTTCTACCTTAGCCTATCTCTGCACATTTTATTTCTAACTTAGCCTATACTAGCCTATCTCTGCATATTTAATTTCTACCTTAGCCTATCTCTGCACATTTTATTTCTAGCTTAGCCTATATCTGCACATTTTATTTCTACCTTAGCCTATATCTGCACATTTTATTTCTACCTTAGCCTATACTAGCCTATCTCTGCATATTTTATTTCTACCTTAGCCTATCTCTGCACATTTTATTTCTAGCTTAGCCTATATCTGCACATTTTATTTCTACCTTAGCCTATACTAGTCTATCTCTGCACATTTTATTTCTACCCTAGCCTACACTAGCCTATCTCTCCACATTTTATTTCTACCTTAGCCTATACTAGCCTATCTCTGCACATTTTATTTCTAGCTTAGCCTATATCTGCACATTTTATTTCTACCTTGGCTTATATCTGCACATTTTATTTCTACCTTAGCCTATACTAGTCTATCTCTGCACATTTTATTTCTACCTTAGCCTATACTAGCCTATCTCTGCACATTTTATTTCTACCTTAGCCTATACTAGCCTATCTCTGCACATTTTATTTCTACCTTAGCCTATACTAGCCTATCTCTGCATATTTTATTTCTACCTTAGCCTATCTCTGCACATTATATTTCTAGCTTAGCCTATATCTGCACATTTTATTTCTACCCTAGCCTACACTAGCCTATCTCTCCACATTTTATTTCTACCTTAGCCTATACTAGCCTATATCTGCACATTTTATTTCTACCTTAACCTATACTAGCCTATCTCTGCACATTTTATTTCTACCTTAGCCTATACTAGCCTATCTCTGCACATTTTATTTCTACCTTAGCCTATACTAGCCTATCTCTCCACATTTTATTTCTACCTTAGCCTATACTAGCCTATCTCTGCACATTTTATTTCTACCCTAGCCTACACTAGCCTATCTCTCCACATTTTATTTCTACCTTAGCCTATACTAGCCTATCTCTGCACATTTTATTTCTACACTAGCCTATCTCTCCACATTTTATTTCTACCTTAGCCTATACTAGCCTATCTCTGCACATTTTATTTCTACCTTAGCCTATACTAGCCTATCTCTGCACATTTTATTTCTACCTTAGCCTATACTAGCCTATCTCTCCACATTTTATTTCTACCTTAGCCTATACTAGCCTATCTCTGCACATTTTATTTCCACCTTAGCCTACACTAGCCTATCTCTCCACATTTTATTTCTACCTTAGCCTATACTAGCCTATCTCTGCACATTTTATTTCTACCTTAGCCTATACTAGCCTATCTCTGCACATTTTATTTGTACCTTAGCCTATACTAGCCTATCTCTGCACATTTTATTTCTACCTTAGCCTACACTAGCCTATCTCTCCACATTTTATTTCTACCTTAGCCTATACTAGCCTATCTCTGCACATTTTATTTCTAGCTTAGCCTATACTAGCCTATATCTGCACATTTTATTTCTACCTTAGCCTATACTAGCCTATCTCTCCACATTTTATTTCTACCTTAGCCTATACTAGCCTATCTCTGCACATTTTATTTCTACCCTAGCCTACACTAGCCTATCTCTCCACATTTTATTTCTACCTTAGCCTATACTAGCCTATCTCTGCACATTTTATTTCTACACTAGCCTATCTCTCCACATTTTATTTCTACCTTAGCCTATACTAGCCTATCTCTGCACATTTTATTTCTACCTTAGCCTATACTAGCCTATCTCTGCACATTTTATTTCTACCTTAGCCTATACTAGCCTATCTCTCCACATTTTATTTCTACCTTAGCCTATACTAGCCTATCTCTGCACATTTTATTTCCACCTTAGCCTACACTAGCCTATCTCTCCACATTTTATTTCTACCTTAGCCTATACTAGCCTATCTCTGCACATTTTATTTCTACCTTAGCCTATACTAGCCTATCTCTGCACATTTTATTTGTACCTTAGCCTATACTAGCCTATCTCTGCACATTTTATTTCTACCTTAGCCTACACTAGCCTATCTCTCCACATTTTATTTCTACCTTAGCCTATACTAGCCTATCTCTGCACATTTTATTTCTAGCTTAGCCTATACTAGCCTATATCTGCACATTTTATTTCTAGCTTAGCCTATACTAGCCTATCTCTGCACATTTTATTTCTACCTTAGCCTACACTAGCCTATCTCTCCACATTTTATTTCTACCTTAGCCTATACTAGCCTATATCTGCACATTTTATTTCTACCTTAGCCTATATCTGCACATTTTATTTCTACCTTAGCCTATACTAGCCTATCTCTGCACATTTTATTTCTACCTTAGCCTATACTAGCCTATCTCTGCACATTTTATTTCTACCTTAGCCTATACTAGTCTATCTCTGCACATTTTATTTCTACCCTAGCCTATCTCTCCACATTTTATTTCTACCTTAGCCTATACTAGCCTATCTCTGCACATTTTATTTCTACCTTAGCCTATACTAGCCTATCTCTGCACATTTTATTTCTAGCTTAGCCTATATCTGCACATTTTATTTCTACCCTAGCCTATCTCTCCACATTTTATTTCTACCTTAGCCTATACTAGCCTATCTCTGCACATTTTATTTCTACCTTAGCCTATACTAGCCTATCTCTGCACATTTTATTTCTACCCTAGCCTATTCTAGCCTATCTCTGCATATTTTATTTCTACCTTAGCCTATACTAGCCTATCTCTGCATATTTTATTTCTACCTTAGCCTATACTAGCCTATCTCTGCATATTTAATTCTACCTTAGCCTATACTAGCCTATCTCTGCATATTTAATTCGGCCTCAAGGGTCTCCATCTAGGGGATATGTGAATAGCGACCACAAGGTACCCAAGCTGAGCAGAACATTACTTCCACTTATTGGTGTTTTGCTCTTCACTGTAACTTTTCTATCTGACCTTACCTTGGTTATCTCTTGTTCTCTTCCGACCCCGATGCTATTAGGGTTCCCAAGGGCTAGGGAGTCTTTATTTCTCCAACCTCGCCATTTCTTTAAAATATTATCCCCTAACATGCTGACTTGTCATGGCATGTAATACGTCCTCTGATTGGTAATCAGAGGATATGGTCGGTGAATTTATTTTGATAAGTCTCCCGGTCAGGTTGGTGAGATCCGTAAACCAACGACAGGTGTGGTCCTCCAGACATTCTGGGGGTTGTGAGAGAGCGATGTGACCACCAAAACATAAAAATATGGTGCTCTCTAAAAAGCGGTTACATTTACTGCTATTGCTCTCTTCAATATCAAATTATGAAAAGATCCAATGTAACTGGTAAACATTGATGAGTTTTGAGTAAGCGTAGGCTTTCATGGCCGAAGTTGATTTCTAGAAGAAACTTACAGGCTGATTTGCCGTGGTCTGCTGGAGTAACTGGGTCCAGATGTTCCGTCCACAACTGTGGTGGACATCATCAGTGACATGGGCGAAGTCTTCAGGGTGAAGGTTCAAATGCATCTGAAGTGTTAACGGTTGGGGATGCAGTATTTATGTAGAGAGGGGTCTTCTCTGGCTCTGGGCTTGCTGAGGCAGTTATGGCAGGTGGGAGGGGCCTAGCTACTTCCTGGTGCTACTAGTTCCTGATTGGTTCACACTTCACTGTCTGTATTGTCATTTAATATCATCAATGATGGGATATCAAGTTCTGTTGAGCTTAAGGGCTCCTTCCTTCCACCATCACCACCAACACCACTAATAATAATAATAATTTATTCACCATTTAGTAGCTACAAAAGTTACAATAGGCTTCGTCAAAAAAGATGCAGATAAGTGAAGCTGTTATAATAATAAATATTTGTTACATTTCTTGAAACACTGCAATTTATAGCTCATATCAAGGAAAGAAGTTGTTCATGTTTGGTGGGCACAATGCCATCACTGGTATCCATATACAATTGAACTTCAATTTTTCTCATTAATGCTGGCATGTTTATATACCTCAATTGCTTCTCTATGAAGTGTAGCATAATAAATTTCATGGGTATAACATTCTTCCAGTTGCCATCAAGAAATGTACAGATAATAAATTTAAATCAATACTGAAATTTTTTAATTGACAAAGCTTATTATAGTGTGGATGAATTTATTAATTCTAATTAGCATTTTATTTATATCCTACAACCTGTACAGCTCCGTAATCATATGACTTTGTTCTTTTGTTTATTCTACACTGTAACAAATAAATAGTGTCACCACACCCGCCGCATCTGATTGCCTACACTGGGGAGGGGGGACCCAGCCAGTCGCCTGCCTGGCCTAATGACCTGCCACCGACAACAATAGGAGCGTACGAGACAATAGCTATTACATGGCGGTGCGGTTTCTGGACCGTTCCGCCACAGGCCGCTGACAACAATAGGAGCATACGAGACAATAGCTATTACATGCCGGTGCGGTTTCTGGACTGTTCCGCCACAGGCACTCCCGAATATTCTACCTCCAGAACTTTCCCTCTGTCTAAGGACCTATATAAGTCGCTGCCAAGCACCGGGGCAGTAGGAAAAAAGACGTATGCAAAGCGTTGAGGAGTCGTGCCAACGAGCAGTTCAATCTGACAGTTCTTATTTGTGATTCAGCAGTTGTTCTGTTGCTCTGAGCTTGGACAAAAGTAATCTGAGTGTAACGTTAGCACTACGCTAACTGACTAAAAGGCAATAAAGTGTGAATAGCAGTAACTGGTGTTTTCTTCATTTGTTACAATATTTTGTTACTGATAATGTTTAATACCTTCATAGATGATATGAAGATCAAAGTTGACAGAAGTTTTATGTCTGTGCAAGACACTGTTATATGTGTCTTGAAAGCGCATTCAGTTGTGCTAGTGTAAACAGAACCACATGAACAAGGTGTTCTGTAGCTCTGGGATATACAGCTTTTCATGGTTACATTTCCCGCAATTTACTTATCTCTACCATTATTCCTCTGGTCCCTTGAAAAGTATAAAAGACTGGTAATACTGTGATGAATAAAAACTGAATAAGCAGCAGAGAAAATAAAAGTATATCAAATCCAGTGAGCTTTGGAAACCACGTACCTGTGAGGACGACCTTTCCAGAAACAAAAATGAGCAACACTATTCTTGGCTTAACCATCCGATAAATCAGACCTGGGAATAATTCTGGCTCATAGCTGAAACAAAGACAAAATTAACACCTTTCACAATAGCACAGATACTAAAATTCAAATTTATTCACCATTAATAAACAAAGTATACACTCGCGATATGACTGGTAAGTTAAAGCAACATTAAATAAATAAATTAAGGTAGACTGTGTTGTTGGATCACAACTAAAATAGAAAAATGAGTCGATTAATAACACTAAACACTCACTTTTTAAATTTCTCAGAACATGTTTCAGAGGCTATCAACTGGACATTGACTGTTTAGTGTTCTTAATCAACCCATTTTTCTAATTTAAAGTATACATAGTTTCACCAGATTGCATTAACACAAAATTATCCTTATGTCAATTTAACTACAATATTTATAAATTTAAATACATAATGCAGCATAAATTATGTGCCCAGGAAATTTAATAGGATGATTCATATTGATATTTATATTTACCACCAAAAATGTGTCAATTCTCATTTTGTGAATATAATGTTTTATTCTTGTAAAATATATTATTGTGTCAGAAACTGTTCAGTATATGGAACATAACCAGCATCGACTATGAGTGAAAATCATGAAAAAAGACAAACGAGAGAGAATGGTTGGTAACCAAGAAGAATAGAGAACCTTTTCTTTGTAAACAGTACATACATCAGGCTGTGAAGGCATATTATTTCGTGCAAGTAATAGCAATGACTTCTGCACATACATGTTTGTGCAACTTCCCCCATCACCAGCCTTTCAGGTGAAGAGTTGCCACTGCGCATCTAGGGAAATTGTTCTAGTCTTGCCTCATGACTTATAGCAACAGAAATTAAAAATTCAATGCCATGGCCAGGATTTGAACAAATCATTGCAATGGTAGCTCAGTAGTAAAGAGTAGCTGCACATAGACCAGAAGATCCATGGTTCAAATCCCAGCTATGGTACTGAATTTTTCATTTCTGATTCTACAGTTATTGGCAGCTAACTTGGCAGGTGAGGCAGAATGCACAGTGGCATTTACTGATTACGTCAACCATGTCCACACTGAGTAGTGTGTTGTTGACTCTAGTACAGAGAGGGCTGTGTTCACCTTTTAAACATTAAAGATGTATTTTTGATAGTGTAGTTGTAGTATGTGTTAAAATTGATAGCTAAACACATAGTACTTAGTATAAGTAATGGAAGAACAGAAAAAAAAGCAGCCGACTTTACACAAGCAGGCCAGGGATATAGTGCACAAGGTGCATTCCTTCTTTAAGAGAGTCTGCTAGCGGGCCTTTAAGCAGCATTGTCAAATGTGGTGAACACACAGCTGAGGCTTGTGGCATAGGTCTTAGAACTGCTCAACGGATTGTTTGAGAGGGCAGTTTATTTATCAGATCCCGCATTTCACTCCATTGGCAAAAATAGGCAACAGCAGAAATCTGCAATTGGAATGGACAAACTTGACTTTAGTATGCTCCGTCAAAGTTTTAGATTTTTATGACACAGGGGAATTTTCTATAGCGAGAAAGCTAATACCAGAAAGGAATGTGGCAAGAGGATATAAGAGAAATGATGTTAAGAATTTTGAGGTCTCTGCAATTTAAATTTGCTGTTAACCAAGGGTAACATTACTACGTAATTTACCATTTTTACGCCTTCTTCCCCCAAAATTCTGGTTTGAACAGTCATAGATGGCACCATAAGTATAATTTAGTGATGTTGCCTACTCACATTACAATGTTTTATTATTCAATATAAAACTAAAGTACATAAAATGTGCAAATTGGCCGTGCAGTTATTTAAAGAAAGTCAATATCGACATAGCAACAAACAGAAGCTTACAACATAATTGCGAAGGAGGTATTACATAATTTGTAGAAGACGAATATGCAACTATTTTAAACATCATGAGCTAGAGCACATTATATAACTCTTTATGTCATTTTCAGTGAATAATTGCTACCTATGATTTGATATTTTATAGGAATAAATCATAAATGCTATTGTCTTTTAATAACTGCATTTTGTTATATGATTATCACATTTCTATCTGTGTAACTAACGTAAACATTTACTGTAAGAAACTAGAAGCAAATAAGATTTAAGATGAGGGAAATATAATGAACACACTTTGTACATGCAGGCATTATAATACTTTGACTGGCACACATGGAATTACGGTATAATACACTGTTTCACTGGTTTCCTTTAACTGTTGAAGGCTAGTTGTTAGCTGTAGCACAAGAAACTTGTGCCACATGCTCTGTCTCTGTCTATGAACGAGCAACCGCCAAGTTAGCTGCTGGTCACTATAACTTATAAAGATTATCTATACACTTTGTGT
The DNA here is from genome assembly GCA_030765045.1 of Tenodera sinensis. Lineage (NCBI taxonomy): Eukaryota > Metazoa > Arthropoda > Insecta > Mantodea > Mantidae > Tenodera > Tenodera sinensis. The sequence continues at coordinate 114,994,324 of CM060968.1, forward strand.
ATGTTAGAACAATCAATTATTGATTGGCCAGACATGTGGAAATGTTTATGTAGCACATTCCTTAGTTAGCATTCTCATCATCTCAGAATTTTATGTGATTTGATTCCCTTGTGATGACCCAAACAATACTTTGAATTCTGTTTGTTCACAGAATTTTATTTTCATGATTGGTAGTCATACTATTCTGGTATTAACACACAAAGCAACTTACCTGCTAAATTGTCCATGAGTTAATACAAGACCTTCTAACCGAATTGGGAATTTCACATCACAACTTCCAACCATATTTTGAATTTTGAAATCAAGAAACTTTGCCTGTAAAAGAGAATATATTGTAATAAAACTACTGTTAAAGCTCTTTAAAAGAACTTATGGAAATTTTCCAAAATTCTTCTTGTGTAAATTGCATGTATGCCATATTGCTGCACATCTTATATGTTCATGCAACTAGAATACATAACATTTTAAAAAGAGTAAATGTATGAGTTTTTATGACTGAATTGTAGAAAGAAGTATCTTCCGGGCTGTTATGCCGTGGTCTGCTGGAGATCTGTCTTCCAGACGTTTCGTTTACAACTACGGTAAACATCCTCAGTGGCGTTGTCGAAGTCTCCTCGTGGAAGGTATCACTGCGAAGGTATCATCAGTCGCAGTGATACCTTCCACGAGGAGACTTCGACAATGCCACTGAGGATGTTTACCATAGTTGTAAACGAAACGTCTGGAAGACAGATCTCCAGCAGACCACGGCATAACAGCCCAGAAGATACTTCTTTCTACAATTTGGACGCCGGCCGTGAAAGCCTACGTAGTTTTATGACTGAATTCATAGGTAATTTCATGTAATATTTTTTCTTAGTAAATTCTTCATAGACCACAGAACGTCTCCAATTATTGGTAAACAAATGCAAGTACTTGCCTGTTTCTGCTTCAGATGCAAGTATTACAAGGAAACTCAATAAAATTCTCTTCCATTGGTTCCTTTAGGCAATATGAAGGATAAACAAGAAAGGGGTGGCAAAAAAATGAGATATAATCAAATGAACAGCAGAAATATTTCTGAGAACTGATTGAGGAGGGAAAAAAGACTAAATTAGAAAATAAGAGAAATAGAAAAAGTAGAAATAACAAATGTCAAACTGGACAGACAATTCACAATGCAAGAGGTCTACTGACAAAGAGCACAAAAGAAGAAAAGGCGGTAGACCTTGTGAAATATCAGGAAACTTCTGGAAACTATATGAGTAATGACAAAGGTACTAAACAAAAGAAATTAATGTGAATACATTGCAGAAAGCTGGAAAATAAGCATGATAGTACCTATGTACAAGGAGCAAATAGATGAGAAAATTACAGGGAAATAAGTCTGTTATGTATCCTAGGAAAAATATGCACAGAAATATTAGTACAAAGACTAAAAAAATAGGTAGAACAAGAAAGGAAATTGCCTGAATTTCAAGCTGGTTTCAGGAAAGACAAGTAAACAATACATATTCAAACTTACATATAAAAAGGCTGTCAAAGAAGTCTCTAACCCCAAGGATATAAAAGATGATTATATTTTTAAACAGCTTACTTACCATCCTAGGGCTAATAACAAATTTACAAAGTGTTTAAAGAACATGGAATGACTGTGGCTCTTCAAAATAAATATAAAGTAAAAAATTTGCTAAATTTTTCTAAAAAGGATAACACTCCAAATTATTAAAAAAAAAATGGCATCAATTTAGCTGTTTGAATTGTAAGAGGGTTTACATTAGTAAAACTAAATGTCATTTGGAAACCAGAATAAAAGAACATTTTAGAAATATTACATATGAACATATTGATAAATCACTCTGATGATTTTACTCCGATGATGTGCAGATCATTTTTGGCATTTAATCATGAAACAAATCCAGAGATTAAATATGTCATTTAATGTCCATAACAATGGCGACCAAAATAAACAGCAGCAATGAAGATACAACAGCAAATCAAGAAGTCTTTGCCCCTATTTTTTCTGGTAAAATAAGATACACAGCTAACTAAACATGTAGATATTATTCCTTGTACCTTTCGCTAGTTTTCCACATAGTCCCCATGCCGGTTCAGACATTTCTCCCATTGCAACACTAATTTTGCAATGCCGTTGTGGTAGAAGTCGGCCATCTGACTACGGAACCACTGTCACATTGCTGTCTTGACTTTGTTGTCGCAAGTGAATTGCTGTGCTGCCAGGAACATCTTCAGCAGACCGGGAGAAATACGAACTGGTTTGAGAATTCAATGTCATTCTGGCAGGTTGTAGCTTAATGATTAGAGCACCTGCCTAGTAAGCAGAGGGCCTGTGGTTCAAATCCCAGCTGTGGCATGGAGTTTTTCAGTTCTGATTCTACCTCTCAAACCATTACAGTTTTAAAAACAAATAAAAAGAAAGTCAGGATGAGAACCATAAGCAGATTACTGTAAGAAAAGATGAGATGAGAACAGGAACAATGTTCCCAACCATAAGAGGCAGTGAAAAAAGAACATGAAATGTGTGGTGAGAAAGAAAAGTATAGCATGTTACACGACTGAATGTAAGTAGTTAGCATTACCCAGAAAGAAAAAAAAAAAGGGACAAAATAGAGGGAACAATTGTAGCTATGAAAAACGCTATGTCAGGAAAAGAAAAAATGACAGGTATAAATGAGTTTTTGCAGAAAACAAAAGAAAAATGAGCAAGGAAATAAGGAAAATAAGAAAAGAAGACAAGAGGGAAGGAAAGAGATAAGATAATGGGGAAGGTCTACAAGAGCTATCCCAGAGAGTGAAAGGTCTGGATGCCAAGTAAGCCAAGGTAGCAACAAGGCAGTCCATAATTTATACAAACTTTATATTTGATAAATGAAAAATAAAATTGTAAAAAGCTAACTAAAGAAAGTTGCATATATAAATTTATTCATTCATACTCACTGGAAAGCCAAGTTTCTGAATAATTCTGGCATATTTCCGTGCAGCTAATCGTGAATCTTCTTCACTTTTAGCTCCAGTACAAACCATTTTCCCAGAACTGAATATGAGAGCTGTGGTTCGAGGCTCTCGTATCCTCATTATCACTGCAGCAAAACGTTTTGGATTGTACTCCGCATTTCTAGCATGTAGCGCAATCTTTTTCAGATCCAATTTACAACCTAAGTTCACCGTAGACACTATATTCCTGTAATACAAACATTTGCTGTAGCCTATTAATGGACTTATATTATTTTTTTTGTATTTATATCCAGAGAAAAACTCAACAGTGTATTCATGAACGCTTTGTACAAAAACATTTAAACTTAAATGTGAACTAACAAAGTATTATAAGGTGTATTCTAAGTTCTTGTCCTGATTAAAAAAACATAGGATTTAAGAGAAAACTTTTTCTTTTCAACAGAGCAAACCAACCAATACATTTAATCGAATGATTTTCCAACTTTTTAATATCCTCAATAAAATAAGATTTGTCCATCTGTACAAAAACAATTATCTGCCTCAGCTTCAACTTCATCATTTGATGTGAATCTCTGTCCACTCAGCCATTTCTTCAAGTTCAGAAACAAACACCAAGCCACTAGAAGTCACATCCGACAAATATGGTGGATGTGAAAGCATTTGGAAGTTTTTTTAAATTTTAAGGCAACAATCCCAGACATGTGTGATGAAAGACATTTTCTTTTGAAAGGTATGGACTTTTAGCCTGAACAACATGCTTTAATTGGGATCAGGTCAGCATCTAATCAACTGAGCCATCCAGACTGACTCTAATCTGTAGGAGACATTATACATTTTTCCATTCTTCAATTGCTGATGAGTCGCATAAAAAAAGTCTAAATCTTTAACACCATATCCATGTTACATTATCAGGGCTCAGATCTTGAGGTGCTAAAAACCGGGAAGTATCTTTTGTGTGCTGAAAATGTCAAAAATATGTGCCAAAACAAATAAAATAAAGATCTGAATGGCTGAGCTAATATAAAAGTATGTGGTACTCGGCAAATAAAACAACACATTTGACACGAGACAGTTTAGGATAGCTAACTGGAATTTCTGGTACTGCCTTTTCCACATATGCTGCAGCATTAGTCAAAAATAACAAAATACTACCATATCATACACCATCTGGACACAATATCTGCATTGTTTCATTAAATATTCTGGCAATAGTCACAGCAGTCATGTCTCGGCAGGTCACCAGAAAAGATGACCGAAATTTCAGAATCACCCTTCAATATCCCTACAACAATGTTTCCATTTTTCAGAATCTGGAGTTTAATTTATGCTCATCCGTATTTTTTCATTAGCACAGATTATGCATATATATGTCACAGTTTCTTCGTAGCACTTGGGAAGGTAATGTTTTCATACAGTTGATTCCACTATTTGTATATTTCACCATAAATGTGTTACATTGAGATTGGTCTACTTTTGAAATGGGTATATGCGCTGAAACTAAAACTCTGCACAAATCCTTAACAATATACTAAAAATTTGGAAGCTTCTACTGAAGTACTTGGCACTGGATGATTAATAAAATATTGTTTTTAAAGTGTGAAATAGCTGCCTTATGTTTGTTCCCACATCAATATTGTGTTACTTGCAAACATTCATCTGCCATTGTAGCTTTACCACATGGTTGACAATATAGAATTTTAACATCGCAACTGAAAATATTAAATTTTACAGCATATTGTTGCACATGGTAACTTGCACTAGTTTTCACTCAGCGCATGTTTAGTCCACTCAAAGTGAACTCAAAACTGTCCATATGTTACTTCCTAACACCACAACCCTACTTAGAAGATTTTATAAACTTTGCAAATTTGAAAATGACTAATCGACTACACAGTTTGATGAACACCTACAAGTGCTGGCAGGCTATAAGCAACAACAGAAGTTTAATCAAACACATAACAGTGAAGGAATTCCATATTATCTTGTGGTGTCATGTAGCTTGAGATTTTCCTACTGAGAGGGTACTAGAGCTGACATATCAGTTCCTCCAATAATGAACACAAATTGCAACATTTGGCCTCTGTAATTAGACTTAAGAAGTTGGATGGTGATTTACGAGGGCCGTTCAGAAAGTAACCTCCGATCGGTCACAGTGCGGGTAGTGGGGGGAGTAGCGACGCCATCTGTGCATTCACGCACTCAGAAGGTCAGTCGGCATCAAGCCGTGGTCGAGTGAACGTCGTACCTGCGCTAGTTTAGTGTTTGTGGTCGTTTGAAATGTGTGCTGCAATAGAAAACCCCGCCAAATGTGAAGTGTGTGCTGTTATAAGGTTTTTTACAGCCAAAGGATATTCTGCAGCAGCTATTCATCGTGAGCTTTGTGCCGTGTACGGACCAAGAGTTATGAGTGAAAGAGTGGTCCGCGAATGGGTACGTTTATTTAAAAGTGGACGAGAAAACGTTCATGATGAAGAGAGGAGTGGTAGACCATCATTGGTGACGGACGAACTCGTTCAGACAGTTGATGCAAAAGTTCGTGAAAACCGACGTTTCACAATGTCGGAGTTGTCTACTGATTTTCCACAGATTTCTAAGACTCTCTTGTATGAGATAGTGACAGCAAGAGTGGGTTACCGTAAGTTCTGTGCACGATGGGTGCCCAAAATTCTTACCGACCACCACAAAACTCAAAGAATGGCCTCTGCATTAGACTTTCTGTCACGTTATGAGGATGAAGGTGAACCATTGTTAAAAAGAATCGTGACTGGGGACGAAACCTGGATTAAGTACGTGAACCCTGAGACAAAAGAACAATCAAAGATGTGGGCACATTCAAATTCGCCTACCAAACCAATAAAAGCCCGGCAAGATTTTTCTGCCCGAAAATTGATGGCAACGGTGTTTTGGGATGCAAAAGGGGTGTTGTTCGTTGAATTCATGGAACGTGGGACGACCATTAATCAAGACGTGTACTGTGAAACACTAAAAAAATTACGACGGGCTATACAGAACAAACGCCGTGGTATGCTGACTTCCGGTATCGTTTTTTTTGCACGATAACGCCCGTCCTCACTCTGCTCGCAGAACAACAGCCCTTCTTGAGTCCTTCAAGTGGGACGTTGTCAACCATCCACCTTACAGCCCAGATCTGGCGCCAAGCGATTATCACCTCTTCATGCATATGAAGAAATGGCTCGGGTCCCAGCGGTTTGATGACGACGAAGAGCTCAAAGATGTGGTCACAGGCTGGCTCCAGGCACAAGCGGGTGATTTTTATGCAGAAGGAATTTCAAAGCTTGTGAACAGATACGATAAGTGCCTCAATCGTTATGGAGACTATGTAGAAAAATAGTGCAAAGATGAAGTTGTAAGATGTATATATTAAAATATTTTTATTTAACTTGGTGAATTTTTTGCAATCAATCAGAGGCTACTTTCTGAACGGCCCTCGTATTAAAGATAATTTTGCTGCTGCTTTTATGTAACTTATCTAAATATGTGAAAATTATTTTAAAAAGTGGTTTCCTTTGAGCAATTTTTGTGTAAGTTATGTGAAAATATGAAAATATTTACATTAAAAAATCAGAAAATATGTGTTTTTATGTGCAATAAAACTTAAAACATTTGCTCCAGTGTGAATATCCAGAACATTAAAATCAGTTTCAAGTTCGTATTAGGATGCAAACAAAAGTATTTACCTAAAAATTCAAGCCTTACACATAATATTACTTATCCATTTAATTATCAATCACTATAAAAGATACTAAAAGAACGTATATTCTATAACATACTTACTGCAGCTGTGGTACTATTCCTGGATCAGCAGAGGAAGGTGTCATAGGAGTCATTGGTCCAGGAGTAGCTGGACCCAGGCTAGGTGGCGGCAGTATCTGACTTGAAGATCCAACCATTGGAGACATAAGATTTTGCTGAAACATAATCAAATTTGGTATATAATCAGAGGAAAGATTGTGTGTCTACCATAGATGGGGAGAACTGACACAATGTGTCATTTCCCCATAATCCTAGTTTTAATCCTGTGCACTCTGCTACACACCAGTTAGCAACCAAATCACATCCCCTGTTGTTATCTATACACCTCAGAGAACTGGTCAGTCCCTCAAATTGTGTCAGTGGTGGAATCGTGTCCCACAACAAGGTAAAAAGATACTTCAGAGCCAAATGGGAATATAAAGCAATTGTATCTCTACTTCTACACATGCCAAATAGATGGCATTAGAGTCGACCAGTCTACCTGCTTTCATTATCTGTTGACAGATAGCGGAGCATGTGCTATTACCATCTATTTTTCATTGTTACTATTCTTTTAGACTCGAGGTTATAATACTCCTGCAACCGCCACAAATTCTCATACAACAACAATTACAATGATAACAAGCACATTCCTTATCATAAGAGATGTTGGGAAAATTGTCCTTCGCTATCCACAGAGTTATGACATCTTCTCAGGGACTTTTCACTCACACTCGAGAGTTCAATATCCAAAATTGAGTGTTTCTCACCTGATGTTTTGTTTTAGTTCTTCCGTATTTTTTATGTGATCATGAGAGTTGGATAAATTTCTGTAATTGTTCCACTCTTAGGTCCCAACTTACCGCCAACAACTAAACTGCAATGCGCTAAAACTAAGCACATCACAAAATATAGTAACTTAAATATTGGTGATTATCTGTGACATTTCAAGATGTATGATAACCCTGGTAAAGACTACTTGAATGTAACGTGATAGCAGTATTATTCCTAAAACTCCAGAGTAAATATCGTTCTGCTGCATCATAAACAGGTGCCCATGTGGCATTTTTTTTTGTGTTAGTTGCAGCTGATACTGTAACAAAACGGTAATATTCAAAATCCTGTTGCTTTTCTATTAGCTTATTCTCCTCTAAATTTTACTACAAATGCACAATTTTCTTCTCATTGTTAACACAGTTTATAGTCTTCTCTGCTATTACAATCACAATCTTTACTATTTTGATACAATCACTCGATGACACATACATACTCGGTGACAGCCTGGCTAACTCACTCACGTAACTAACAACTAACTACGACTTACACTCTAAGTTAACTCTAACCTGACACAAAACTGCCCCGCTGTGTCTGTCCTATTTATACTGGAGCCAGCATAACGTGACCTCCTTCAAGTTCTTTCCATGCACATGTGTGCAATGATCTTTATTATGGTCAAGTACATACACAGCCGCACCCCGTATCCACCCGGCCTCCTCTCATCCATACATTGTTGAATGACTAAATGTCACAATACGAACACCAGTTTACTGTGGAGGGATCAAAATCTGAATATAAGGCTGAATGTAATATAGTGCTTAATACTCTTCTCTTGACGTAGCATGGTTCCATTTGTTATTCAGCATACTGTATTTGTTTATTTGCAGCCAAAGGAGACACTTTGTGGTGAGGGATCTACCAAGGAGTCAAAAGTCTGCCCCTAAAACCAGGGAGGGTGGTAACTGAATGCACACTCCTTCCATGGGGTTTTCCATTAGGGCAATACCTGATTTCCTAAAATGCCTCCCCTGCTGTTACACAGGGGATGGAAGTATGTACACCACTTATGTGCATCAACCCATCCAGGAAGACTACCAAAAAACCTTGGTAGGGCCACCAGATGCCTAGCTTGCTGGCTACTAGCTCTGCAGGTTAGTACCTGAGAATATTGAGGCATCTCATAACCCTGCCTTGACAAGTCAAGATGTACTCAATCTCCCATGGGTATCGGGAAACACTACCCTGCCGAGACCAACCCAAAGGGGCTCAGATGTTCACCCGAAGTACTTCTACTAATGTCAGAAGTACTACAAGTGCTAGGAACCAAAACCCCTTCCCTACAAAAAGCCAAAGGAGACACTATGCATGCTCTGCCTAACGGATATGCAGGGTATGTATGATAACAGTGCCAGCAATCCATGCACATTGCTAAATATTCCAAATAGTACATAATTATGTTTCATCACAAAATAACAGATATTAGAGTAAAAGAGAAGTCTGATTTTACACACTAGGTTCCCTTGCATTATGTAAAAATTGGTATGCAGCAAATGCATCAGAATAATATGACCTACATTTTTAGAACAAACAATAAATTCAGGAGACATAAGAATGACTTATTCACATCATTTTGTGAATGGCTGATCAACGTTGAATGCCAGTCTGAAATTTGTTTACTGCACTTTGCTACTGCTCATATAGCTGAATCATTAAATTTAATTCAGGAAATTTTTAATAATAGGCTAATTTTTAAATAATTATGGCCTTCAAGACCCTGACTTAACTATGTCTAATTTTCATCTATGGGGGAACTTGAAAAACAGTCAACATGTCCCATTCATTGGAAGAACTAAAAGAAAACATCTGGAAAGAAATTCATTCAATTCCAAATACTGAGCTCAGGAGTGGGAATGAAAATTTCCTTGGAACATGGCAGAAATATGCAGATGAGGCATTTACACTGATATAACTGTTCCAGCAGGAGTCTGAAGTGTAGTGTCCGGCAGGTGAGCAGCTGTATGGTGGCCACACTATGAAAAAAAGTCACTGTATCTATCTTCTGCATATAATTATTACAAAACATGTTGACTAAACTGCTGTATCCAGCTCAACCAAAACAAATCTTAAGAAAGAGATGAATTCAATGGTTAAGATTGCAAATGTGCTAAAGTCAATTTTCCTTCACAAATATGTATTACTTGATAAAGCCATAAGGCATATTAGAAAGAATGTGAAACTGCAGAGTTGTTTACATGAGCTTATTGCACATACATGGCAAGACAGTGTATGTACACTCTGTTCAGATACAATCATGTGTTCAGGACAGCAACATCTCATATATCGGCAGGCACGAGAGATAATTTTTTGTGTTTTATCACTAAATATACGCCAAGATATTATTTTGCACTTCTAATAAACAAGATAACAAGCGTTCTAAAATAAGAACAAATTAGAAACTAAAAACTTCACTTATCTTAGTAATGCTGCAAGTTCTTTTTGGACAAACTGACTTGAGTTTCAAGTTGTCACCAACTCATTCTCAAAGCTATACAAACAAATTTATTACCAAAGCTACAATCTTTCATTTTTTTTCTGAAAACAAAAAACAATTTTCCTTATTTAAGATAACAAGCGATTACTGTGCTCAACAACCAAGGTCAATATGCTTCGAAGCTTTGCCAGGTAGTGCGTTAGGGAATCCTGGATAGGTGCATAAATATCTATAAAAGTCTACAGTTACTATTTTAACAACATGATGTTGCCTCATTGTTGTCATAGGACCACCCACACAACATTTTAGAGAAGCTGCTTTGACAGCAGATACTACAGATTTTCCACATGGAAGGAATGGAATAGGGGCAAAAGGGAGGTAGGAGCAGATACGAAAAGTGGTGTTGCCAACATACGAAAATGCAAAGAACTATGGCATATAGCGACATATGCAAGAAATGGCGGGGGTAATTCCACTATTGCACACATGGTCAATTGCCAATCATTCAAGAAACTGACTAGAGTAGATACCTTTGTTGAGAACAGTAAACGGAGCAGTCATAATGTGATGTTTTTCTGCCTGTACTGGTTACTGTTTTCACATCCATGTCAGTGCACTATTGCAGAGGAGTTACAATGTGGCGCTAAAACAATTACAAACTGGTCAATTTTCACTAGGTATGTGTGAACTGGATGGTGTGCAAGCAAAGGCAATTTGGAGCAGGAATGAAATATTAGGGAAACTGACAAATCCAAATTTAGGCACAGCAACTACAACAGTGGATGCCTTGTGTAAAGACACTGGATGTTTAGTGGTGAGGAGCGTGACAATAAAAGCCACTTGTTGAACGAAGGAATCAAGAAACTCTCCAGCAACTAATAAAGGATTGGATATTGTCAGAAACAATAATAACCAGTGACTGCTGGAAAGTCTACAATACTCTGGATCATGAGGGCTTTGTTCATCTCAAAGTTAACCATTTGCTCGAATATGTGGCAATTGCTAGAAGCAGAGTGCCTATATGCGCTTGAAAAACGAATGCAGTGGAAATTCTGCACTCACATCACCATTGAGCTATTTTTGGAGTGCCGAAGTTAGCGAGAGCTGGACAGGAGAGGAACGCTCCCATAATGCCTTCGGAGGGCTGCATTTCCTCCATTACTGTGGTTTCGTGAACTTTTTGCAGCTTGCATCACTGGTGGATTTTACAGATGCATGTCAATTATTGTTCGTAAAGTGTATTGTTACAAGCTGAGCAATAAAGGAGTGCAACAGAATGCTACACGTGTGCAAAAAGTGACATGAAGTATTTTAGCACATACTCAATCTTAACCGTTTTCAGCAGCAATCTGTGCATTAAAATTACATTTTAATTTTGTATCTGTCAACACTTATCTCTAAGTGTCATTAAATCAAGACAACCAGTTTTGTAGCTGATTGAATTACAAACTATCTGTTTATGTTTAAACGAATTGATGATCAACTTAATATGCTACCAATCTCATTAACCTGGAGATGATCAGCTTCATATTATAAGTGCTGCTGGATTTGCTAGCTCACACACCAGGACAATTAATTATATAATTTTAGGGGTTCCAAAAAGATACATACCGGTGTTTGGGGTTGCATTAGACTTTGCGGAGTTGCAAATCCAGGTGCATATGTGTGCATCGGCTTCTGGGTAGACAATACAGACATTTGCTGAAGACTTGGAGATGCTGATGAAACTGGAGGCATTTGCTGCTGTTGTTGCTGCTGCTGCTGTTGCTGCAGCTGTTGAGCATGGGGAAGAATTTGCTGGTCTTCTTCTGGTTGATGTAAAGGTGTCCCTATACTCGGGATGCTAAAACCGGGACTAGGCAGCATTTGATCCATTTTGAAAACCAATTCTTTTATTCCTTGTCACAAAAGAATGAACAAACAGGGAGTTATCCTCAGCAAAACAAACTTTGTAGCTTTTCAGTTCCTAACGAATATTTGCTTTCAAAACACATATTTCTGATAACCATTGTTAAATACTTTCCAAAACGCACTGCTAATCGTAGGATTTGCCATCTATTCTTAACTCATTATTAGCATTTCAACGGAATTGAAAATGGAAATGTTTCCAACAATTTCAAAATTATTCCTCCACCTACTTTCCCACCGTGCAACGACCTTTTAAATCGAAATTCAGCTCCGTAAGTTAACAAGAAATAATAAGTACAAATACGGTTGGTACCATGGTACCACACACAGAACACCAACCTATGACAATTATTTCTGGCAAGTGGAAATACCACGGTAATAGAAATAAAAATACAGATAGCCTGAATCTGTGACCTGAATGCAATCACCAAACAGAATAACTTGCAACGGAAACGAACAGAAAATTCCTATTTAATTTGTTTCACCTATCTTTCTTAATTTTAATGTTAAGTAATACTAGCATTGTGCTATAGCATTTTGCTATATAGGTATTGATTGCCCCTACAGTTTGGTACGCAAATGTTGGCACTCCTGTTTTTAAACAGGCTCTAAAAACATCGCTGATAATGTATATTTATTTATCACAGATTATTTAATATGCTATTTGCGTGATAGCAACGCTACTATAATAGGTGTTCAGAGTGTTCAGTAATAGACGTCAATATACGGTGTTCTGCATTCATTTAAGGGTTATTAAGCATTTTATTCTAGTTCTGTGTGTAAAGAAACGATTAAGAATTGTGTTAGGTAGCTAAATTCGGTGTCTTTGACAGCTATAAGCATAAAGAAAATAAATCAAGTGTACAGGACATCCTTTAAGCCCATGTGCTTTGTTTCAAGCTACGGGATTATGGTGCTATACAAAGTGCATTTCGTTCTTTGTGCGTGTACTTTTATTCCTTTTTCTTCATCTTGACTTTACTTCTCATTTATAATTTAATCATAGTGATTGGGTCAGGAGCCACCGATGAAGTGTTCCTCAGTGACGGGAGAGATCCCGTCCCACTTGCCAGCCGATGACCAAGTCTTTGTACTCTTATTCTTTTAATGATTTGGCTCCATACTTAGCAGAAAGGGTGACGTGGCCTCACTACACGCTTAGCATTATTGCTGATCGATCTCAATAAAAATTAAAAAAAAAAAAAAAAAAAAACTACACGCTTTGAAACTTGGCAAACTTCTCTTCGAGAAATATTCAGAATGTCACTAACTAAATTGCAAAAAGCTGGTAGGAATCGTTTCGAAGTGTATTTTGACAAGTTTTCAGATGCAAACGCATTTTTGGTATCCGGGTTCGACGCGGAGGCTAATATGCGTTTCTTAATTCCACTATCTCATATTCACACGTAATGTGGACACCGACATAACTGAACAGGAGATTGTGGACTTTGGAACTACCGAGACTAATGCCCCCACTCAACATGTTTACCGCTTCATACGTAAATTAGTAACCCCGCAGAGTGAAACTATACAATCCTACACAACCTTGTGTTGTTACTTTCCGCAGTCAAATTCTTCCACGTTCTTTTCACCTATATTACAGCTCTTTTAAGATTACTCCGTATGTCGGTCGACTTATGCAGTGTTTCAACTGTGCCAAATATCGGCATTCTGCTAAAGCTTGTCGCAGCAATACGGTCTCCTTTAAGTGTGCTGAATCTCATGCCACCTCATCTTGTTCATCGAACGACCTTCGCTGTGTACACTGCAAGCTTGCCCATCCGGCGAATGCGAAAACTTGCCTCGTCCGTCTTAGGGAGGAAGCACTCCTCAAATGCGTCGCCGAACTTCGGGTTAACGCGCTACGAAGCTCTGGCGATGCTTAAGGGTACTTCCTCGTTAGCCGGTAAAGTTCGGGAAAGTGCTTCGCATATTGTACGCCCAGGTGAGACTTTTGGGGCAGACTCTTTAACTTTGCCTACGCATAAACGTCAGGCTGGAGAAGTGTTCCCCGATCCCTCGACGCCGAACATACCTCGCTCTATTTCACCACCGCCAAATGTGTTCGCTTGGCTCCGAAACGCCCACTTCCCTATCCCTCGGAAATTTTTTCCGGTCGCCTACCGCGGGCAGGCCCTTATAAACCTGTATATGACTCTCGAATTTCCAGTGCTTTTCCGAGCTCTTTCACTTCCCAGGCGGTTGGTACCCCAGCCAAACCTGATGTAGTAACGCAATTGGTTGACAGTTTGGCATTTCGCCGACAACTTAAAGATCTGCGATTCTTGGTGGAAACTAAAGCGTCGAACAGTCCAGGCGTGTACTCGCGGGCTTGATACAGGCGCAGACACTTTAGCGTAGCTCCCATTTATCCTATGGGCAAACCCTTCTCCACTCTACAGTGGAACACGCGTAGCATCCGCTCTATACGGGCAGAGCTCCAACATTGCCCGGCTAACATGTTGGTTTGGTGCTTATTTCTGAATCCTGGCTAGAGCCACATCACACCTTTCACTGGACTTGTCATCGTATTATCCGGCATGATCGTAACCGGGAGGAGAGAGGTCTACTCCTACTTCACCCTTCCCTTACCATCCTCTCCCTTCATAAAATCTCTAGCTTCGATGAACAATTTCAGGCAGTGCTTTCTCAACTGCAAATCCTCTCACTTTCAACGCTCCGGCACACCGTGTTTCGCAAACTCTTTGGAACTCCCATGTTTTGCTCCAACCCCATTTACCAACCATCATCTGTGGCGACTTTAATCTCGGGCTCACACCGCAGCACGGGACGGTGCGCCGACCTATCGGATGTTACACTCCTTGGCCTCCTCCCGCCTTCTTCTTTTGAATACCGATGACCCCATGCGTTATGGGCCACCTCCCCAAAGTCCGTCTTTTCCGACCTTACCTTTATCTCTGGCTACACTGTACCTGGATGTTGGATCTTGATAGCCTGGGCAGTGACCACAGACCCGTACTGCTGCACATTACACCGCTTGATCCTTCCCAACGCCATCGCCATATCCCGGTACGTCCACAAATACATGACTGGACCCAATGAGATCAGGATCTGGGTAATGCTTTTTTTCAACTTACTTCACCCAACTAGCCTCTACTCCTCTCGCGCTCTTAGATGCCACGCTTAACACTACGCTTATACACTGGCATAAGCACGATACGCTTCGATTCGCACTGCGAAGCCGCCGTGGTGGACCCCGGATTGTTCTGCTGCAGTAGCTAAACGTCGCCGGCCCTTGCGACTGTATTTGTCCTCACCTACCGGTCCCTCTGTTTGCTTACACATCGACAATACCCCCAAACCCGACGGACTCTACAACAGGCGAAGCGCCTCGGGTGGAGAAACTATTGTTCCCATCTCTCGTTCCGCGTCTCGTCCTCAGAGATGTGGCGTAAACTCCGATGGCTCACGTCGCGTGTTCGGGGCACCCATGTCTCCTTTGGATTATAACCCCAATTACATTAGACTTTTTATGTACTGTAACCTCAGACTACGCCGCCGAGCGTCCGGCGGCGAAGGACCTGCCTGCCCGTCCTGGAGAGTTTCTCCCGGGGAGACAGGAGTTGATTTCCTCGGTGAAGATCGACCAACTTCAAATGGCTCTTCAACGGCACTCTCTTCCACACCGGGTCCTGACGTATTTCCTACATGATCCGACATTTTCCGACCAATCTTCTCCACCTACTTACTGCCTGTTATTCTCACAGTCTTACCACTGGAAATTTTCGCGAAGGTTGGAACACATTTTATGTGATCCCTTTCAAACCGGGCAAGTCAGGCGAAGAAGCAGCACACTATAGACCGATAGTACTCGCCTTGCATTAAGTACATTGCCGTTTCAGCACACCCAGCTTCTTTTATATTCCGACGATTTAGTTTTATACTCCCGAACCAATTTACACACTGTGCGCCAGTCTCCGACCACCCTTCAGGCCGATTTGGACCTCGTACTTGGGACGCTCAATGACCTGGGACTGATGGTTCAGCCTTACAAATGCGTATCGGTATGTTTTAAATGCGACCCACCTCTGCTGCATGCCAATATGTCTATTGGAGAAAACCCTCTTCCTTTGGCTCGATCCTCAAACTTCTCGGTTTGCAGTTAGACCATAACCTGCGTTGGAAATCGCAGGCGATGCACCTTCATTCGTCCCTCTTAGCTACTAGTACCCTTTTCCGTTATTTGCAAGGGCGTAGCTGGGGGGCACATCTCCAGAGTTTATACCACATCTTTATGTCGGGCTGTCGGTCTGGGTGGCTCAGTTGGTTAGACGCTGGCGTAATGATTTCAAGGTCGCGGGTTCAAACCCGGCCCAGGCCGATGGTTTTTAAGTGTGCTTAAAAACGACAGCTCCATGTCAGTAGATTTACTGGCATGTAAAAGAACTCCTGCGGGACGAAATTCCGGCACACCGGCGACGCTGATGTGATCCTGGCAATTGACAGCGTCGTTAAATAACAAAATAATTTAATTTATGTCGGGCTAAATTAGATTACAGTTTGATGGTTACTACTCATCCCCCTAAGGTGTGACAGAGGAAAATAGACTATCCTTTATTGCATTGGCAAAGCCATACTTGGGTAAAGGGGCAAACCTGTGGAAAAGGTGTTTTCGGAGCTGGGCATGCAGCCTCTTCTACGACGGTAGATAAGTCTCAGTCCGTTTTATTGTCAAATTATTCAAATTCCGCGAAACGCCACTGTACTCGAAACTCTTGTTAGGTGCACGGTTACCACTTTACCATGTACTTGCTTCTATTCGTTATCCTCTGATTCACCTATTGGTTTTTTGAAAGTATCGAGCTTTGAAGGGCATGCCCAGATTCCCCAGGCTGCCGCTCTTAGTGGACTACTTCGTCCATCCACCGCAGGTAACTCTTTTGGCTTCCGATCTATATCGCGGGGAGCCGTTTACACCACAAAGGCTCCGCCATTTCCTGACCCAACATTCGACATCGGTGGCTCAACCTTCTTTCCAACTCTTTACCAGTGGTACCGTTATCCCCACAGGTGCGGGTGCTGCGTTTATAAATTGGACCACACAAACGTCTGCACGGGTGTCTCTCCCTGGGGTTTTCCAATTATTTTGCAGAGATCTATGCCCTCTATCAAATATTACTGGCAATGAAACTGCCGACACCCTGGCTAGGCGAGGCGGCCCTTCTCCCCGACGGAAGTGGTCACCCTCCCTTGGTGGGATGCTGCGCGGCTTACATATATCTGACCACGTGCCTTCTCATCTTACTTTTCCGGCCTACCTTCCCTCACAAGGCGTTCTCCGTGGTTTAAGGAATCCACTCTCAGTAGAGCTGCAATCTTTTTGATCTTAACTCCAGTTTCTCAGGGCCTCTGAAGGTGGGGGCTGAGCCATATTTGTGCTTGCCCTGTTCAGCATTAAGGGCGTGACTATAGTACAGGCTCAGTCAGTGCTGGGAATTTGAGCTAAGATCGCCCTCAGTAAGCAAATACTTCAGCTTGGAATCGCCGTTTCTTTGTTCTTGGCCAGACTTTAACTCCTTTGTGAGAATGTTTGATATTTAGAATTATATTGATGTATTGAGAAATTGAGCAGAGCCAAATGGCATTTTGTCACTGACCCAATGTGAATTGTTGCTTGCTCTTGCTGTACAAGTTTTTCCAAATTTATGAACTTACAATTTTTGTGTTGTTTAATTAGTGTCCCACTGCCAAAGTTTTATTTGAGTATGTTCAGCAGTATTTTTAACGGTATCTTGTTAAGTATACTTACTTCCTTATTTAATCATGTATGAGGGAATATAAACTTTGCAATGTATGAAACATTTGATCTATACAGCTAAAGACTATTATACATTGTATCAAGTGTAGTTATGCAATGCTGAGTATCATATATGATTACTTGACTGAAAAATATCTAACAATATTAAAGGGGAGGGCCATTCTTTAACCTTGTGCTAGGTTTATCACTTACCCACTGTTCCACATTATATGAAATCAAAATACGTTCCGAGATTAAAGGGACTGGTGCAGTGTTCAGAAAGATATTGACTTTCCATGTTAAAATTAAAGTGTTGCTGGTAAAGAGGCGAATACTACCAGTGCCAAGTGTTTTTGAATAAACTGATCAGACCTACATGAAACTATGGCTGGAGGAAAAGCTGGCCAATAACAGGGAGCTTGATCATGAAAGCATAGGTTACTGCCTTATCACTGGGGAAACACACACAAAACGGAAGGTTGTATGGTTTGGACTATAGCAAGTGGGAGCGGTAAGTCTGTCACATGATCACAACACAGAGGAGGCAAGGTACAGCCAATGTAGAAACATCTCCTCTTTTAATGAGCTTCCTTCTGAAAACTTCCTAGTTCATTTGGAATCTTGCTGTCCAGCACAATTTGGCCACATTCGCTGGTTCCTGTTTGGGATCAAGTTTCCTGCAGTTGAATAAGTGATCAGCATTCATTCTGGTCCCTGGCTGTCGACAAAGTGTGCACTCCTCAGACGTGAAAAGGTTTATCTTGCACAGGTGTGCTACAAGACAGTCATGCCCGGTCTTGTTTCTGCATAATGCCACTGCTTTCCATGGTAAATGTTTGTTAGGCCATGCTGTTTGTATTTTAGCCCACCGTCATAAGTTGTCCTGGATTTTAGGGGTAAGGTTGCATGCATCCACAGTTAAACTACACGTTCCCCTGGGTAAAGCAAAATGAGCAACACAAAAAGGCCTCAACCAGTATGTAGGAACATTGTAGATAAAGTTTTTGCATAACTTATATTCAACATTGTCACCATTTGCAGTAAAATGTTCACTCCCAAATTCTTGTAAAAGTTCAACAATATGTGAATATTTTGATTTTTGTGCTGAGGCATTTTACTGTCTGGAACTAACACATTTGAGGCAATATGCACTGTAGTGTGTTTTGTGCTAGCAGTGTACCCGCACAATGTCACACTCTGCCGTTGTGGAGGTAAGTTGCAACCACCTCATTTGGTGATAGCTCTATAAAAGTTCGGGCCATACTTATCACTGTCACTTAACCCCATTAGTATGCAGCAATGTTAAAGCCTACATGAGGGAAAAATGAACTTCTCAAAATCACCGAAGTGGGCAAATTTTGCTGGAAGTAAGGTTACTATGAATGCAGCCTCATGGAGGAAGAAACTGGATCATATAACACAAAAAAAAATCTATCCGAGGTGCAAAAGAAATGGACAGCATTATTAGTGAAAGTAGAAAGTTAATACACCCTAGTGATGAAAAATACAATGATGTACTTCTGAAGAGGACAATTGAGAACTGGATCAAACTACCATTGCCATTTAAAACCAGCGACTGTCAAGTACTTTACACACTTTGTTTATACTTCCGTTAATCTATCTTGTCATTGCATTCAAGCTTTCTGTTTAAGTCATGCACTTTATTCTGCATATACTGTGATATATTATGCCTGCATGTACTTTCAGTTAATAATGTATAAGAGGTAGAATTAGGACTGAAAAATTCAATGCATAGCAGGGATTTGAACCATGGATCTTCCGCTTATCGAGCAGCTGCTCTGACCACTAAGTTACCATGGGCAACTTCCCAGTATGACAAATTCCCCAACTGATTCATATTGGTAAGTTGGCCATGGTAGCTTAGTGGTCAGAGCAGCCGCTCGATAAGCGAAAGATCTGTGGCTCAAATCCCGGCTATGGCATTGGATCTTTCAGTCCTGATTCTACCCGTTAAACATTGCCCACACACGGCTTGTGTGTTTAAAAACACCAGCATAAGTTTGTTGGCATAAATAAATAATAATAATAAAATTTATCATTCAAGTGCATTCGCTGTTATGAGTAAGTGGTTTTAGGTGCAGTACAAAGGCAAATCATCAGCTGTTGTATATGAAACACCTGAAGCAATCTCACACCATGAAATAGTTGAAACATGGAGCAACTTGAGTTGCCAAGTGTAGCATTTGAACAGTCAGCGTTACTTGATGGTTACAGTTGGGCAGAATCAACTTGGGACTTGACAACCAGCTAATTCGTCATCTACGAGGGTGTGTTGGAACGCTTTGGCAAACAGCGTGCAACAAGGATGACATCGTTACCTTGCGTTGTTAGTGGTGCAGCCTGCTGACTCCTGTTGCAGCTGGGTGAACGAGCTGGCAAGTCCCTATTTGATTCTGCCTGATTTTAATATTATATGCAAATTTCTTTGCATTTTCTATTCTATTTCAGCACACCCACTTTGGCACTTGTTTATCTTTGAATTACTTTTAGTTTATATTCAGAAAGAATCAAATGGTCAAAACTGAGAATTGTGATTTGATTATAAACTTCTACAGGCAAAACAAAGATGATGCTTGGATTTTTCTGCAAATATTTATATTTACTTTGTTGTTTACATTAAAAAATATTCACTAACAAGTTAACTGCATTAGGATTTGTAGACAATATAAAGTAAACATATGTACATTTTGAAGGTAAGGACTACTAGGTACAACTGCTAGAAGGGTCTAAAAAAGACAGGTTCCTCTTTGCTCTTCTTTACACAATGAAGACCAAAATCTGATGCATTTCTTTTATTACAGATTAGCAGTATGGTAGTTGCAAAATGACATAAGCCCAAATCAACATTGTCAGTTTTTATGTATGCTTCCTTAAGAACAACACGCACCAGAGATGTTGCATTTGACTACATATTCCTGAAACAAAAAATAAAATGAATGTATAATTTTATGAGAAAACCTTCCTTAAAATGACAAAGTGTGTTTATAATGAAGTGACTTTCCACCTCTTAAAAGTTACTATGTTATAAAAACAAAGTTCTGAAGCATCACACAGTGTGGTAACTCAGAAACTGAGTAATTATTCATACCTTAAAAAAAAGGTAAAAAATTTAATCAATATGTACAGTGTAATACCTAATGAACTTGGGAATTTTGGGTATAATGTTTTCAGACGCCTTCCTCAGGTGGAGGTTTTAAAGGGAAGTACGCTTACTGTTTTTTTCTTTAAATTCGTAACATTTAAATATAAATGCACAAAAATAATTGCATAATTGCAACAAATTTTTCAATTTTATTCAGAAAACAGGCTTTGTTGCAAGAAAATGTTGCTAAAAGTGCCCTTACACAAAAATAAGTGATTTTAAGTAAATCAGACATGTTGAACTAATTTTAATTTCTGATAATGAAGGCCCAACATTAAAAAATTTGAAATATATATATGTTTGATTGCTCAAAATGGTTGTTCCTATCATCAAGGTGCCCGACAGTCCTGAAACATGTAATGTAAGTAAAACACAAGTGATGTCAGTATAACTAATTCTGACTAAACATTAAGTAACTTCTGAAATTCTAAAGATTTCACTTACCTAGAAATAAATAATTCACTTTTTCAGTAGCTGATGCCTGACCATTACAAATGGAATTGCCAACCCACTTCCAAAGAAAACTATGAACAATCCTGTCAACCTGAAACGATTTGTGATGTCAAATGGCAACGTCTGAAAATATTTAAAAAATCTACATTAATCAACAATACTCATCACAGTACACAACATTTTAAGCTTGTTACATCCAAACTCTCATCATTGTAGCAATTCTGATCCATACCACTTTTCAACTTTACAACATTTTAGATAATAACAATAGCCATAAAATGTATTATTGAAATATCTAGTTCACAGTAACTGAATTCAAAATTTGCATTCCTTTAATTGGCACTGTCTTGTGTTGAAAATTATACTACAGATCCTCATTTCTTTCATGTTAATTTTGCAATAAAAATGAATGAATGAAATTAAAGGTAACATTAATTGCATCAATCAGTAACTGATGTTGAAAATCCTTTTTCAGGTCTATCACCATCACAGAAATATCTGCATAAATTAAAAATTATTTTGTTGTTTTAACGACCCTGTCGATTGCAAGGAGAACATGACTTTTTTCACTAACAATTGGTCTTTTGAACAGTGAAGTTAAGTACTTGAGGGTCAGTTACGTTTACATTATATACCTCATCAAAACCATCAGGGAGACTACCACATTAAAATCCCAAAAATAGATTCTCCAACACAAGAAATTCACATCTTGGACATATCAAAGATTTAAGAAGCATGACATCATTCTAGCACTGCAAAACAGATACACCATGGAAAACTTACTCTATACAGGCATTTAATAAATTAACTGTGCACACTATGGCCAAATACACATAGGTAAGACTAAGTCACATCAGCAATTAAGAGATTCTGTCAATAAAACACTAACAGCTCACCATTTGGTTTAAACCACATAGGCTGTCACTAAACTATGATAAAACAAACTTTGTTCAATTCCAAACAAAGCATAAGCGTTTTTCCTCGTTAGTTGTGCAATATGTATTAATTATTATTATTGCAATTACTATTATTATTATTGACAGTGGACTTCAAATTATAACTTGTGTACCGGAACATCACAATTCATTATCTTTCCGTGCAGTGGAGTACAAATTATAATGTATAATGCACTCATATTTCTTTGATCAATCATTATCTTTGATAATGCTAATAAAAACCTTGTATATTTAAGCTAAATAAAGCTTAACATGGGAATGAAGGAAAAATGCAATTAAAAAAAATAAATGCAAACATATAAGCACAAAAATATAGTGAGGGCCTACTAGGCCCTACATGACTACCGGTGTTCTACCAGAGCACACGTCTAACAGAGGGTTAATACCTCATTCAACGATAAATATCCAACTCATAGGTCAGCTTGCATGTTTGTTCCCATTCTAAGCAGAGGTCAGGGAAATCGAACACATTGTACAATTTATCATGATTACTCGTAACATACCCATCACAAAAACTCTTAGATCGTGGGACACCCCATATGCACAAGAGAGGAGAAATTAAGAAGCGACTGGAGTGGTGGGGAACAAGCGAGTGATGTCAGAACTCAGGCAGTCACATACACAAGCAGTGTATGCTTACGCATTACAAACAATTACCGTGCAGTCATCACAGTGAGAGTGAGCGATACACTGATCCCCACCTCTCCTATTATGCAATGGGCAGATCTCTTCTATTGCACATCTATGCTTCAGCAGTGGGGGAATGTCATGATATTCTGAACAAACTGTATGTAATGGTCAGACATTTATTCACTATTGTTGTCTACTGTAATGCATTTTGTGAAGTTTACTCTTGAAATGATGGTGGTTTATAAATTTTCATAATGTTTTCCCCTGACATAATGCACGCTGGACAAAAAAGAGTATTTCTGGTGGTAAGTATATTACTAATCACAATACACGTTTCATAATTCTATGATGAATTCAATGACCCTAAGCTTTGCTCACAATGGAACCAAAAAAATAAAACAAAGATGAAAATTAGATTACAATAACGCCTTCATTGCATAAAGTACAATCTGACTGTAAATTAAGCCATAGCCGCACATTTTTGGAACCACCATGACATTATTCAGAAACCAACCTTCTCAGAATAGGATACCCAACTGAGCTCTCAGTATGAGAAAACATCCGCATCACAAAAAACAAGGAGGGAATTAAGAACTTAAGATTTGTAAGCACCACCAGCACCACCACCACCGCTGCCACCACCAAAGATCTCTACAATCAATAGTATACAAGAGAACAACTAGATCAACTAGTCAGCCGAAAGATGAGGATGTGAACAAAGGTTCTCAAAACATTTCCTAATTTTCGCATGTGAGGCACAGTGTAAACATAACCGATTCTCAATGATTTTCCTTATTTATGTACACTTACAACATTGCATAATGTACGGCTATGGTTGTTGTACAATTGTAAACCCTTTACCACAGAGTCCGGACATTAATCCTATAGATAATCTGTGGGACTGGGATAATCAAAGCGATGTGAAGAAACGCCTGCAAGAGGAACAGCAAAAATTGTCCCATTGTACCACAAGCAAGCTTGTGGAGGGCATACCGAGACGGCCAACTTCGAAGGAGAAGAATCACGAAGTATTAATATTCCATTCTTTCTATTTTTGTTGCAGTTATATTTTTGTCGGAATATTAATGAACAGGTAATTCTGCATTATTGCAACTAAATTCATAAGTTTTATATTTTCTCTATTATGAAATGGCATATTTATGTTTGATAACTACATGCGTAACTTTGCATTCTGGAGTAACCAAAATAAAGTTACGTTTTGTTTTTATTGATTTTATCTTAAATATACAGCAGCCATACCTGTCCAAAAAAAAATTTCGACCGTCACTGTAGGTACTTTTTATTTGTCTCGTATGACTCCCAAATCCTAGCCAGTATATACAAATGACCCGGTTAGCGTCATAAATTCTTCGAAGCGTAAGTCCAGTTTCCTAAGGGCTGTATCCTAATCTTTTAGCAAGAGGCTAGGAAATTCCATTTCCCTACAAACGCCTGCTTGGAAATCTTTAGGTTACTTTTCCATTTACTGAATTCACTTACCGAACCCGCCTCACCACCACCATGACCCCGGCGTACTGCTGAGGTGACAAAATTTCTAGAAACAACTGATAACCTTCCAAACATTTTACTTCGACCTTTCTGGCAACAGTTCGCTTCCAGAAGCTAATTCGTCTCAGCAGAAACCTCTCTGATGTCCACCGGAAGTGCGGAATGAGATAATCTTAATACGTTAGCTTACTAGCACTGATATTCGGTCATAGGTTTTTCACGACGGTGAAACTATAAATAAACAATTTATTTAGTAACTAATTTATTAAAATAAATATTTTAATTATATTCCCCATTATTCAGGACAAACTCCAAGAAAAATGACTCAAGTAGTGCTGATCTTAATTTAGTCCACAGATTATATGATTTAGTCTCCTATGTACGATAAGGCCAGAGAGTATACTCGACAATTCAATTCGTGTACCCATTACTACTACACAGATATCCCTCTGCAGATAAAGCTATCCCCATCAAAATCTGCACAGCATCACTTATTGCACCATATCTGGCCTAAAATGGGTTCTCTATGTAACGGAAATTTTACATCATATGGGATTTATCTCTCAATATTGAATACTTTCTCATAACCTCGAAAGCGAATAAAATAAGTTTCCGCTAAGGGAGCAGGATGTTTATCTACTATTGATTCCTGTGTGTGTTGGTGACAAAGCAGCATTTTTTTTTCCGGATGAGCTCTTAAAAGGACGCTCGAGATCAGCTACCTCACACCACTAGTTGTTAGGCAACGCGCGGTAAGGACAAAGGCCGTTTCCAGACCGTTCGAGAAGCTTGACTGACGGTCGCTTAAGAGAAGCTTTGAAAAACGTCGAATTTCCAGAGAAATCGTCGTTAATTAATCCTCGGATATATAACGGTGTCGGCACAGACAGGACAGTTAGAGTTGGGCCAGTGAGTGTTGAGAGAGTGGGTGGAATCTAGGGCAACCATAACAACAAAACTGTCGACACCCAATCTTGAATCCTTACCTTCTTCCGATACTTCAAAAGAAGAATATAAGACTTCAAATTAGGAACCCTATAAAATGCACATCGTGCCAGTTCTCCATTATGTAAAAGTTCCTTAATTCTATAGGTAGTGAAGCAAGACAAGAGCAATTCCCTTAGCTGCGCAGCTTCCCAGTGACAACTGTTCATCTGAAAGGCTGATGGTGGGGGAAGTTGCGCAATCATGTATGCGCAGAAGTTATAACGTTTCTGTCCACGAAGGAGTGAAGTTCGCTAGCATAGCTTTAATGCACGTTGCTAATGACATTATATATGTATAAAATTAGCTTTATAACAAACAATGTGATTTTACTATAACTATGGTCATGTGCCAATAATGAAGTGCAATTGTTTCAGCTAAATGTTCTTGTGGTAGTGTTTACTCACTCGCGGCAAACTGGCGGTCTTTCCCCCTCTCAGCCGTAGCAGAGAAGGACGGAAGCTTCCCCTATTCGCAAGAGTTGTTCATGTCTCACCTCACGACCTGCACAACCATCGGGCGACTACTGCACAAGGCCAAATTTGAAAGAGCCTCTACTATCCGACCTATGGGAAAAGAAAAATCGTAACTAGGCAAACGTGTCTTTAAATTCCACAGGCATGTCAGGCCAAAGATTAAGAGCATTAGCATAACATAGTGGAGTAGGTATATAAACAGGCATCTTCAGTTTCATTTCACTGATATGAAATACATAGTTCTAAATTCTTGCAGGTGTACTATATAACGGCTCTTATAAATAGGATACATTTAGAAGTATAACATTGTATGTTACCAAGAGGGCCCTACATGAAGAACTTCATCCAAAACGTGCAACTTGTATGTCGTACGATGAAAAAATCTATACCGATGCGGTAGCTTCCTGCGTTTAAATATATGTACCTCCTTGTAGTTCCAATCCATGCAGCAACATTTCCAATACACTTAGCCATTTTTACTACTCCATTCCTGCGGCAACTTATTTTCCAACTTATCACTTCTGCAATCACTGTGCTAGACGTGGCTATATTAGCCAAATCTTACTTATTAGTTGCCTTACTTACTATACTGCTCGCAAAAGTTAAAGGCATGTGAACGCTGATCAATGCTCAAGCGGAGCACTGTTGCCAAGCGAAGTGCGTGTACCGGCAAAGGTTCTGGACATAAGAGCGCGTGAGATGCGTGTACCACATTCGGTAGCGCTGGGATGAGGTGCAAGCTTAGGATTCGCTGGAGTCTGCAGTACGGCCCGCCTCCATATGCCTTTAACTTTTGCGAAGATTATAGTGCCAAAGACCACTTAGATAACTCGTACTTCGGTCACTCCCTAGTTGTCTGGAAAATCGTCTGGAAAAAGTTGAAAGAAATAAATACAAGCAATGGTGATATCACAATCCACTTTTTTTTTTTTTTTTTCCCCACAAGCCCCAACCAATTTCATTACAGCCCTCAATAACTCAGCTGTCTCAGAACCGAGAGATTGAAATGGCGAGATGTTGGCAAGTTTCTCATAAAAAGGAAATATATAGGCCAATAATTTCCAGAAGCTATGCCTAAAATTGAATTTGGATTTTCCAACTTATGTTTTGTAAGAGGTACCACCTCTTAGATCTGAATATATTTTAAGTAGATAGAATCTTGTGCTTTCGTGCTTTAAAATTGTTTCATTCTGGGTTTATTTCTTAAAGTTTTAAACACAAAATACACCTGCTTCTATGCTTAATATTGCGACTGTACGAGTTTATAGTATAACAGACATTATCTAATTGTAAGCTTTCAATCAACTTTTAGATTTATTATTTTATCCAATGGCAAACTTACGAGTTAAGGAAGACTGCTAATAAACAAATCATTAATATGACTTCCTCTACCCATTATTGTTTACTTTTATAAAGCTTCTACAAAGCACTGTTACGAAAATGTGTGTTTCTAGTTCTCGTTTATCGACATAAATCTTTTCAGAAGTAATTGTATTACACATTTCATAGTAGATGTAACTGGAATAGAGGAAAACTGGAATAGAGGAAACCAAATAGATAGGAAAGATATTTAAAAGCGAATCGCTATATGCTGGACTCAAATTTCATATTCTTTCCATACATCGCGATAGCTGAATAACGAAAGTACTTGGAGAAAATAGTGAAAAATCAAGCCAGACATAATGGATGTACCGAAAATGCTTGATTCCACAAAAATAAGATATTTTAAATTTTTAAAAAGAAACATATTTCTATCTATTAAGGGCTACTAGCTATACAAAATTATGCAAACTTTCTGCCCATTAAAGAGGACTGCTAGAGTGTTTCCGGAAAGTTCAAGATGTCCAATTTATTTGTCAGCAAATAAAAAAAAAAAAAGTGGTGGGGCAATGTGATCCAAGTTTAAAAAAGAGATTTTTCTACCTACATGGTCTATGTGCCAGGGCCAATACACAGCAGATATTTAAGTGAGCTTTTCTTGTATATTACAAGCGCGTTCTTCTTGTTCAACATTACCTATCGTTCTGTGTTGTTTAGAAACAATTCTTAGTCAACGCAGTACATGCTGTTCATTGTTTAGGAATTAAAATGGATGAGAATTCCTTCGGAAATAACAGTAACAGCACCAGGAAGCGCAGAAGCAGTTGTAGGTGAAGGTAGAATACAAGGATGTACTTATACCACTGTGAAACATAGGGAAGTGATACATCCCGAACTTGAAGTTAGTAAGGCTGCACGTCTACAGGTTACTGAAGAGTACCGTGGTGGGTTTCTTTGGTTTTTTACAAGACATGAAGACAAGTGTTAGTGGCCTAACACCTCATGCAAAATAGAACGTATTTAAATAAACAATGTATCGCCATCAACCATCTGAAGACAGTAGGACGTTCAGGTTTACAGGAGACTGTATCCTCATCTGCTGCTAAATAAAGATGATCTCGATGCTATTCTTGGATTTTTGAGTGGGGAAAATAAGACTTTCTTTACTAGACATTCTAAGTGCCCAATAGCAAGCGAGCAACCAACATTTGGATCATTATTCTTGACACCAACATGCCTCCATGACAGACATTTATATCATCTCTGTACACAATTATTTATAAAATTTGTATATGAGGTGTTTTCTCTACTTTGTGGATTCTGCTTGTTGATACTGGTGGTTTTCAAGACTGTAAGCATGTTATAAATAAAATATTGTTTGAATTTTTTCCTTGGTGAAGTTTTTTTTTTTTTTGTTTTCCTTTTCATTTTCCCTAAGATAACTTTGCCGGCCTCACTCTTAAATGATATTTTAATCAAAATCGTTATAGTCACCCTTGAGAAAACTAAACATTTCGAAAAATGTTCCTTGTGAAAGGTAGTTTGGGGTGAGAGGTTCTCTTGAGAATCTTCATATCGCATTTTTGGAAGATCCCAACTCAAATATCAAGTTTGGTATTTATTGAACATTTCGTTGGAGTAATGCTGTTCACACACACACACACACACACACACACACACACACACACACACACACACACACACACACACACACACACACACACACACACACACACACACACACACACACACACACACACACACACACAGGAACATTCTGCGTTTTTAATTTTTTTTATTTATTCAAGGGTCATCAGTACATTCTTTCTGGTGAAATATCGACATTAAAGCTTTGAATCGAAATCAATTTTGCCTCTTATACCCACTACACATAAGTAGGTGGTACAGAAAGTGCGCGAGCGCTCACATGCACATGTGTATATGCTACAGGGACATTTAATTTATTCAGGTGTCATCAATACACGGTTTCTGGTGAAATCCCGACATTACATTTTTGGCTTGAAATCAATATGACTCTTTTCACTACAAGATAGCATAGAAAGTAATAAAACTTGAAAAGTTCAAACCAATAATAACGAAAATGGCAAGCATTTTATTTGGAACAAATTATATTTAAAGAGATTTACACTTTTTGTATAATAAATCTACATAAATCGCTTATGGTTCACTCTTTATGCAAAGTCCTTCCTAATGAAAAGGGTATTCCCAGAAAATTCAAGATATACATTTTTATTTACTCTGTAAATATCTTAAATATATGAAACGTCAATTAAAATAGAAATTCATTTTTGAGAAAAGAAGGAATATGGAGTAATTTTCTATATAAAGCATAGGTCGAGGTCCGAGAATATTTTCTTAAAAATCTTCGTATTTTTTTGGAAAAAACGTAACTTAAACCAAATTCTGGGTTTTGATTGATATAGGTATATCACACATACGCGTGCCCACTGACTTTTCTAAAACTTTTCTTTTTGATTCAGTGGGCCTCAAAACATGTATTTCCGGTGAAACCTCGATATAAAATTTTGGGTTTAATCCATTAGATAGTGGCAGAAAAAATAAAAACGTACTTTTTCATAAATATTAAAAGTATATAAATATCCTCTATGGATCCCGGACTCATTCGATCACTTCACCCTTTTCATTCATTCGTCTTCCGATATGACCTACTAGGTAAGCAGAAGTTAATGTTAAAAAAACGCAACATTGGTTCTCATGATAAAGGAAAATACCCAGAAAAGGCTTATCTGTGTAACTTGTCCTATCCGAAATTCGAACTCTAGGCCTCCAGGATGTGAGGCAGCTCCACCATTCTCACATCACAGTGCGGTCTCGCTTCATACCTATTTATTTTTAGTTGCAATTGTGTTATATATTGCAGTGCTCTTAGGAGTAGCTTCCCTAATGAGTGTACTTGAGTTACCCTGCCGAGGGCAGGAGGCCTTACCCCTTATAGGATGAAATGGGCTCAATTCAATTTAATAAAAAGAAGAAAAAGGTATTATGTGAGACAGCACTTCTAATTGCCTTTTGCAACAGCTTTAACATGTTTTAGTAAATTGGCCATAAGGCACTGGCATGTTTAAATAATAATTATCGTAACTATGAAAAACGCCTGCACACTACAGGACACCTATAACTTTGCACATGCTTTATTGCTCATTCTATTATCGTGATTGATACCACGAAGAACCATGCGGAAAAAAAAGAGAAGGAAATTACCAAGGAAGGAAATTCAATTCTGAAGTGACGAACAACGATAATAATGCACAAAGTGGATATTTTACCTTTATTGTTGCATTGCACTTGTGCTTTGGCTGTACAACGTACATTTTTCTGTTTTGTTACTTTATCTGCGTACTGTACTTTCTCCCCTTTACCAGCTGATTCCTGCACAGATGTTGACAACCAAAGCACCGGCTGGTTAGAAGAAGCGACCTTGAACGTTAGAGTGCAATAGAGTTTAAGTCCGAAATTTGCTTAACGAGACAAGGGTTCATTGTTAGGCTAAGAACTGTGTAAGAGGTCATTTCTGATATTCCGAAAGGTGACAAGAAGAAATCATGCTGAAGAGATCGGCGGCGTGTGCTTTGAGAAGCAGTAGACTTTTTCATTCCAAAGACGTGTCTGTGATAGGTTCACCAGCCAATAAAAACTCTGTTGAATATCAGGTGGGGTTATTCATACAAGTGTTTATACTTTATAGTGACGCATTATTGTTTGTTCGTACGGTCCCAACTTGAGCAGAGCTCAGGGACATCCTTTCATTACTCTAAAGATTACCCCATGAAATGCAGCCTTGTATTTAACGGAGTTTTCCAGATGATCTCTTTCATTGATGATTTATAGTGGAGTTTTAGCACAGTTGCATTAAATTAGGCTCTAGAAAATGAGTAATAGAATTGTTTCTAACTTGTATGAATATAACAAATTTTACTATTTAAATTAGTATTGAATTTATCAACCTTTCAGTCATAAATCAGCACTTTATCCTTTGCTGCTATTGCACATTCTCTCTCTGTCTCTCTGTATGTCTAACTTAGGGCAAATCTTGAGTTAAATCTAGGAACCATAGGACCCTTACAATTAGGTTTTGGTTTGCTCTTGTTTGAAGGCTAAATGTGTGTCTAGGCATATTGAATATTGTTGCCAAAGTAAACTAAGTGACCTGAATTCAGATAAACACAGACTAATCTAATTCATTGATAGCCAGAGTTCACAGAACTATAGAGATTATGGAAGGTATCTTAATTGAGGCGTAAAAGCATCATATACCTATTCATGTCACAGTATTCAAGGTTTAGCATTGTATTGTAAGCTATATTATAGTCTTCCTTTATAAATAGTATGTATGAGCAAGAACTTCCTCAATTCTTTTTTAAATCTTAGTCGCTTGGGTTACGCAGTAATTTCAAGCCTAAAGGAAGACTGTTATATACCTGTATGGCAAAATAGCAGAGACCTTTTTGGTAAGGGTGTGAGTTACTTGGCCTGTGCAAATAATTTCTTTGTCTAGTAATGTGGCTATGAACTAGAGAATTAAATTTAAAGATGTAATAGTTATCAGCTGAATAAAAGTGATTATCTGTGAATTCTGTTCATGGCACTGAATTTTTCAGAGGAACACCTCAGCGTTTTAGTGTATGGGTTTCGAAGTGTAAAGGCACAGGGCTATAGGAAGATTGGATAATTTTAATATTTGATTGTATAACTTACTACATGTAATACAGATTTCTTTTCATAAAAAATAAGATGCTTTGAGATAAAAACCTGGCTTTGGGGAAGGTATTTTATGGTATATATAGTATAGGCAAAGTGAACAACTATGGTTACTTTACAGGAAAATTATGCTTGTATGAAGAAATTAGTGGAGGAGCTCAAATCAGTGGTGGGGAATATTGTAAAAGGAGGAGGTGAGAAAGCAAGATTGCGACACACAAGTAAGGGAAAACTGCTTGCACGTGATCGAATTAACTATCTTCTAGACTCAGAGTCACCTTTCCTTGAATTATCACAGCTGGCTGGACATGAAATGTATGGGGAAGATCATGTGCCTGCAGGTGGGATCATCACAGGCATTGGCAGAGTAGAGGGGTAAGTGGATGTTTATTTAATTAACTAAAATTAAGTTAAGAGCAGTAAAATGTTATCAATTGGTGACAAACTTCCGAGTCTAATGGAAAAACCTATCAGAAACTATGTCACACTAAAGTCATTACAATACTCTTAGAGTAGTATTGGACAACATTTCAGCACTTCCGAAGGAGGTAACACACCTACATTATCTTTTGTAAAACATTTCGTTTCATATGAACATCATGTCGACAAACCATGCCATTTTCCTGTCACAATGCATGAGCATACTGACTGCTAACCCTAGGTGGAGCAGCTGAAATCTGCTGGAATGGCTATGCTTTATACTGCTGCTGCTTACTTCTTTTTGTCACTGATTTGCAGCCCTAAGCTGCAAAGCATAGTTGAGGAGTGAATTTTATAAGAAGAGGAGTGAAGCAGGGCTGGAACTGCAAGGTGACAGCAGGGCACAGCTGTAGGATCTGTGAAGCTAAACCCCAATGATCCCTGATCCACAAAATATCACACTTTCGGAAATTATGGCTTTTCTAGTGTTCACTTTTTCCATCAAATTATCTTATTGCTTATTTCCTTGCAGGTGCAAAGGGAACATTAGAATACAGTAGGCTTTGTGCGATAGTCAAATCTTTTAAGGCTTTGAGATTCTGGTCTCTTTGCACACTTAACATATAAAAAAATGAAAAACGAAGTTCCATTTCACGAAAGTTTTAAGTTTTCCGAAACTCACACACATAACAAGGAATATCTCTGAAATGGTTCACTCTACAAGAAAATTTATTCAGACATAAATTGTGTATTTTAGCAAGATTCTACATTTTTTGTATAATATGATTTGGTCTATTTCTAACCGTTTACCAGTTATGCAAAAGTCGTCCAGAGTAAATACGACTACAGGGTCTATAGTCAGAAAATTCAAGATATACATTTCATTTATCATCAAAATATACCAAACATATGACATTTTAATCAAAATCGTTAGAGCTATTTTCAGGAAAATAAAAATTTTCCATGTAAAGGGTAGTTCAGGGTGGGGCTATTTTCTTCGAAATCTTTGTGTCGCATCCTTGAAAGACATTAAACTTAAATACCAACTTTGGTTTTTAACCGACTTTTTGTTTTTGAATTATGCTGTCCACAGACACACAAACACACTGACACAGACACACACACACACACAGACCTTTTTCTAAAAATGCTTTTTTTGGATTCAGGGGATCTCAAAACATATATTTCCAGTGAAATCTTGACATCGAATTTTTGGGTGGAATACAGTACTACCTACCAGTAGAGAAAGTAAAAAAGTTTAATGCCCCAAGTGTAGCTGAACTTAAGAAATGAGATATCTCAGCACTGTTCATGAGGACATTTGTAATCATTGTTCATCATTTTAACCTTATTATTACAGCAGATGTATATTATTTGAAACATCTAACTATTGAGCTTTTACTCTGTGTATTGAAGTATGTGTTACTGAACATAGGCAAATGTATACATCTCTTGTAGAATGCTTTAATATTTAATTATCTCTATGTCCTTTAATTGCAGAACAGAATGTATGATAGTTGCAAATGATGCAACAGTGAAAGGAGGCACATATTACCCTATAACAGTTAAAAAACATTTGAGAGCCCAAGAAATAGCTTGGGAGAACAGACTGCCATGTGTTTATCTGGTGGATTCTGGTGGTGCCAACCTCCCATATCAAGCAGAAGGTTTCCCAGACAAGGATCACTTTGGACGAATATTCTATAATCAAGCAAACATGTCTTCACAAGGTATAGCACAGGTGAGGTGTATTAGAATTATAGTTCTAAAAACTTTAACATCAGAATATGTTTCTTAAAGCATACAGGGAGCACAACTGATGGCTAGAATTCTCATACTAAGTTATGCTAAGTAGTGCACCTGTGTATATAAACATGTTATAAAACCCTTTTAATCCTTCCTGACTGGATGTGTTTTACGACTTTGGAGAGAAGGTAATTTTATAAAAAAAATCTGATGTGTTGCACTCACATGACTTTCTCTATTATTGTACTAACCATTCTTACAAACTCTTATTCCTATATCTTCTTGGTGTTAGTTAAAATAAACATTTGTACAAATTATCTTATTATTTCCTTGCAGGTGCAAGGGGAATACTAGAATACAGTAGGCTTTGTGCAATAGTCAAATCTTTTAAAACTCTGAGATTCTGTACTCTTTGCACAATTAACATATAAAAAAATGAACAATGATGTTCCATTTCACGAAAGCTTTTAAGTTTTTCGAAACTCAAACACATAACAAGGAATATCTCCGAAATGGTTCAACCTACAAGAAAATTTATTGAGACATAAATTGTGTATTTTAGTATGATCTACATTTTTTGTATAGTATGATTTGGTCTTTCTCTAATAGTTTACCAGTTATGCAAAAGTCATCCAGAGTAAATACGACTACAGGGACTATATTATTTTCAAGATATACTTTTCATTTGTCATCAAAATATCTCAAACATATGACATTTTAATCAAAATCGTTTGAGCCATTTTCAAGAAAATCAAAATTTTCGAAAAATCTTCAATGTAAAGGGTAGTTTAAGGTGGGGCTACTTCCTTCAAAATCTTCGTGTCGTATCCTTGAAAGACATTAAACTTAAATACCAACTTTTCATTTTTGAGTTATGCTGTCCACAGACACACATACGGACCATTTTCTAAAAATGCTTTTTTTTTGGATTCAGGGGTCTTCAAAACATATATTTCTGGTGAAATCTCGACATCAGATTTTTGGGTGGAATACAATACTTCCCCTACTTACCAGTAGAGAAAGTAATATAAACTCTGTGAAATACAACTAAAAGTATGTAATCATACCTACTCAAATGTGTTAAAAAATTTAGTATAACTTGGTTTTTCTTGAACATCACCATTGTTGTCTTCCAGGAGTGAAGTTTTGTTAATCTGCATAAAAATGTTACTCCAAAAACAGTTTAAGGTGACATTAACTTGCAAAATGTATTTTTTCTTCTCAGGTTAGATATATCCTATTTGTTTGACATTTTGTGTGCTTATTATTATCATAACTATTATAAATTTTAATGTTTTAAACCTAATCCAAGTTGTTTTATAAGATTTTTCATCCATTAATAAAAAAATCTAAAGGTAATTTACGTCAAATGGAAACTAATAATAACACCAAAATTTACGTGAACTATCTCATGTACATGTTTAACAATCTGAACCTATAATATTTGGAACTTGTGCCTTAATCATTTTTAATTTTTAATTTTTTTTAATTCAACTTCTAAATTTTGAATTTTTTTACAATTAGTATTTAGCAGAATGAGTAATGTTTTAGGTTCAGTTCAAAATCATATATCTAATAATAACCACAAAAGAATTCATGCAGTTCTATCCAATAGTTTATGAAAAAAAATACAGTTTTAAAGAAAAATGTAATTAGTGGGAAGCTGTGTACCCGGGGCGGTTTCCTCCACTGTAATTCCAAAACCTCACATTCTCCATCTTGCTGCAATCAAACAATATGTGGAGAAAAAAATGTGAATTGTGCCACCAAACAAAACCTACTGATTTCTTTAGGACAATGCAAAATTGGGTTAGTGTAAAATGGGTACAATGTAATTGTATGTGCTGAAAAAATTAAGATCAGTTGCAGCACTAGAATACACCCATAGCATAACTGGTGTATAATTGCATTTAAAAGTGGTATACTTCACCGTATATTACATAATTCGCAATGTACTGTAATTTATTATCACACAAATGTTTCTACCACCTCTGCAGGATCAATTTTTGTCTCTTCTAAGCTCACATTTTGATATCACAGAACTGTTATAATAGGGCTAAAGCATGTCCCCCAACAACCATGTTATTTCAGAATTCTACTGTAATTTTTATAGGAATGTGAGGTTATGCCTAGCAGGGCAAGGTGTCTAAAATATATATATAATTTTCAAATTTATTATTTTATCTGAAGAGTTCTTACACAAGGAAGTAAATGAATAATATAATGTTCAAGCATGTGCACCCTTTTCCTAAAAATGCTCTTTTATGTGATATATTTTGTAACTGTTTGAATCAGACTTTCTGACTCTTATTAAAATGTGAAGCTACAGAACGGAGAAGACACCAGATTCTCAGAGCCACTGCAAAACTGGAGAAAGGTTCTAATCTAGTGAGGCAAATGCTACAACTATGTATGTAGATATAGATCCCTAGATTAGAAAACAGGAAGTGCACAAAAAGTCGTTCTAGGCCAAGGTGCACAAGGGGAACCTGCTTCCAAACCTAGTTATAAGTCACATAAACATGCTGTGGTTTTGAAAACAGTTTCACTACTTTATCCACTGGGCTTAGTTTTACCAGTTTTCAGCAATGACAATTGTCAATATTCGAGGATTGTTTGATAAGGTCTCGGAACGAAATAGAAAAAAAGTACTTACGACACTGGAACTTCTTTTATTTTTCAATATAGCCTCCTTGTAGACTAATGCACTTAGTCCAGCAATGTTCCAACACCTTGATCCCATCTCGAAAATGAGATTCCTCCAGGCCTGCAAAATAGTTGTTAATTCCGGCTATCAATTCTTCCTTTGAAGAAAATCTTGGTTCACCAAGGAAAATTTTCAGCTTTGGGAAGAGATGGAAGTCTGACAGAGCTATATCAGGTGAATAATGGGTGTGGCAACAATTCATACCTTAGTTGGTGTAATTTCGCCATGGAGATGGCACATGTGTGTGGGTGCACATTGTCTTGATGGAAGATGACTTTCTTCCTCGCTAAACCTGTCCTTTTTTCAGTATCTTTTGTTTTAATTGGTCCAGGAGATTAGCATAATACTCTCCAGTAATGGTTTGCCCACTGGGGAGATAATCTACAAGCAGAATCCCCATAGCATCCCAGAAAACTGATGCCATTACCTTCCCGGCAGAAAGAATTGTCTTTGCTTTTTTTGGTGATGGAGAATCAGCATGCTTCCACTGTTTTGACTGTTGTTTTGACTCTGGAGTATAGTAGTGGACTTAAGTTTCATCTGTGGTCACAGACTGGCACAAAAAGTCTTGTTCGTTGCTCCTAAAATGTGCCAAGCATTGTTCTGATACTTCCATTCTCATGCGTTTTTGATCCAATGTCAAGAGTCACAGCACCCATCTTGCAGATAATTTTTTCATGTCTAATTCTTCAGTCAAAATTCGATATACCCTTTCAGATGATATTTGGCAAGCTTGGATAATTTCACGTACTTTCAATTGGTGATCCTTGATTACCATTTTGTGCACTTTTACAATGATTTCTGGGGTAGTGACACATCTGCCACTGTGCAGATCATCATCTAAGCTCTCCCAATCAAATTTAAATTCGTTTGTCCACTTGGCAACAGTTGAATATGAAGGAGCAGAGTCCCCTGGTGTACTCAGAAAATTGGCATGAATGTCCTTTGCTTTCATACCTTTCTTTACGAAATACTTAATCACTGCTCGAATCTCGATTTTTTTCATCTTCACAAATCACTACACTGGAACAATACAGTAGTGTCACCACTACAGCTGTCTTCCAAGAACATTGTCGTGACACGTGTTTACAGGCAGCAGTTCAATGAATATCATGTGAACAACTTGTGGTGCTACGACTGACCTCTCATGGTGATTCCAAGAACTTATCAAACCACTCTTGTAAAAACCTATTGCACTTAACACCAGTGATGGGTGGCAGGCCTGTGGCTGTTCAGAAATATAAGCAGATCGATTCACAGCAGTAAGAGGATTAAAAATCAGTATCTCTATCGAGTATTGAGAAATAGTGGTATCTTCCCATTACAAATTGCTATATTTCTCTTCTTTTTTGAGTAAGTTGCAATTACATAAAATCTTCACCTTTTAAGAAATAGTGCTTGTCATGACAGGTGGCTGTTGTAATGGGAAGCTGTACAGCAGGTGGTGCATATGTTCCTGCAATGGCTGATGAGTGTGTCATAGTAAGGAACCAGGGAACCATCTTTCTGGCTGGTCCACCATTAGTCAAAGCTGCAACTGGAGAAGAAGTGAGTGCTGAAGATTTGGGAGGAGCTGAGCTTCACTGTAGGTCAGAAAATAATAATTTGTGTTATTACTTGCATATTGCTAGTTGGTGTTTAGCATTTTAGGCAGTTGTATGGTCATTTATGTAGAAGCCTTGAATATGGCATGTGTTTGTGCATTGTTGGATACCTATGCAATCATCTTTTCTTCTTTTGTCCCTTTTCTTTCTTTAGTTTTTTTCTGAGTTTATAACATTCTTTATCCATTAGATGGTGAACGAATGAAATGGGTGAAATTATGTTTAAATACGCCTGGGGCCATAGAACATTCTACATCTTGGAGGTAAACAGAGTCATTTTTGTAAACTAATAATATAGTGAAATAAAATTCTTCGACACAAGATAATCTAATGAACTACAGCAAAATATTTTGAAAGGAGATATAGACATAGTAATAAGATTTTCTGGGTAAGGCCACGTCTTGGTCGTGTTGTTGCCAATGTTTCGCCCTACTATGTAGAGCGTCAGTTCCTGCGGTGCTGCCAAGGAAAGCATTAGCCCTGAAGAAGCTCTACATAGTAGGGTGAAACGTTGGCAACAACACAACCAAGACGCGGCCTTCCCCGGAAAATCTTATTACTATGGACACCGGCCACCGAAGCTTACATGAGATATAGACATCTTAAAAAAGTAATTTGAGACAGGAGATATATGGCCTATTTGCTCATATTTCAAAGTTATAGCCATAAGTTTCTAAAGTGCTACTTGCCACTGACTAATATCAACCATTTGAGAGTGTAACACACGAAAACGAAGGAACGTTTTAGAGTGTACCTCTCTAGCACCATGATTATAAAAAGCATTCTAGAATAAGATGGTCATTTTTGAATTCGAGTTCGTTCACCGATTTTCTTTTCATTTCTTTTTTTTTAGTAGAGCATAATAATAATAATGTTTTGATCTAGATTTTAAATTCTGCTTCAATTTATGCATTTTTATTAGAAATATCAATACAATTATAACTCATGCTAACAAAAGGTTGAGTTCTGCTTAATACATTCATATGCTGTACTTCAAAATGGGGTGGTTTAAAGGGTGAAGAAAGTACAAAAACACCTAAGACTTAAAGTCATTTTATACGAAATGGTGACCTGAATTTTCATGGCAAAGTTGAAGTGACGAAGGAATGGTCGTACTCGATCCAAGAGCTGAATCAATGAAATGGTATTAGTGATAATGCTCTTCTTTGTACAAATAAAAAGAAAGAAAAATATAGTAACTGCATGACCTGCAGGAAATGAATGAATGACCTTTGGGACAACAGCTTTCGGCATTACAAGTCAAGCAATAAGAGCCATTTATCAATCGCCTCTAGAGTAGCTACATAATTCAAGGAAGCAGCTAATCGTTCAGTGTTGCATTGTCAAGTGATTAGTTTGATATGTGAGAGATTTTTGTGGCATTAAATCTTGAAAACGGTGATGGTTAGCTACGGAAATCAATTTATATACTTGGGCAGCAGACTTAGAGGCATTCTAAGACAGTTTTTCACCTGACTTTGCTTTAACACCAACTCATTATTTGATGTATGTTTAACACCATATAACTGCATTATATTTAGTTGCAGACTGTACATTGCCTATCTGAAATTACTTATATCAGTCACATGTACAATCTCTCAAGTTATTATGGCGTAGTTCATTAACACATTGTATAATAATATGAATGCTTGATTGGTAGCGCAATGTAAATGATCACAGTTTTTCACCTGACTTTGCTTTAACACCAACTCATTATTTGATGTATGTTTAACACCATATAACTGCATTATATTTAGTTGCAGACTGTACATTGCCTATCTGAAATTACTTATATCAGTCACATGTACAATCTCTCAAGTTATTATGGCGTAGTTCATTAACACATTGTATAATAATATGAATGCTTGATTGGTAGCGTAATGTAAATGATCACAAAGTTATTGATTAAAATGCATCAAAGTAAAGAGACTTATATGAAAATTAAATTTATTTAAATATACACACCTGAAGCTATTAACAATGAAGTAAATTGATCCACAAATAACACAAAGTAATTAGAGACTCGCACTTCACTATAATAAATTGAATTACACTCAATATTTTTCACAACGATCGTTTCAACATCAAATACGTGTCATCATCAGGCGACCTCACCTTATGCAATTTATTTGTTATTCTAGTGGGTTAACATCACTGATCTGTGAGTTATTAAGTACTGTATCATGGAGCCATGCATTTGTTTTTGCCTCTCTTGCACATATGCATGCATGCACTGTCTAAATATGTAAACAAGCAGGGTCTGGCTTGTATTGTTTAAACTGAGAAATGATTAGTGCAGGCTTGCCTCACAGTAACTGCCCTCATGCAGCTCTTGCCAGTATGCTAGGGTTATCTTTGGACTGGCCCCTATGGTAATGGAAGATTACCATTTTCATTCTGCTGTTCTACCACCACCATAAATAAATGTCTTAAATAATAATACTGTCAGCTTTATCTTATAAAATAAGTACATTACTTTCTTTATAATTTTATAAATTTCCCTAAAAAGGGTAACCATGTATACTAAATACAATTTTAGAATAATAGAATAAAAATGTAGCTAAAAACAATTTGAGTCCCAATAAATTCTTATCTTATGATTTATAAAAATTTTTTTTTCAACAGCACATCAGGGGTAACAGATCACTTTGCATTGGATGATGAGCACGCTCTCTGTCTAACACGTAGAATTGTTAAAAATCTGAATAGACAAAAGGTGCCACAAGTAACTATAGCAGAGAGCCCAGTCCCACCTCTACATTCACCAGATGAAATTTATGGTCTTGTAGGTGCTAATTTGAAGAAAAGTTTTGATGTCAGAGAGGTATGAAATTTTTTCTTAAGTTTTAATGTTTAAGTTTAACTGCTATTGGTAAACCTAAAAGATTATTTCCCACTTGCCAGATACAACAGTGAGATATGTCATTCCCACCTTCTAGGTGTAGAGGTAGCTTTTAAGTTAAGACTCTTTTAATATCTTACCAAAGCAGCCCGGGTTTGATCCCAGGCAACCACATGTGGGATTCGTGGTGGATGAAGCAGCACTGGGACGGGTTTCCTCTGGGTTCTCTGGTTTCCCCTACCATCTCATTCCACGGTGCTCCATCTTCATTCTATGTATCATCAGTGTCACTGTCTGTGGTGTCGTAGTAGTAAAAGCGGGCATTAAATACTACAAAAAAGAGACCCTTAATATGAATCTTGTTTGGGGTGAATTGCCTAGATAAGGCTTTATAGGGAGATGTTCTCTCATTCTCCTAAGACAGATTTCAGGCAAGTCTCAGCTTTATGGATCTTGGGTTTATACAAGGACAGTTTCACTCATTTCATTTAGAATCTCACAGACTTGAATTGTAAAAAGGGACATTGAACACTTTAAAAAGAATAAAACATTCAGTCTGTAAATACTTGCATGACTTTGGTATCAATTAAGAGTTGAATTCATGTAACTTAACGTAACTCCTGACAATTGCTTTCCTGACGTGCGTTCCCACTGCACCATGAGCAAAACATGCAGTATTGCCAATCCGTTGGTCGGTCCGTTGATTGTCACTCATTTCCCAGCTGAGCAGAAGAGGAGATGCAAACAAAGATAACACTTTTCTGCCTCAACTTATGATGGATAACTATAAACAGCTTAGAACTATGCTTTGATCAACATACATACATACACATAGAGTATGTAAAAATCTCTCCACTTCTCAGTATCAAAGATATGGTGTAAAGTATTCCATTGCTCATTTTTTGTGCTGTGTGAGAGTAAGCGATGAATAGCATCAACCTGGAAAGTATCAAGATCAGTAATTGTCTTATGATGATGTCAGGTTTTTCTTGGGGGGTTTCTAGTAATACTTTTGAAGACTCAGACCTTCTTTCTCTTTTCCTTCCATTTCTTTCCCTATTCTGACAACATACTTCTATTTTAAGTGCAACTGTTGTCCTATGTGGTGGCAGTGGTGACAGTGGCGGTAGTGGCAGTGGCGGAGGAGGAAGGGTGGTAGTGCTTTATTCGGGGGTGAAGCTACACATTTGCAAACCTGTTAGAGGAATGTGAATCATAATTAAATCTGGGAAAACTATAACAGTGTGCAAAGAATATTTTGAGAACAGCTGTTGCTAGGAAATATTGATATAAATTATGTATTTTATAGTAGTTTTCCTCGTTGCTTGGTAGTTAGCCCAATGTTTCAATGTACCTACCTGTTATAGCACTGCTAGAAATTTTAGTGATGTACTTCGTAAGGTCCTCTGTTGTGGTCTGCTGTCTTAACTTAGCTCACTGGTGCAAATTTCTAGGCTCTTGAAATATCCAATGTGTTGTGATGCATGTATGTGTGAATGCTTGTTTTTGATGTGTTTCTTGTGCAATAATGCCTTGGTTAGCTCAGTTGGAGTACACTTTGTTCTTAAGGTGGTGAGATGATGTTGGAAGGTTACATATAAATAACACATTGAAGTAACATATTTGTGTGTTCTACCACCAGTATATTCAATAGTTTTTGTGTTAACACATCATACCTGGGGTACAATATTTCTGTTGTTGCTTATGTGCTTGTATGTCATTAACATGTTCACTACTGTGACTATGTGTATCTATAACTTTAAGTTTGTGCAAAAATATGTAATAAATATAGTGACTTGCATTAGTAATGCTTATGTAATTAATCTATAACTTTGTTGAGAGTTTAAAGTTTTATTACACATTTGATACTATGAGGGCTGTCCCCAAGGTACCTAAACTAACAAAGAAAGCACACAAATTTTGGGAAAAAACATCTTTATTTCTCTGCATAGTCTCCTTTCAGCTTGATACACTTTTCCCAGTGATGCTCAATAGCTTCGATACCCTGTTTATAGTGAGAATCATTGAGCTCTGCAAAAAAGCCATCAACTTCAGGCTCCACCTCTTCATTGCTGGTAAATCCTTTACCACCAAGTCATTTCTTCAAGTTTGGAAGCCGAAAATAATCAGAGGCAGGTAAATCTGGTGCATAAGGAAACAATTTGAAGTTTAACTCATTGATTTTGGCTATGACAGTAATGGATGTGTGAACTGGTGCATTGTCTTGAAACAAAGCTTTCTTTTCGCTAAATGCAGCTGTTTTTGCTTGATTTCATCATGCAAACTCTGCTATAAGTTTGCATAATAGTCGCCATTGATTGTTTTTCCTTTTTGGAGATAATCAATGAAAATTATCCACATGCATCGCAAAAAACTGATGGCTATGATCTTGCCTGCAGATGGAACTTCTTCGCTTTCTTTGGAGCTGATTCTCCCCTTTCTATCCACTGTTTCAACTGTTTCTTTGTCTAAGGTGTGAAGTGACGGACCCATGTTTCTACCATGGTTATCAATCGATGCCAAAACTTCAGCTTTATAGTGGCAAAACATCACCAAACACTTGAGTAAAACATCCTCACAATGCTGTGCTTGTTCCATTGTGAGCAAAAATGAA
Organism: Tenodera sinensis; assembly: GCA_030765045.1. Taxonomy (NCBI): domain Eukaryota; kingdom Metazoa; phylum Arthropoda; class Insecta; order Mantodea; family Mantidae; genus Tenodera; species Tenodera sinensis. Next base: position 115,038,130 of record CM060968.1, read on the forward strand.
ACACATCTTGCGCACCGTTTTCTTATGTCTAAATCTTCAGCCAGAATGCAATGTACAGCACTTTCTGAAATGCCTGCAATGTCTGCTGGCTCGCACATTTTCAGTCGACAGTAATCCAATATCATTTTTTGGATTTTGTTTACAATTTTTGGCTTGGTCACCTCATTTGGTTACCACTGCAGCTTGTATGGCCTCGCTTAAACATCAAACCAATATTTTACTACTGTAAATGAAGGAAAGGACTCTCCCAGAGTATAATCTAGCTCAGCTTTAATATTAGTTGGACGAAGATCTTTCAAATGAAAGTATTGTATCACTTAATGATGGCCAGTTTTAGCCATGTTTACTTTTTTTGAGAGAGAGAAATAAATAAATTTGTTGACAGAATCAGTTGGTGGTATTTCACAAAGCTTTTATACTAAGTAGTGTATTTGCTTCTAAACTTAATGGTTTTCATAACTCCTCCAAACCCCAAGGCCCTATGGCTATCAGAAGGTTGTAGCAGCCTGTATCAAGATGTAATTTCACGCACTAAAACTTAATTACTGCTGTGTAGTGAATAAATATGTTTTTTGTGTGGAACTTTCATTTATCAACATTTGTAATATAGTATATGTAATGCTCTGATGTTTTCTTGCAGGTAATAGCACGTATAGTTGATGGTTCAGTGTTTGATGAATTCAAGGCAAAGTATGGGGATACATTAGTGACAGGATTTGCAAGGTTATATGGATATCCTATTGGAATTATAGGCAATAATGGTGTGCTGTTTTCAGAATCTGCATTGAAGGTAGGTAATGTCAGAACAGATGTGTCATTTTAGAACTTGGTCAATACACATACATATGTGATGTCAAAAACTTATGTATAAACTTAGGCTTTCACGGCCGGTGTCTTGACTATTCGATATGTTTAGTTCTTCTGGGCTTATAGGCCGTGGTCTAGAAGGCATTGTGGATACCAGTGTTTCGCCAAGTACTTCAGACACACACAACAGTTGTAATAAAACCGGACCTACAACCAGCCCGCCAACCGATACAAGCCAATCACTACCATAGCCACCCCCACCATATAAAAAACCCCTAATAGACATTAACAGTCTTTGCTTCCACATCTCTCTCTCTGCTTCCACATCCAAACTCTGACCAGTGCAGACAGCGGATCGTGTTACCCTATTGATGGCAAGCGCAGTACTTGGTGAAACGTTGGTATCTTCAATGTCTTCTAGACCATGGCCTACAAGTCTGGAAGAACTAAACATATCAAATAGTCAAAAACTTATGTTCAAGCAGTACTTCTACTTCAGAAGAGCATTTAGCTTTTCTGAAGAAACGTAGATAAAAAAAAGAAAAAGAAAATTATGATGTGTTGCACTCACCCTCTTTGAATGGCCAGTAGATGAAAAAATCAATGCAAGACTTCGCATTTGAGAGAAGTGTAAGTATTTTAAAATGCAAACCAATAACAAATACTGCAGAAATAGTTAACTCCACAAAAAAGTGTATGTGACATAAATTTGTCTATCTGTTGTGGTTTACCAGCTGTGCCAAAGTCATTAAAATGAAGAGGACTTCAGAGGCTATTCCAATAAAATTCAAGATATACATGTCATTTTTCATTTAATCATATGGTAATTTAATAAAAATTGTAGCCATTTATGAGAAAATAAAAATTTTCAGATCATTTTGTATGTAAAGTGTAGTTTGGGGTAGGGGGATTTTCTTGAAAACCTACATGTGACACTCTTAGAGGATAATACCAAGTTTGGTTTTTAACTGACTGTTTTTGAGTTATGCTGCTCCAGACACACTCATGCACATACTTTTCTAAAATTGCTGTTTTAGGTTCAAGGGGCCTCAAAATATGTATTTCCCGTAAAATCTTGATTTTTGGGTGGAATACAGTGCTTATTACAATCTGATTTTTAAAAGAAGATGTATGACAAGTATCAAGCTAGGGGGGTAAAGGGTAAGAGGGAAGGCTGTTGCTATGAAAACGTAAAGAAAGGCTGCCACATTAGTCACACTGATAAATAATTTACTCCTCAGGTCAGTTATCGCTAGTTGTTTGTGGGGAACCAAGATTGCTTGCACTTTCAGTTTGTAGCATGTTGTTAGCCTACTTTGTTAACACTTACATTAAAACATGTAGTTATGAAAGTAAGAGTTCTAAAAGAGTCTTCCGGGCTGATTTGCCGTGGTCTGCTGGAGTAACTTGGTCCAGACGTTTCGTCCACTACTGCGGTGGACATCATCGGTGGCATGGCCAAAGTCTTCTTGGTGAAGGTACCGTTGCGTCTGAGGCGTTGACTGTCTGGGATCCGGAATTTATAAATTATAATATAAATTCCGCATAAATTCCGCATCCCAGACAGTCAACGCCTCAGACGCAACTGTACCTTCACCAAGAAGACTTTGGCCACGCCACCGATGATGTCCAGCGCAGTAGTGGACGAAACGTCTGGACCAAGTTACTCCAGCAGACCACGGCAAATCAGCCCGGAAGACTCTTTTAGAATTTCGAACACCGGCCGTGAAAACCTATGCCTACTCAAAGTAAGAGTTGGTGGACGTGGAGGTGAACATAGAGGTAGAGGTAGACTGAGGATTCAGGGCCAAAGAGAAAGATCAACTTCCGATCATGGTGTTACATCGCACAGCCAGGCTAGAAAATTGGTCTGTTTTCTTATTGAGAACAAAGTATCTTTGTTTTAATTAGAGGCTCATATAGATTACACCTCCATCTTTTTGATGCCGTGAGATAAACCCAAACGTTTATATGTCTTGATTATTGAGGGTTGTCTGTTATCTACTACTTGACAGCATTGCAGCTCTCCACGGGGAGAAGCTGACATCTGTATCTTCTTTTAAAAGTCAGACTGTATATTTGGTAGAGGAAATAACAGAACGAATTGAAAAGCTCTGTTTTGTGGAAATCAATGTTGTACATGTTGCAATGTCAATAGGTAGAGACAGGAAAATTTAATTTAAATTGTAGCTGGTTTCATTGTTACTTTTAATGATTTTTGTTATAATTTTGCAGTTGGTATTATTTTATGGTGTAGGTGTAAGTGTTAAGTATTATGCACTGTTTTACAACTTTTAATACATTGACAATGGAATAAACAATGTGGAAAATAAACATGTTGGCAAGGACATAACTGCAAAATTAACTCTTTCATTAATGCATTCATATGTTGTAATTGAACTAGCTGATGTTGAATCACAGAGATTTTAGTGTACCATCTGAATAAGTATTGGGGTGAATCAAATATAAATTGGACAGTAAAATATGATCTGAATTTTTCCTGGTGACGAACATCTTGAATATAAACTGGATATTTTCATTATTTTATAGGGCCAGTAAAATGATACAGCAATGAATGTGAATAATATACTAAAACATACATTTTGGGCTAGTCGTGAACTTGGGCCCTAGCTTCTCTATTATTGGACAGTGCTCTGAAATTCTCTACATAAAATTTTTTGACGTGGGCTGCTGTTTATTCTTTAACCTGTTAATAACCTTTTTCAAATTTGTGTTTTCTGCTTGCTTTTGTCTTACTATTAATTTTTCACCAGCTTCCCTTGTACTTTGCATTTCCCTAAATTCATTACTATTTTAAGTTACCCATTTCATTCTAAAATTTATTTCCCCCCTCCATTTTTTCCTTAAGTTTCATGATCATTTGCTAATAATTTCCTACACCTCACTGATTCACTTTCTACTTATCTCTTTATCACTTCCACTTCCTTTCCTCACTCAACTTTGGCTTTTTATAATACCTAACTTTATCCCTAAACTTTTGTTTCCATACTTCCTACCACCCCTGACTATGATTAACTTAACACATTTACATTAATTTTTATTTTTATTTAATATTGCATCTATTATAATTTTATTTTCTTGATTATCTTTCATTATTTTTTCTTACTTTGTATAGGGTGCACATTTTGTTCAGTTGTGCTGCCAAAGAAAAATTCCTCTATTATTTCTTCAGAATATAACAGGTAAGAACATGTAATATTTATTTAATTGAGCTAGTATATAGTTAGAGCAATAAACAGCATAGGTTTGTCAGTCTCCCTAATCCAAAAAATGTACGTGTGAGCCATAGATTGCCAACTGTTTCTCTGTTTTGGGAAGAAACAATGGAATTACGGTTTGAGAAACATTGAAATTGTTGGTTCATGTCCAAGGTGCAGCATTTTTCTTAGTAATCATTGTTAGTGTAATGAACATATTCATAACATGAAGGTATAGTGCATCATCAATTGAAATCAATTGAATTCAGTTTATTTCATCTATTATAAAAAATATACACTTGTGGGTTTTGTCAAAATAGCAGATAATCATCATACAGTTTCAAAGTGATCATTATATACATTGCAATTGTGATATACATCTATACAGAGGTGGGAAAACTATCAGATTCAAAGCAAAAATTTAATTATTTACTACACAGTGTTATGTCTGCAAAATATTGAAATTTTAGTGTAATTAAATGCTCATAGAATTTTCCACTAATCAGAATTAGATGATTGTATGAAGAAGTAAAATAATGCTACAAAGTCAGCTGTTTATGTTGAATAGGTCGCGCGTTACTTCTTGACGAATGAAAATTTTATATGAAAGGGAGTCTCTACTCAGCTTTTGCGGGAACAAGAGAGAGGAGGTACAGTCTGCAGTGAGATGACGCGCATGCTTCTGAGCTGAAGTAGTACAACACTACAAATCAATTTATGACACTTGCAGTAATATCAGCCACACGTATTATACACTATACCTCTATAACTGTTTGCACTTAACTTTCTTGCATTTATTCTATTCCCGACATCTCTCCCTCGTCTGAATTGCTATTTTCGTTGCATGCATACATACATCCGTACCGCACAAAACTTCTGCAGTCGACTGTATACACAAACGCGACAGAGGAAAACAGAGGTGTCTAAGAGGTAGAACCGGAACTTAAAAATTCAATGCCACAACTGGGTGTCTGTTACAGAGGTGTCTGTTATCGTAGCATAAACATTTGCTGACCTGTTTATTAAGGGTAGGCTCACTCATTGGATTTCTGCTCAAGGTCATTCGTCAAGAACGAACGCGCAACCTATACTACTGGAAAGATGGAGATATTTTTTTTTCAATGAAATGTTGTCAGTGATAATAATATTTGTTGGTGTAAAGAATGTAGTTTGGAATATAGAAGCATCAGCATATCCACAGCCAAAACTGTTAGTAATATAAAATCTTTTAAATTGTATTAACTTTATCATGGGGCATACAGAATATGGTTGAGTGCCGCCATTTGGCCATCCCTGATATAGTTAATTTTTATGGTCAATCCTCTCCTTTATCCCTTATGGCTGTAATTTCATACATATTTCATTTACACACATAGTTAATTATCTTCATTATGGTTTTACAGGTTTCATGGTAGGTAGAGAAGCAGAGGCTGGTGGAATTGCCAAAGACGGTGCAAAGATGGTAACTGCTGTAGCATGTGCACAGGTTCCTAAACTGACTCTTATTATTGGAGGTTCATTTGGTGCAGGAAATTATGGAATGTGTGGAAGGGCATATGCTCCACGGTTTCTTTACATGTGGCCTAATGCACGTATTTCTGTTATGGGTGGGGAACAAGCTGCTGGTGTTTTGGCACAAGTATCAAAACAAAAACGAGAGAGGCAAGGAAAGCAGGTAACAAACTCTACCTTCACTAAGTAAACATTTTAAAACTGTGCTTTATGTTTTAGCTAAATAAGGATACTTGTTCATTTGTTGGAATGGTATGCTGCCTGCCCTAGAATTACCAAAATGGACACTTAGCGTCACTTACCTGCCCTTGAACTTTGTCAGCTTTATACTATTCTCATCTGGATCTTATTATGTATTGACATACATATGCAAATTTCACTAAATTAGGCATTTACCTCAGAGTTAGTTTTGAGAAAATCTTCCTCATTGTCAGCTGATTACAAATGAATAACTGCCCTTGATGATCATGGCTCGTTTTGTCCCTCTGTCGGTGGTTGTAAAAAATTGGTGATAAGATTTTCATCCATTGGGATCTAAAAGTTCATTAATCATTTTCTTCCATGAAAATAATTTTTCACAAAGTTTTAGTTCATGCGTGCTCAATTAGTATTGAGAGGATTATTTCAAGGTTTTCTATCAAAAAATGTGCAGCTGCCACCATTTCTTCTCTGGATTTGATGTTCCTAAAGTGCTTTCGAGTCTTGTTTTGGGGTTTTGTTTGTTTGTTTTATTAATGAGGCATGCTCCATTATCATAGTAATACTACATGCTAAACATAAATCACTTACAAAATGTGGCTGTCAGAGTATAATTTTACAAGCTTGAACAGATGGCTATTTGATATTGTAATTATTAATCTTTCAGAGCCTGTCGAAATCAGTGGAATTAACAGATGATTTGAAGTATGTGAAATTATTAAATCCCTTTTATTCACTGGCTGTTTATTATGAGTTCTATTAATCAGTTTTTGTCTCCCTTTATTTAACACTGGATACATGTAAATTAGGTGATGCATAGTTTGTTCTTCTATGTTGCATGGGCAGTTTGGATTATCTAGAATCCTAAATCTGTGATGGTAGTGTTAGTTATTTTCATTTGCAGCCTTTTTTGTGCGCTCGGGAAGAATATTCTAGTGATGGACCTCTTTGTAGTGTTGTCCCAGTCACGCTGCCATTTTGTTATATTTCTTGGTGTAACTCCCTTTTCAGTACGCTTTTCGGTATTTCATGGTAGATTTCATTTTCTTGGCTCATTGCTCCTTGTTTTGTGAGTGGATCAGCAAGTTCATTACCGGCAATTTCATTTGACCTATGTAAATACTTAAAACAGTGCTTGCAATCCTGTAAATTCCAGATTTTTGTGAGAGCGTATTTTTATCTTTTTGGTCTCCCTTTATTAGAAAATTATATTGAATTATCAACTGAAACAAAACATAGAAACAATACTTGAACACTGAAGGTACATCAAATCCAGAGAAGAGGAAAACTTGTTTGTAATGATTTGAGTAAAATATCAAAGGTAATAACTGCCCAATTTGATGATTTTCTGGTTTTAATACCTAGGAGAGTTGAGTGAATTTTAGCAACCCTTGAGCAGTAGTACAGTTTCCAGTGAGTTCTTTACCAAAATGACTATAGAAAAAATTAAAAACAAAGGGGTGTCCCTTGTGAGTCCCATATGTAAGCAAGCAAAATCTGACCCAGCAAAAAGAACATTGAACACATTCATCTGCTGACAGTAACAAAAGAATATCTTCTGTTCTATTCACAACAAAATTTGGCAAGATGCAAGTAATTTGTCATAACAAATGAAAACAGAATAATTAATGATAAACAAATCAGTTAGCTACTCCTGGATATAAAACTAGGCAAATGCTTTTATTGAAATATTGCAATTAACATCTAAACATCTGTGGAAAATGTTGAATTATCTTAGTCAATCTACTGACACTATTAGTTTACTTTTTATCTGGTCGTGTTTCAAAGACCATCGTCATCATTATCAATGGTTTCTCGATTGATGTTTGAAGAGGAAGAGAAACCGTTAAGAGAACCAGCCAAGAAATAGTTGATAATGAAGACGATGGTCATGGAAACACATCCCGATAAAAAGTTGTTGCTGTTTTCTAGTGCCTTGCATCTGACAATGAAGCCATTAGCATTTGTGCTTTCCAATACTTTTGAACTAGAAGTGTCTATAGGTCAACTTAAATATTTCTGCATTTAGAAAAGTTTCACTGTTTATATCACTTTGTACATGTTAAGTGGAACCATCTATGGAGATACAATTTAGCCATGAATATTATTGATGTCCCATCTATTAAATATAATTAAATCAATGGTATGCACATTTTATTTTTTCACCAAGTGTTGAAAATTTATAATAATTTTGTTATGCTTGTAAGCTAGGTTTTATTCTAGTTATAAATAGTTTATATTAGTATAATCAGTTTATACGTTTAATTTTGATAAAATAACACCATTAATCTTTATATCAGGGTACCAATTTTTTATAATTTGAATCCTCTTCAACTTACCTGATTCCCTTGAAATCTTCAGTGTATTAGTCCATATGCAGTGTACCTTAATATATTTGGTGTAAAAGTAAGCGACCTCATTTGTTTCTATCAATGTCTTATGTAATAGGACATGTCACTTATTCAGAAGTCATAGATTAGGTTGAAAGCTTTAAGTCTTTATATTTTATTTTTTGCAAGTGGACTGAAAAAGAAGAAAGGGCACTGAAAGACCCAATAATAAAGCAGTTTGAAAGAGAAGGCAGCCCTTATTACTCTAGTGCAAGGTAAGTTAGAAAACAAATATAATTTTGTATACACTTACTGTTAGTCTGTAGTGATGATTTAAAGACCCCTGACATGTTGTCGTTTCGTATTTTTCTTGTCCAGAATTCTTAATTTTGTTTCATTTGTAATTGTACAAGTACACAGCTTGCTCAAAATGAGGACTGGTGGAACTATAAGTGCCCATTCCATTATAGATAAGTAGCATTTTTATGTTGCTAATTAATAAGTGTAATGTTTGGCTTAAATAGCACCCCTTCTTGGCTTAAAACGTTTCAGAAAAATTAAAAAAATTAAGCATTTTTTTTTGTACTAAACTTATTATGAGAAGCTAAAGTTATTCCATGTTCTTTAAAAGTTTTTGTAAAGTTTTTATTAGCCCAACGGTGATAAGTAAACTTTGATCGATTCTGTTAGTGAATTTCTTTTCTGTTCAGAGGCTGGTTGTGATGTCATTGCATGTGATGTTATTGCGGGTGACATCATCACTCGCATGTAACAGATGTAGCAAGGTTGGCCAAGGACAGTTGCCTTGAGAATGTCAAGGATACTTGTTGAAACTAGTGTTTCTATAACTTTTCCACATATTTTTAAACTTAAATACCAAATATCTTTGATTTTCAACTGACTTTTCATTTTTGAGTCATGCTGTCCACCAACTGATACACACGAACGCACACGCATGCACTAACACACACGAACGCACAGGCACATGCACACTTTTTTTGAGTTCAGGGGGCTTCAAAACATATTTCCAGTGAAATCTTGACATAAAATGTTTGGGTAGAATAGAAGACTTCTGCTACTTACAGTATGTAGTAGAGAAAGTCAAAATTGCTTAGCAGACATTGCATATTGCAACTTATTGTATAAAATGTTTTTTTGTTATATTTTCAGAGAAATATATCGGCTGTAACATGTAAGGTTAATTTTTGTTTGTTACGTACTTGGGGATTGTTAACAATAATGTAACAGATATTTTTAAGCTCGTGCTTTCTGTATATTGTAGATTTCAAATTGACTATTATGCTGTGCAGTGCTTACAGCAAGTTTTGCTCAAAAATTTATCATCCAAGAAATGTTTGACACTCTTGAGCAATTTACATTGTTGTTGCTTTCCTCACATATTATCGGTTACATTTTGTTAGTATGTCATGCTGTACATATTGCACAAACATAAGAAAACATTACTCTTCAGTCCCTCTCTGCAAATACTGAATTGCAAATACTCTAGGAGTACTGTATTTCTGGTACTTTTTGAAGTTTTAATTGTGTAGCAGCCTAGGATTTACAAATACAAACTTTTTTGCAAAAGAAAAAAAATCCAAATGAAAAAAACACAAGGGGAAAAAAAAAGAAAGAACAAAGCGAGCTTCTGTGGGACTATGCCTACAATGACCATAAACTGTTGGTCCCTTTGACATCATTATAACTGGTTTTGACTGTATGTAGAAATATTGTTAGATGTTCATTTTACATATGTGTAATGAGTGAGAGAGAAAGGAGGGGAGCATTGTCTTCTGATGCCAAATGAAGAATCACTTACTGTGAAAGACCCCAAGGAAGGTAAATAATGTAACTAGACTATCATGCTGTTTGCTTTTGTGCAAACACTCATGGTTACATCGATTGTGCACAAATGACTACAGGAGGTTTAAATTTATATATTTTGTTTGTCGTATACAATGTAATCTTGAATCGTAACTATGTCTTCCACAAGTTTTCTTCAATTTAGGATATAAGTGTTCAATATGGGATTCATTTGTGATGTGGCATACATCCATTACATGCCTCATTAACATTAATATATCTGGTGTAACCAATGCTATTACTACAAGAATCACCTATCTTGACCCATGTAGTTCTGGAGGTAGCAGTGCCCTTCTTAACATCATCCACAGTTTCACTGTTGAAATTGCTAGTTCTTGACTTGCCCACTGCACATATTTGTAGGGCTGCATGCAAAAGCTGTTCTGATTCTCTGCATATTTTCATCTGACACAGTTGTCTGGTGCTCAGATTTAGAATTTCATATTGTAATAG